>CM021110.1:388253354-388346071 GCA_007115665.2 Sequoiadendron giganteum
AAAATGGAGATTTTAAACCTATACAAATGTGGACTTCATTGTGGGACAACTGATTTGGTAGGTCTCATTACCTTTATTTTGAAGATTTTTTTGTAAAACCATTGATGAAGTTGTTGGGGTATCCGTGCAACTATAACCTATCCCCAGAAGTACAAAGATTTCTAAGACCAAAGGAAAATGACCGGAGAAATAAAGTGAATCATAACTGGGGAGACTGGTATGCTTTCCCTAATTGTACAGTGATAAGGGTTTATGAGTTCGAAGGGGCTCCACACTTGATGCCATGAGTAGTTCCTAGCCAAATTGCTTTTTTAGAAATTGTGAGGCAATTGGCAAAATCTGATTCCAAACAACTCAAAGGACATAGCAAACAATCAATTATGCCCAGCACCTTATATTTTGGAGACTTTACAGTGGTTTCCAATGAAGGATATGGAGAAATTGATGGTAAATTAGCACAATACAACCTACCTCTAGGTGATGTAAGGAAACAATTTGATGCAAAAGGGTTTATTCACAAGGTGAGATTATCGCAGGGGCTATCAGGTTATGCACATTTGTTCTCAATCAAAGATGTCATAAGAAACCATGATGAGACTTCCACCAAGGAAAGAATGGCCACCTATAACAAGATTATGCTTGCAGAGGAATGGAAGAGGAAAAATGTCCCATCTTATTCAAAGGCATTTGGTGAGATACAGGATCCTTTAACAAGAATTGAGCAACTCATCACTCATGTCAATGAACTGGTAAAGGATGTTCCCCCAGTTGTTTTTGATGCACCTCATGCAACCTATTCAGGAGTACAAGATGAAGACATAGAGCCCTTGGATTACATACCTTCACAGCCTACTCCTGAGGTATGTTTTTCTATAGATACTGATATAAGTGAAGAAGAGCAGAGTGATGAAGAGGGTGAGCAGGTCAAACAAATCAGTGCTCCTGTGATTGCACAATACGATCCCCCTCAAGAGCATAATATTGTAAGATTTGAGGCATCAAATGAACTATCTGATGATGTGAGGGTCATGGCTGGACAACAGTTTATTTCTGATTGTGATTTTGTTAAATCTTCTAAATTTAAATCATTTGTTTATGAATATAAAGGTAGAAAAATGAGACAACAAATACATGATATCACTCCTAAACATGAGGCAACCATTCTGGAGGAATTGAAAAGGGAGGTAGAAAAGGAAATGGAATCCATCACTCTTGACAGAGGTAGGGAATTGCTTCAAGAAGTTGGAGTGTTGCTCCTGCCAAGGTGGGATATTAGCTCTTCAATTGTATTTGATAGCTTCAGAAAAAGAGGGGATATGACAATGAACTTAATAGAAGAAGCAAGTGACAAAATGTATTCAGGATCTGCGTACAACCCAGATGAAACCACCTTGCTTATTTGGTCACTATATCCCGATGATAAAAGACCTGCTATAATTAGTAATCCAAACCAAGTGTTTGGTCATCTCTTGGTTCAACGAGTAGTGGATACCAACCCTATGGAGACATCAGAATTGAACATAAATGTGGAAAAATTTACCAAAGCACAGATTGATAAACTAATTAAGGAAAATGACAAACTGAAGAAGGAGCTAGAAAATCAGAGAGAAAAAAATCTTCCTCCTCCACATCAGAGTTTTACTCCCCGTGGCTTGAAAAAGATAAGAGAGTGCTTGATGCATTGGCTAATGCAGCCTACTAGAATAATTGCCATCTGAAATCCCAGGGGAAATGCAAAGAATTGGAGAAAGAAGTGAAAACCATCAAATATAACACTATATCTGAAATGATAAAAGAAAGGTTCAATAAAATGATGAAATGTGCTATTGAATATTGGGAAGTATTCAAACAGACACGCATTGCATTGGTGGAGAATGAACGATTGCAGCCTAGACTGATGGAGAAAAAAAAAGAGCTCCTAGATAAGAATGTCGTGAAAGGACAAATATTGCTGACATATAACAAGTTGGTAGAATCACATAATGGATATCATAACAAGCTTAGGGAAGATTTCGAATGCTTTTATTCAGTCCCACTCCCAACACTTCATTTTGGCATTGGAAATCTGCGAGAATATGATGATTGGAAGGAGGAGCTTGCTAGGCTTCTAACTGCTGCATTGCAAGAAATAAATGACGAGGTTATGGTTTTACAAAACACTCATAAGCAACTAAAAAAAAATAATGTCTATGGAATATGATATGAAAGAGGTGATCTCTAACGTGGACACCTATGCTGAACATGAGTACATCCATCACCTCTCTGCAGTCAATATGTTTATTAGCCAAACTGTAGATGTGTCAGAATCAAATCCAACGAGACAACCATCAGATTTAGAGGAAGAATGCCAACTGAAAACATGATGAGTGCCCTACCATGGAGTAGAAGCCTTGAACAGATCTTAGGTGGTTAGTGGTCACGGGCTTCTGCTTGGAGATTAACGGATCGATGCATTCACCTGTGGCATTGTTTTATTTATAATTTGAGTTATGTTTAGTTGTCAAAACATCATGAATTTTTGCAAGGGGTTTGTAGCTTGTTGCCTCTCATATATAAGAGAGATCAAGACCCCAATAGGAGATCAATGGATAATCACATCATTTTTAATTAGACTTTATAGAAAATAGTAAGAAGATAGATAATAGATTGCACCGATTCGCCCATCCATCTCATATCATAAACTATTTTTATAATGCATATCATTTGAACTTTGAAGATCAATAAAATGGAGAAGGTTACACATATTTACTGATTTGCTTTCGAGTGTTCAACTATTGTGGATTCATATGCTTATAAGTTATTAATTTATTTGGCTGTCTCCAAAGTGGTTGTTTATGTTATTCAAATTGAGTGTGTGGAAGTACAATTAATTTGTTAGTACATTGAATTTGAATTCTTTAGGAATAGGGGCTGTGACCATGGGGTTTTAGATTTATTTATGGACATGATCATTGATCAAGTAGTAATGTGGGCCACAAAATGGATCTTGTCACACAAATCCCTACAATTTGTGCTAATCATAAAATCAAATGTAGTGTATTTTTGCAGTATGTGGGATGTGGGTGAGGTGTAAGTTGGTGGATACTGATCAGGATTTTTAGTCAAAACATAACATAAGCTAACAGTTCAACATCCATAACCTATAAGCTTTAGCTCTAACAAGAAGTAAATATAATGAGCTAACAGTTCAACATCCATAACTTGGAAATGGAAGCTCTACCAAGAAGTAAATATAATGAGCTAATAGTTCATCACTAGTTCAAATGATAAAATAAATAACATAGAATCTAGATAATTGAACATCATCACATTACTGAAGTCTGAATTTGAGCTTTTTAATTGAATTTCACATGAAGGAGTACATATTGGCATTGGCAATACAAAATCTTGCCAATGCCCAAAGATAAGTCTGCACAGAGTTGAGTTGGAACTTCGAAACTCATATTATCAAAGATTGAGAATAATAAATCAAGTCATTGTATCAACTTTTCTAGCAACTTCCACTCTTCAGGTGGTGGAATTGCCATTTTCTCTAACTGATGTTGTTTGACTTGAAGTTTTGTTAATATTTATTGATTGTAATTGGAAATGGAACCTGTCTTGAATTCTTCAGTCAATTTTGCATTCAAGGTTATTAGTGTTCTGATGGAATCCAAATAGTTCACATCTTAGTTCTGAGGAAACTGGTCCAAATCAATCTTCCTTGCACCTTCCATCTTCTTTCTGAAAGCATCCTTTCCAATGAATCACTCATTTGTATCAAAAGGCTCTTGAAAACCAAGCTCTGTGAAGTTCCTTACCTTTTCATCCACCACCTTCATCTTGTCTGCAACCAAATGCAAATATCCCTTTGTTCCAGACATTTTCGAACACTTTTCAATGATAGATGACAACTTCATTGAGGTTTCAATCTGATTAGTAATCCCTTTTGATTTCAGATCATTGTCACTGGCTTTGTAGACTATTTGTAGAAATTCATTTGCATATTTCTCTAATTCCAGCACCTTTTTGTTGTCCACTAAATATTTGATGAGCTTCTTATAATTTTGTCTAGTAGCATCAATCAATTGAAACATGTCACACAAATGATCAAACCTCTGCATTATTTCATCCCAGATCTTTTGTTTCATATGCCTCACTGTATCTCTACAAAATGCAAATAACTTATTTTGAGAAGACTTAATTTCTTCTTTTGCTTCCGTCAGCTCTGTCTCCAATCTTTCATTTGTTTTTCTCTATTTCTTCAATTTTTGTTCCCACTGTGCATTTCCATTCGCAATGTTTAGTCTTAATTTTTCTGAAGTGGTTTTTTCCTCATCATATTTCTTGTTGCTCTCATCTAGCCTTTGCTTCAGGTCATTCACTTCTCTCTCATTTGATTTATCCTCATTGCTTGTTGATGTAGAGGCAGATTTTATTATTCTTTTTTCTAATTCATTGCTCTTGTTATATGTTGCTTTCCTCTTTGCTTTCTCACTTGCTAGGTCTACCTATAAATTTTCTATTTGGGTCTGCAACCTTTTCTTCTCTCTATCTTTCTTTAGCAATGATGTGTACACCAATTCATTGTTCTTCTTTGATACATTAATTTTCTCAGTATTTTTCAGGCCAGAAAAATCCAATTGAAAATTGGTTACCTGGTATTCAGATCGATCCATCTGATTTTTTGGTTTGTTTTGAACTATGGGAACAAAAATTGTGTACTCCATGATTTCTTTATTTGTGTCAAATGTGGGTAATACCATGGTTGTTGCAGTCTCTGAAGTTACAGTAGACGCACTCTCCATCAGTTGCTTCTTTTCTTTTTTATTCAAGTCTGATTTCGTTTTAAACTCTTCAATGAAATCATAACCTAGGGAGGCAGGAACAATGGAATGCTTGAATGGAGAAGGAATAGGAGTACTTGAAATTTCTAATGATGTCGCACCCACACTAACTTGATTTGTGGGAGTTTCTGGAAATAACTCCTTTGTGGTACTGGTGGATCCACTGATAGTGTGACTTGGACCTATCAAAATCCTTTGCCTCTTTTGATTGCCTTGATCACCTGGTGTTTCTGTGGTATCTTTTTTTGTTTTCCTCTTAGTATTGTGTGTAATTTTTCATTGTAGCACATGTTGACCACTACTAGTACTACTACCCATACCATCGCCACCAATGGCACTCCCAGTTGCACTAAGCTATCCACCAAGGGCATGTCCTAGTTGTGATTGTATCTGACCATGAGGATGAGGACTAGAAGCTCTAACAAATTGAGTTTGACTTGTATCCCCTTGGTCTACTTTTTCACCTCCAAGCCCAAGGCCAGATTTATCAATTGTTTTTCTATGCTCAACACTTTGTATTGTCCAAGGGCCTTATCCTTTGGACCCCAAAGGACCACCTTCATAACCAATTTTTTCAAGTATGGCTTCTCCTGAAGTATATGTTGAAGCATATTCTTCTTTTGCGGCCGCACTTAAACCAGGTTTGTAATTGGCATGGCTTTGTTCTTCTTCTTCCCTATCAATATCATCATCAGATTCATCACGTTCATTAGGATGCTCTATATTCCACAATTTGCTAAACTCTTTATCTTCTTCGTTAGCATCATACTCTGCAAAAGCTCTTGGATCACCTATGTCCTTCCTCATAGACCAAAAGGCAGTAATTTTTGATCGTGACCAATTTTTATCTATAACTTCCTTCTCTAGAGAACCTGGAATTTTTACTCTACTAGATGGTTTATCACTTTTTTCATAAAAATTGTTGTATGTCCTGATTGTCTTTCGGTGCAATGCCATAATTTCTGTTGACAATTGTTCAAAATAAATACCATTCTCAGCATCACTTTTCTCCATTTCTATTTTGACCTCATCCCAAGAATCCTTGTTTCTCAAGTTTTCAAAAAAGGGTTTACTTTGATGTTGAATTCTATTTGCAACATTCCTATTGGCCACAATCATTGATTTAATGATGTCACATGGATCATACTGCCAGTGACAGATAGCATCAAATGCAAAAAATTTCAAAAGATTATGTGCCACACTAAATGCTTTTCTCTCGAATGTGAACCCTCCACATGAAAAAGGTAAAGAAGGAAATAAGATCTTCTTTTGCTGATTGAGAAAGTGTAGTTCATCAGCACTCTGCAAGTCTTCCTTACATATTCTAATGCAAAAACCCTTTCTGTCACATGTATTGGAAGTTTGTATGGCTGTACTCCCAATCCACAAAATCTTAGCACAGTATATTCTTCCATTAAGTACCAATCAGCCAATTGTATTTCTTTTCCCAGTTGCATGCAGTTTCTACATGACATAGGCAATCTAGGCATTGGAGTATTTGTAATTACTTGATGCAATGGAGCCAAAAAGTAGTCTACAAAATGACTGTAGTTCCTTCGAGAATCATGCATCCTTATCTCAATGGTCCATTCATATACTAGAGCCAATTTTTTTCCCTCTACATTACTATAGGGCTAAATCTGAAGCTTGCTGGTCTGAAACATTCCTCTAAATTTGAATAGAAAAAGATAGCACAAGTAGGTTGTGAACCTAAATGTCTTCGTGGAACCTACTTTAATCATTAAAAATTGTTTATACATGGATTCTACAATGTGCTGAGTATAATTATATTTGACATGTTCATCAGCATAATGGTATTATATATCATTTCAAGGAGGCTTGCACCCACTTCCAAATTGCTATCCAGACCGAGGCAAAATGCTAGCATGGAAATATTATCCTGAACCCATGGTTTAAAAATATCCAAATTATAAGGAGGCTTATGATCACCTTTCAATTTGTTTCTATCCATAACTATTGTATTTAAGAAATCATTTTTTAGCCTTTCTTCCACTACTTCATAATCACTAGCAAGCTTTTCTAGGTCAATGTGGTGGTTTCCAAATTCTTCGGTTGTAAACCCCAACACTTTTCCAAGTTCTTCTGCATTAATGGATAACAATTCTTCTTGCTTATCTTTATTAACAATTTCTCTTTTCTTATCGTCATATTTTCGGCACAAACCATGATAAATTATGGGCAAGGGAAAACTTCATGTAACATCATGTGCCCTAATCCAGTTACCCATGGTGCACTGATACTATCAACTTGCTTTTGCTTTGCAGCCTTATTATGAGATGTAAATCTAAGTTTTGAGGTACGCCTACCATAGATTTCAGGATCATAAATATCATGGTACCCATCGGTGAAACCTGGGGTTTTAAGAAATTCTGCATAATGTATTTTTTTATCAGACATTGCTCTAAGTCTAGTGGTACCGGTGGTAGACATTCTTATACAAATTTGAAGTTGTGAAATTTGAATTCCCTAATAAGTAATACCTATTAGTCCTCCTTAATTTTAATGAATTCTTGAGTCTCTAAACCCAAACTTCAAACTTTGAAAAAATAAGAATTTAAGAAATGTCAAACGATGAAACGTAGCCATAGGAATTCTTTCACTTACCCAGATTCTGAGTCCTGACTCTTGAAAACTGGAATGGAGTTGTTGGAAGTGGAACTGTGGAATCCAAAATAGGGTGGTGCACTGCAATGAGCAATCTGAAGAGTGAAGACTTTAAAAATCACTGTACAATTTCAAAGTGCAAAGTGTTTTAAATACTTTTTTCCTCGTAATTGGAACGTTAAATTGAATGACACGTCTTAGGAGTTAGGTCTACAAGTCTACAAGATTACAAGTTGCAAATTCTTAACTGTTGATCTTTCTAAATCTAACAGTTATAGGGTGATTCCAGAGGTTTAAGTTGGGAAGCCCATCACCCTGTGCATTTCATTACGGAATGCAACTACAACCATAAATCAAATGTTCATCTAATTGTTGAAACTTGAGTAATTTATGAATTATGATATTAACTTAAAAAATAAACATTAATCACTTGACAGTTTGAGTTGACACTTAGCAGTTAGCAGTACAAAGTGCTTTACATGCTTTGTTTCTCGAAATTGGAACATTAAAGACAAAAGTGAATGACACGTCTTAGGTCTACAAGTTGCAAATTCTTAATCTTAACTGTTGATCTTTCTAAATCTAACGGTTATAGGGTGATTCCAGAGGTTTTAGTTGGGAAGCCCATTGCTTTGTGCATTTCATTACGGAATTCAACTACAACCATACATCAAATGTTCATCCAACGGTTGAAACTTGAGTAATTTATGAATTATGATATTAACTTTAAAAATAAACATTAATCACTTGACAGTTTGAGTTGACACTTAGCAATACAAAGTGATTTAAATGCTTTGTTTCTCGAAATTGGAACATTAAAGACTAAAGTGAATGACACATCTTAGGTCTACAAGTTGTAAATTCTTAATATTAACCATTGATCTTTCTAAATCTAACGGTTATAGGGTGATTCCAGAGGTTTAAGTTGGGAAGCCCATCGCTCTATGCATTTCATTACGAAATGCAACTACAACCATACATCAAATGTTCATCCAACAGTTGAAACTTGAGTAATTTATGAATTATGATATTAACTTTAAAAATAAACATTAATCACTTGACAGTTTGAGTTGACACTTAGCAGTTAGCAGTACAAAGTGCTTTAAATGCTTTGTTTCTCGAAATTGGAACATTAAAGTGAATGACACGTCTTAGGTCTACAAGTTGCAAATTCTTAATCTTAACCGTTGATCTTTCTAAATCTAACGGTTATAGGGTGATTTCAGAGGTTTAAGTTGGGAAGCCCATCGCTCTGTGCATTTCATTACAGAATGCAACTACAACCATACATCAAATGTTCATCCAATGGTTTAAACTTGAGTAATTTATGAATTATGATATTAACTTTAAAAATAAACATTAATCACTTGACAGTTTGAGTTGACACTTAGCAGTTAGCAGTACAAAGTGCTTTAAATGCTTTGTTTCTTGAAATTGGAACATTAAAGTGAATGACACGTCTTAGGTCTACAAGTTACAAATTCTTAATCTTAATCGTTGATCTTTATAAATCTAACGGTTATAGGGTGATTCCGGAGGTTTAAGTTGGGAAGCCCATCGCTCTGTGCATTTCATTACAGAATGCAACCACAACCATACATCAAATGTTCATCCAATGGTTGAAACTTGAGTAATTTATGATATTAACTTAAAAAAATAAACATGGCACATGTGTTTTA
The DNA here is from genome assembly GCA_007115665.2 of Sequoiadendron giganteum. Classification (NCBI taxonomy): domain Eukaryota; kingdom Viridiplantae; phylum Streptophyta; class Pinopsida; order Cupressales; family Cupressaceae; genus Sequoiadendron; species Sequoiadendron giganteum. The sequence goes on from CM021110.1 coordinate 388,262,485, forward strand.
AAGTCAATACCATAGGCATCGGCCTAACAATACTTTATCGGTGGAACCCCCATCACAGCCCCGCCGATGGCCCGAAGGAAGACTCATAACTCATAAGGTGCGCTCCCCGATATACCGATAAATCAGCAAAAGTAAGCATATCGCTGTAACACATAAACATCGGTGGAACGAATGATTGCATTCCCCCGATGGCCTGATATAACCATAAATTATCAAGTGCATATTGCATAAAGTATATTACTTAATTTCTCAAAAGAAAAAAACTGATTTGAATATATTAAATTATTAATAGACACTGAAGTTCCGAACTCAGAAAACAATTCTTTACTCTTAAGCGTAAATGAATAACGAAGATTCAAGGAATCAAGAATAACACAACACAACCATTTATTTTATTGCAACTGAATTTCAATGTCACATTATTACATATCTTTTTACAAATGAGTAGCACTATAGCTCTTGTTTTGTATAAATAACATATGTCAGTGTGTCACTTTAGTACTTTACATAGAAAAAATTTAATAATTTATTCCAAGTTGTTGCTCGTTACAATGGATTACAAATTGATTCCAATTTCTAAGATTTGCTGCTAAAAACTTACTACACATGTAACTCTAAAAATAAATGCATGATTCCAAGCTTCTGCTGGTGACAACATAATACAAATGTGGCTTTGAAAATAAATTCATGATTCCAAGCTTTTGTTGATGGATTTTCCAACCATGCTAGGGAAAGGGGGTTCCAATCAGTCCTAGGGAAATGGGAGCCGTGAAGATACAAAATGTACTTATCCCCTTTGAGAACCAGAGCCATGCTGGGGAAATGGGAGCTGTTAGAATATAGGAGGAGAATCAAATCTACTCCCATCTTTTACCTGTAGCCTCGATGCATTGGGATAGCACTTATCTCCATCAGAGATCTTCATCCTAGTTCAAAACCTGTCTGAAAATTCAGGTTAACCAAATCAACTTCTTTCCAATTCCACCCATTCTAAACTTGAAGGAAATTCGTCTTTTACTGATTACTCTGTAACTACATAACTGTAGGTAGGAGAATTTATAGTATCCCCAATACTGCATCATCTTCTTCGTGAATCCTTATTAACCCTAGAAAATAAAAACCCTTATGGCACTATCTACTAATCAATGAATCACTATCCCTATTTATGGGCCACCAGTGCCGCTACTAGCCTATATAATTAAAATGTTTAATTTGATTGACGTCTGGCTACATGCCAACTTGAACTGTACCTCAAGCTGACAAGCTGTCAAAATCACTCAAAGTTCAAATGATATGAAATCATTACAAATCTTGTTTCATTAAAGCTATGAGTTGTCCAAGAAATTGCTTTGGATGTTCATATCACATATGGCATTAATCGCTGCCACTACCTGCACTAGCAGTACGACAACCACACTCTCTTAAAAAAGAATGGGAATTTCAATTAAATGAAATGTACAATGTCGAGGCATTGAAAAGACATAATGAGTGATGAGCAATGAGCCTTGATCTCGCCACATGTCCGCATCTAACGGTTATAGTGTAATTTCGGAGCTTTCAAATTGCAAGTCTAGTGCTTTAGAGATTTACTTCCGGAATGCAACTACAGTTGTCCATCGAACATTCAACGAACGAACCCTATGATTTTTTGTTGGCATATCTATTTATTTCGCCACTAGATTTTTTTACTATTTTGAGATTCTTTTTAATTTGCCAATGAAAATATATTTTTTGCTTTGAAAAAAGGTTTTAATCGCCAATGGAAAAAAATTATGGTTTGAAAAACAATTTTATTCGCCAATGAAAAATATTTTATTCTATTAAAAAAATATGCAATTCACCAAGATTTTCCACGAACTTCCAGGGATTATAAAAGATTTGCCAATTGAGATTTTTTTTTCCCGTAAAACGAAAAAAATCGCCAATAGAATTAATATTTTTCATTGGGAAGTATATCGGATTCGCCAGGATTTTACACTTGCGCCGAGAGGGGGGGTTTCTTAAAGTTTTCCCTAGAGAGATCTTTTATAGATGGGTACTAAAACATGACTTTATTGTTGGGACCCATCTTTCTATTCTTTTATTTGTTTGTGTTTCTCCCTAAGTTGCACTAAATGTGGGGTGTTGGTGTGAATGGGGTATAATACCTAATTGTCTCCAATCTAGGTCCTATTCACACCTGGCTAGTTAAGTGTACTTAGAGCACTTTTAGGTTATTTAATTTTTATGTCTCATGCCATATGATTGTGACATTTTTCATAATCTTGTGTTGTCCTATCCTTTCACCTTACCTATATAAGAAATGCCTCTCTTGTACATAAAGTATCAATGTATCAATGTTGCATCCTCTAATAAAGCATTAATTTCTTGCTTCTCTCTTGTGGGAGGTCTTTTTTGGTTTTACAAGTGATCTTGGTTGCTTGAGTATGTTGACTCTTACATGCAGATTGGTATTCTAGATGATAATTTTTCCACAAAATCGAAACCCACATTCCAAATCACGAATAAAACCACTTGACTATAAAAACAAGGGTCTCCCTCAAAGGACATTTTTTAATAATTCATTTTAGACAATGACAAATAATATTTGTTTGCATGTTCACCTTAGGTTGAAAAGTATGATGGGCCTAAGAATCCAAAAAGGGCTAGGAGATTTTAATGCCCATAAACTTGTAGATCAAAGCATATTCAAAAAGGTGAAAAACATCATCCACTATCATATTAGGATTGATGACCAAGATGAGTCAATCCACCCTTAGATCTTGGGCGTTTTTCCAAATTTTAGTTTTATTTAAACTCATTCATGCAATAATAGAAACCAAACATCATTATCATATTGAATGGTGAGGGCTCATAATTTTGAACATCTTTAGGAGATCCTCTTGGTCCCTTCCAAGTGAAACCATGCATGCTAAAACCACCAAAGGTGGCAAAAAAATGCAACCTAAAAGCCACCAACAAAAACCTCACACACCAAACTCCCATGCCTACCCCATTGACCCAATGAACATGGCAAATACTTTTAATTTGTGAGCACAAAACATGAGCAAATAAGGCTTGTTAGAACCATGATTGTGAACATGTGTAAACATAAGAACCATCACCATCACTTCTCCTTTTCTCTAATTATCTAAAATTATCTTGATTTCTATATAAATTATCTTTAATCTTGCACATGATTTTTCATTTTATAATAATATATTTAAAACTTATTTAAACATAAAAGTAAGTGCAAGAAAAGCCATGAAAAAAATATTAAAAAAAATCTCATAATTCACAATAATCTCCTTTAGATTGTTAAAAAATAAATATTAAAACAACTTCATACTTCTTAAGAATACGGAACTCCGTACCAGTGTTGGATCATGCATTTGACAAAAGCTAAAAGCATCACAATTAATGGCTTGAATTTATCCTCCCTTACCAAAGACAGCATAAAATACATCCCATCAAGATGTCATATCTAAGCATTTAGTTTATATATGATTTTTCAACAATCTTTCTTAGTACGTTGGATCTCGTTGATGCTTTTAAGATTGCACACAGTGAGCAGAATAATCAGCAGCACGCCTCTTCTTGCCATGACTGCTCTGGACAAGACAAAACAAAATGCTAAATCAACTTCTGTTTAGAGCGCCAAAAATGGCACGGAATTGAACATTGAGAATGGCTTGGACTGTCAGTTGGAGTTTATTTATTTATGTATATATGTGTATATTGACTTATCAACAGTGTCTACTGTAGTAAAATGGAATATGGGCACGCCCACTGAGAAATCCCAAGATCTCTCATGCATGTTCAACAGAAACTCTGATAAGGACGGACCAACTTTTTTTCTTTTGGAAGAAAAGCTTTATTATAATAAGATTACTAATGAACAGCACATCGAATTGCCAAGAGCCCTTGAACGGCAGCATACAGTGAAAAACGGTCATATGTTATTTAAACAAATTAAAATTAGCACTTGCACTTGCATTTAAAGGAGGTTCAAGGATTATGTCCATAGAAAATTATATGTATGTTAATATGTTAAAAGAGTATGTGTTTGTGCATGGATGCATTGCAAATTCTAATTGCATGTGGTTGGATTAAACAATTAATAGTAAGTGCTAAATAATGGAATACACCTGGTTTACCATTAAACGGTAGCTGAAAATTGTTTTCCGACAACTCAACAGTGGTTTGCTCAGAAATTTTTGTGTAGATTTATTAGTCCATAGACTACATATGGTGTGAGATATGAGCCTGAAACAAGTTTGAGTTGTCGTTTAATGGTAAATCAGTTGTCCTTTAATGATAAAAGCCTGCAAAATATCTGGTGAGACCCTCCAAAATCTCACTTATCATATAAAAGCCACATTAATATTTATTTGCCAGGAACATTCTATTTTCATTTGCATTATTTTTTTCCAATTTGATGACAACTTTTCTTTTTACTTTGCATTGCTTTATGTTTTAAAATGAGATAATACTTAATTTCTTTAAGGAAAAAATATAGATTTGTCTAAGTTTATTTCATTCCATTATTTAGCATTTATTATTAATTGTTTAATCCATATACATTCATGCACAGACACAAACTCTCTATAGTATATATATATATATATATATATAAAATTAATTTTTATTTCTTTTAATTATATATTATTGAATGTGATTTTGAAACATTGATTAAAAAATACATTCTGTTTTAGCATCATGTTTTTAGAAGTCAAAAAGTTATAGTAATTTTATGTATCATTCACATTAAAAGCTGTAAATATTTGTGTTTCAATGGTCAATGGTCAAAGGTCAAAAATTTAATAGCAATTTTGCACACTATCCACATGTAAAAGTGGTAAATATCTGTCCCATTCAATGGTCCAAAATGTAATAGCAATTTTACACATTATTCACATCAATAAACCAGATAATATTTAAAAATAACCATTATATATATATAATTGTACATGTTTATTTCCATACATTCTTTTTTTTGGAAAGATGTTTTTTCCTACAAGTTTTTCTCTACTGTGTAAATGTGAGATATTTTAGAGATGGGTATTTAACATGACTTTGTTGTTGGGACCCATCTTTACATTCTTGCATTTGTTTGTCTCTCCTTAAGTTGCACTTAATGCGGGGTGTTGATGTGAATACGGTATATTCTTTGAGTGGCCAAAAAGTTAATAACAATTTTACAATCATTCGCACTAAAGTGATAAAAGTTTGTTGTTCAATGGTCAAACATTTCACTAGTCAAAAGATTAATAGTAAATTTACACATCATCTACATTTAAAAGTGGTAAATATTTGTCCCATTCAATGATTAAGAATTCAATACTAACTTTACACATCATTCACATAAAAAATACTAAAAATATGTCCTACTTTTATTGATCAAAATTAACTTAATAATATTTTAAAATAATAAAAATAATAATACAATACACAAATACTCAATTAATATGCAATCCTATATACTTTTATATAACCATATTTAAAAAACCTAGCTACTCTCAGAAAGATCTTTCATTCTTATAGTAACGAAGCTTAAATATGTTCTAAAAAAACATAAAAATTCTTAAGTTCACAAAATGAAGGAGCTTTCATTATCTTTAGCTCTTATACTAGTTTAGCTATCTATCTTTTTATAAAAGAAGTTAGTTCTGTGATAAAAATTAATTCATTAAAGTGTCGCTTTTGGTATAATGATAACTATAGGCTGGAAAAATGTTATATATCGTTCCTTTTCAAACATGACTACTATTTAAAAGGTTGCATTGAAATAAATTGCAGAGAGGTTAAATAATTTTAACCATGTACTATACAGATATAATTAAGTTTAGTAAGTAATATAACAAGTGAAAAATAAGAAGTTAGGGAAGTGTTTACTTTTCTAGGATGATAGTTAATTCGATTTTTAGGTGGATTGGTAGATAAATCTTTATATTAGTTAGTCACATATAATATTGTAGAGTAATATGTAAATATAATTTAAGTTAGAATAAAAATGTATATATATGGAAGATTGGAAGGTTAATGTATTATATAGGAGAATATATGTACAATGGCATATATGTAATAGAGTTGCTAGCTGTTTCTCTTCAATTTGTATTCGGTATTGTTTAGGTATGCATAAATGGATTGTTAGGTAGGATTCAGTAATATACTAGCAGATGTTGTACATGTATGGTACACTTTGCTATGTGGACAAGATGGCACTAGGTGTCAAACTTGTATGGTCCTAGTTGTACTATAGGTATGTTGGTTGTAACGTAGGAACATGTGACATAAATTATCATGTGTTAGTTGCACATAGTGCTGAATTGGTTGATAACTGAGCATATGCATATGTAATCATGTGTAGGGCCATGTTATGCTAATAAGAAAGTCTATGCTATAATGCACAAGCACTATGTGTTGATGCATGATGATAGTTTTGGTGTTGTGTGGCACGCATTAAGTGGAAATGACTACATAGGTGATGTTATTCAATGGAATTGGGGTTACACATGTATATATGAGACTAGGGATGTGCATGAGTCTATGCTTGAACCATGTGCCCCTTCTTGAGAAGCAATTGTCGCCATTATGTTAGGGTGACATTGATGAAAAATACACATGGAGTTGTTGCAAGTTATTCCCCTTGGCCTAATCTACATATTGCCCAATTTTGACTACCTGAAAGAGTTGATGGCCATCAATGAATGAGCCATCATGGTGTCAAAAATATCATACATCTAGTTGGATAAACATGAGTAGGATCTAAATCTATAAGATATTGAGATTATATTGGCTCTAAAAGTGGAGGAAAGTAGGGATTGAGTAACTCCATGTTAAGGACAAGATGAAGGAATAAGTATCATGGAAGTTAGAAAATAAAGGCATTCTTATTAGCTCCACATAAAAATGGTGTAAGGACCATTGTATAGTGACAATTTTATAGTGAGGACCTTGAGCTATATTTTTGAAGATGAATTTTTCATTTAACTAGAAGGTGAGTATCATGTCACTCTTTATACTTTATAATTTTTAGAAGGATTAAGTGGACTTATTGTTGAAGCTCTTGATTTTTTGAATGAAGCATTACACTTTATCCATTTCTTTCTCCTATGCATGTGTCTCATATGTTGATGGTGTGCGATAATAAATGTTCAAGGGTGCTACTATTTGTAACCCAATACATGTTTGGAAAGTACATAGTACCTTGTAGAAATATGTACAACTTTTTTGTAGGAATGATAAATGTGTATGCTATCATTCCAAGTGCATATCTATGCATAAAAGATGGACCAGTGTATGATTGCCTAACTTTATTTGATTGTTGGTCTATAGATGGAAGGTTGTAGAGTGTTCTAATTGTGTGTCCAACATGGTCTAGAGGGTTTACAAAAGGCTATAAAACCTCGGGTTTTAGTAAAAAACAATAGATTAAAAAAGACTAAAGTGGACCCAAACATGGTTGAAGAATGTATGTGGTGTCTCACACAATTATTCTCTTATTACAAGTGACCATGATGGCCATTTTAGAGAAATTGTCAACCATAAAAAATATATATTCATTTTGGGTTTTAATGGTTGGAAGATTGTTGAGGAAATCCATATTGATTTTCTACCAAGGACATTATAATATTAGTGAAGGAGTGTAGATACCTAATGTCTTGTTAGTGGGCTTGGTGATCCAACAAGGCATAGAAGAATTGATGTGGCACTCAATGTTAGTGCACATGTGAGGCCAGTGGAAGTTATTTTGAAGTGTAAACATGGTTTGGTGATGTTTTCCTCAACTAAAGTGCTTCCCAAATTCAATGGTGTGTAGCGTGCCAACTAAAAAACAAAGATTATTGAGTTCACAAAGAATCCCATTAAATATATAGAAGTTGCAAGATCTTTCATTCTTGCGAGCATTCATCCTTGCCCAAGCATAATGTAAAATCTATGTGTAGTAAGTAAAGTTGCACCCAATTAGCAAACTAGTGGTTGTGTAAGTCTAACACGGTGATGAATACATGGATCAATGGTTGACTAAGGTAATTTATAGCCTTGCTGCCATGTCCCTTATTATTCTTCTTCACTAGGTAGGATTATTGAAGGTAGGGCATACATGTCATGTGCCACACATTTTTGACTTGGTTTGTGTGTGTAAGAATTGGAGTAGCTAAAAATTATAATGGATGATGGTATCTTTGAAAAGGATGCAATCACACTATTAGTGTTTACAACTGATTATCTAGGTTTCTCTAAGGATTAGCTAAATCTTATACTCAAGAACCCTAGGTTAGTGACCAACAAACATCAAATAGATTTTATACTTGTCTCCTCTACACTTTAGACTTTGCAAAACCAAGGTGGGTTCCCCTATAACATAATTTAACCTATATAAGTTCTTATAATGACGCTTAAATAGATTCTTCACACTAATTTTAAATAAAGTTAGCCTAATCGGCTAAATCATCTTCATAACCCTCTATTTGCTCTATCTTTCTTGATGGTGTGGATTGAGCATAAAACAATAGAATGCAATAAAATTAAATTTCAATTTTGTTTGTGTTTGATTCTGCTTAGTTTTGAGCTTTGTGAATCATTTTGGCCAGTGCCTTATCCATTGCAGAGTCAAGAAATGAAGTAAAACTCTCCTACACTAGATTTACTCTATGGCTTCTTATAACCTCACTACATTACAATGAGAAACCAAAAAAGAGACAATAACATTACACTACTTACAAATCCTTACTATAATGACATAATCTTTAATGAATAAATTGAAAGAAAATTGAATCCATTACTTGAACAAAAGATAACAATTTAAACATTCATAACAACAAATATGACATGAGAATCATGAAAAATATTTGATTATATTGATTCAAAAGAGGATGTATTACAATATAGAGACATTAATAGATTGACATTCAAACTTGAGAAAATACAATGAGTGTTTGAGTCATCTGATGTTATTATAGATCAAAATTACAACATTTCCTCTTTGAAATTTATATGAAAATTGTACAAAACTCAAATTTTATATAAAGATTACAAAACTATGGATTCAAAACCCTTATAATGAGGCTTGGAATTCCATTTTATGGATACAAGGGAAGAAAAAATCAAAAAGCCTCATTCCACTGCTTAAGTCACAAAAGGAAAAAACTTAGGTAGTGACACTGTACAAAAGGACAAAAGCATTTACAATCTATAGAGAGACCACTAAAAAAGTGTTTGAAGGCCTCTGAGGTAGTTGTTTTGGCATGTGGATTTGATTTCCTTTCGAAATACTCTTTGTAGGTGATATGACATATCTAACACTCCTTCTCTGACATGCCCATGTAGCTGTTATATCTAGTTGGTGGGATATGATTGAAATGCAACTCTCTTCCACATTGTACCTTTCTTTATCACCACCACTGCTATGCTGATATATCCTAGTATAGTACCAATTGATTTGGGAAGTACTTTATTCTAACTATACTTTTCAAAATTAAAAAAACTATCATTTTATCCAGTACAAAATTTTGACTAATGCCCAAAATGATATCAAAATAATATTTTTAATCCTAACAACTGATTATACTTGTCATCCCATACTTGGTATATTCTTTTTGATGGCCATTGGAATGCAAGAAGTAAATCAATATTATACATATAGTGGGTATACCTAGATAAAACTACATAGGTTTCCTTCTCAAAAGCATCTAAAAGTTGATCTGTATCAATCAACTTGTCCATACAAGTTTTAAGGAGCTCAATGTCAACCTTTTTTCCATCAAAAATGAAGAAAGACGAAGTGGGGGTTAGTGCCTTGAATTATGATTTCCACTGAAGGAACTCCTTCATCTCCCCATCATTATTTCTAATTTTTGGCATTATTCTTATTTCTATATTTTCAAGATGTTTTATCCTTGTTTTGGCTTTCTCTATCAATTGATCCATATATGCCTGCATTTTTCCTGCTAGCTTAGCCATATTATATGTATGAAAAATATCCTCGAGTGGATTAGCTTCATGTGCAATCCTTTGTACATACCCTACAAAGCTAAAATACTAGGGACCCGTTTTATTCATAATATCCCTAGTACTACCCTTATCCTTAGCCACCCTAGCAATTAATTTTACAAGGTTAGAATAATATCTATGTGTTTTCCAACCTTTTCAAAATCTTGGACATTAAATGTCCCAAAATGTTAGACATACCATGGAACATTTCCTCATGTTGGTCAGTTTGAACATCTTTAATTTCTCTTCTAGGCCTCTGACTTTTAACTCTTCATTTTCCTTTATTAAATCCTCTAAAGGTGCAATTGAAGACAAACTTGTTACTTTTGTGTTAGCTAGAGGAGGTGTTCCCTAAGCCTCTTTTATTTTCAATTTAGTGTACTCTATAGTGAGTGCCAAATGATCCTTCAAAATTTTATCATATTCACTTGTAGTTTCTTGGAAAATGCTTCACTGAATTTAGCAACATATACCATTAGTGAGGTAGCTTCAAGGGAAAAGGTATCTGACACCCTTTTTATTACTAATCCACCTTTTATGTCTTGTGATGCCTCTGCAACTTGAGGCTTATTGGTGTTGGGGGCAAGGGCCCAAATTGTAAGGGTTTACCATTTAGGGTTGAATCTTGATCTTGATAGTGGCACCTGTGCTTGTTCTTCAGAAGAAAATACCTCTTCATCTTGCCTTTTGATAGTGTCAAAAGCTATTGGTGATGCAATATCCCATTTTTGGAGAAATAAAAATCCACTATCTCTAACCATATTCCTCCCCTCTTGTGGGGTAATGTTCCTAGCATCAAAATTCATTTCTACCAATACTTTATTTGTCACCTCTTCATATTGCTCCCTAGGCACTCCTGCATTTTCTTGATTAAGTCTTTTATGGAATTATTCTCTTCTTGATCTCAAGACAAAATATTTGAATTCCTTTGACTTCACAAATTCATCATTTGAGATGAATTATGTAAATGCCAATGCTCTAATGTTGTTGGCCTCATCCCTTTCCATTGTAGTGTAAATGCCTAATCTACTTTGAGGCACTTTGAATTTAGTTTCTTTTTGGGGAGAGGGAATTTCCTAATTAACTTCCTCCATAGTTACTTCAACTTATTCCTCCTCATTAGATCCAATTGGATAATCAACCAATGATGGTTGCTCTATTATTCTCTTCTTTTGAGGTTGTTCCCTTGGAGGGGAATCTATAGTATGACTTTGAAGAGGGGATGATGGTGCCTATGGGGGAGAAGGTGGTGGAGAAGGCTCCCTTATAATAGGTCCCTTGGACCTTCTAATGAAAAAATAGATAGATGGATTTATCTTGGGTTGGTAAGTAGGTCGTTCTTCAAGCACTAGGGCCTTCTCAATTATTCTGTCAAAATTTTCTAGGATCATTTAGATCCTAACAATTGGATTCCCTATTTCAAAGAATGCCCCTTGATAATCCTTATTCTTCTTGACTCCGACAACCTTTGCTTTAGTAAATGCCACTCATTCCACCTTTCTATCAGTAGCCTTCTACTCATATTTGTAATTCCTCTAAACATCCTCATTGAAGTGTAGTTGATGTTAGAATATTGATTTCTTAATGCTTGTCTTGACATGGCTAATGAATCCTTCAAGATCACAAGCTCTTTCCTTCTCTTGGGCCACTTTTTATACTTGGAGCATTGGGTAGATTTGCTCCAATCCTTCTCTAATGATAGTGAAATCAAAAAATATTATAGAAAATGGGAAGAATGATCCCTTATTTTTCCATTTGAGATGGGCCTTATGTGATTCATTGATTTTCCACATTACTTCCAAAAATTCCACTCTTAAGGGTACATATTTAGGCAGTATACGGGGACCAACATGACATCCATATATTCTTATGACTGTGGAGTCATTGTGAAGATAGTCATCTCACCTATTGTGTTGAGCTCCTAACTTTGGCCTCCTATCCTTTGGTCTTAGGAAATCTAGAATTTCATTTTACAGTATGACCTCTCCAACCCCAAAATATTAGATGAGAGTATTGTGCAAGTTGCAAGATCTTTACAATTATAGAAAGGAGAAGAATGTATTAAAAACAAGCATAATCATACCAAAAAAAATATATATGTGGAAAACCATTTTAGGAGGAAAAATCTACACTCTAAAGTAGCTCAATGTATTTTTCACTAATAAAAACATAGTTAAAATACACTTACAAAGTAAGCCTTTATAGGAGTATCATCAACCAAAGATCTATGTAATTTTGACAACATAGTAGTACATACAAAATCACTACCCATACCTCCATCTCAAGCACCCTATAAATATAATTAGTACATAAAATCATCAAATGGTAATTACTAAACCATAATCTGAAACTACCCAAAAAAGTGGTGCCCAAATACCTAGCTAGAAAGCTAAGATCCAAATCCTAGGACAAGTTCTCAAACCAAAAATAGTGTATTCCTTCCACCTATCATAAGCACATCATAAACCACTCACCAAATTAGGATTTCCATTTTGTTTTCATTATTTCCATTCAAATATGCCTTACGTGATGTGTTACAATGCATGCATCATAAGTTGGTCAACAAGTTTAACTTCTTACAATCTTTTCTATGTTTGACATGTTTTCGCATTTCCAATGTAGGAGGCCAAACTTTTAGAGGCCATATATTTTTATTGAGGAGACTACTTGGGCCTTTTTAAAATGTAGAGATTGAAAATCTCTAAAAAATAGGAATCCTTGGAAGGGACTTCAAATAAATTTGAGTTTATATTTTCCAATTTTTTTTTTTTATAGCCCAAAAGTTGAGCTTTTATGTTTCATTGCTTGAAAAATGTAATTTTCATATACTAAAAATTATGAGAAAGGTCGAGACAACTTACCCAACAATACTCAACCCTCTATATTTAATAATTTATTTGAAATTTTTAACTATTTCTCAACACATTACATACATGGCATGTAATGATTTTCACTCAAAGACCTCTTCATCTAAAAAATAATGCAGTATAAAATATAAAATTTTGAAGCTGTGCACAATAATAGATTTGACTTGAAGTGAAATCAACACTTGTAATAGGTATATGCAATACCTATTACACCATTAATATAAATCATATCAATCATCAACCATGTACTCTCCTATGTAAATATAAACAATATTTTACACATTGTGGGTGTACACATCTAAAAATGGTCACGGTTAACCAAACTTGTTAATTAATTAAATATGAATTATTTAATTAATATTCTTAAGTCATCTACATATAAATAAATTTAATTATTTATTTATATTGTTCATTTTTCCAATTCTCCTAGTTTAATTAAATAAATTAAATAAATAAGTTTATTTAATTAATGCTATCTTCCTCTTACTTAATTAAATAGATTTCACAATTTATTTATATTAATTATCACAAGTTTAAATTCTAAATTTAAATGATATTCTTCATTTCACATTTAATTAAATATTTTCAATATTTAATTAAAATACTTTCTGAAATTCTTCACTCTTCTCAATAATTAAATATTTTCAAATATTTAATTAAAAAACTTTTTCTCTTCTCAATAATTAAATATTTTCAAATATTTAATTAATAAGCTTTTCATTTCCCACACATAATTAAATATTATCTATTTTAGTTATGGACACATATTCCATTTGTCTCTTAATCTTCCATCTAACTCTTAAAATTCCATCTTCTTTTCAAATTCTCGATCTCTCACCGTTCATCTCAACAGGTTTGAACTCAACCGTTGATCCTGGCCAATTGGATTCTTGCCTTCAAAAATCTATAAATACAACCCTCTTGTGAGTTGAAAAGGACCTCGAATTCTAGATTTTCATACGTAGTTATTATAGTCACATTTCAGTTTTATCAAGCATTTAGCATCATAGCATTTTAATTCCATAGCTTAAATCATAGTCATAAATATGCATTTTTAATCAATCTCGTTCTCCTAAGTTGTCATTTCAACAAGCCGCTTCTTACACAACTGAGAGCCAGCATCTTTTATCAAATCCTTGGAGATAGAGGACGATGGGATGAATTTGAAGAAGCTGCTGCCATGAGAGTTTGCATTTATGCTTTCTAGATTAGCTTTCTTTCAATCTAATGTATCCTCGGTGTGTTAGTTTATTGTTTGTTTAATCTACACGCATTTTCTAATCACACATTTTTGGCGCCCACCGTGGGGCATCCCCCCATTTTAATATTTTTATTGTAGAAATTTCTGACAGGTGACGGACTGGAGTTGCACTTTAGCGCATACGAGTCTCGGTTTAGCGCATCCCCAGACTGTTTCGGCGCATCCACGAACTGTTTTAGTGCATCCACAGACTGTTTCGGCGCATCCACAAACTGTTTCGACGCATCCAGGGACTGTTTCGGCGCATCCAAGAACTATTTCAGTGCATCTAGGAACTATTTCGGCACATCCAGGGACTGTTTTAGTGCACCCAGGGATTGTTTAGGCGCATCCATGGACTGTTTTAGCGCATACGATGTCTGCCTTTTTTTTATAGTCAATCTTAAAATGGCCATATCTTGGTCATATTTTGGTCTTTTTCGGAGCTTTTTTTTTTGAAATGGGGTAGAATTTCATAAGCTATCTAATGGGGCAGGTGTTTATCAACTTTGAAAGAGTTAAATATTTTAAATTCTCACTTAATGTCAAACCACAATGAAACTTGGTCTAAATTTTAGGGTTGTTATGCTTAATCATTTATCTAACCCTCATATATTCTTGTTTCTTGATTCCATCTAACATTTAGAAATTTTATTGTAGATTTTAAAGGACCATGGAGCATGAAAATGAAAGAAAAAAATTATCACATGATTGTAACAAGTGTTTTTAAACACTTTGGGAGCAATTATAATCTCATTCTTAAATTGTTGTCTGGATCCGACGCGACTGTGACCAATGGTTTTATTGATGTATGGGGAATAAAATGAAGCAATCCTAGGATAGAAATTTAAAATCTTGAATTTATCAATCCTAGGATAGTCACCACATGCTATTGTGCAGTTAAAATGAACTCCATGCCTATTGTGAAGCAACATCTTCACTTAGTTTAGATCATTGTCATTTGGTGCTATAAAAAGAACATTGTTTTCTTTTTCTATGGAAATAGGTCTATGCTCTCCCCTTAAATGGGTGACCAAAATACCAGATTGCCTTTTCATTTTCATGCAATGTTTATGCTTTCTTACATCCTTTAGAGGGCCTGCTCTTGTGGGAAAAAGTACTCACCCAAGAGGAACGACCTAAGTGGGAACAACCAAAGCCAGGTTTTCCAACCCACTATAATCAAAAGAAAATTTGGGGAAAGTCCGCAATTCGACGACAGTGTGCAGGATAACCATCCCCAAAATCTTTGTTCTAAAGATTGGGAGGTCTCTTGAGGGAGTTTATCTATTGCCACGCCGAATGGAAACCTTGACTACGAACCATAGTGTAGAAAGCCAGCCGTGTCAGTATCCAAACAACATCTTAATCACGGTGCAAGGGGAGGGAAGAATCTGCCCCCAAGACACTCACCATATAATTGCCACAGATTGTTTGCTCTGGGGATTCGGTATACACTTCCACCACCTTGAGTACACACCTGGAAAAGACAAAAACACAGGCGCCCTCTAGGGGGTGACATGGCTGTGTGAGTCGACGTGATTTCAAGCTGTGGGATGTGATTTCTATGATGACCTATTTGACAACTAAGAGTGAGTCTGCTTGGAATGCTTATTTTGTTCAAAACCTGTGAAAATCTCAAGAACATACACTCAATGTTTTAGATTCTATGTCTTTTAAAACAATTGTCTTCCTATTGCATGCTGTGTTTTCAAAACATTAATTCAGATAAGATCATCCAGAAAAAACAAGAATTTGGCAAATCAAACCGTGAAATTTATGTTAAGGGATTGGAAATAGAGCAAAACTTGGAAACATTAGGCTTTTGCAAAATCCTTATTTTCACAAACTGTGATCAAAACATCACAAAGTGCAACATCACCTTTATTTCTGATTTCTAGTTTAATTCCCACAATTGGATCATCATCCTTCCAATCGAGGAATCACGAGCTAAAAATTAGAAATTTCTTTAGTCATAGAATTCTCATTCTATTCCGACTAAGATATCCCACAAATTGCACTATCTCATTTTGTGATCAAAGTTAGTTGAAATTTGGTATAAGCATATGCCTATTTCCAAAAAGTCCTGAAAACAAAGAAGATGAAAGAAGAGATCCACTTTAAAACATGGGTGATAGGGAAGAAAATCTTGTTCATAGGCTTTATGGAAATAGTTCAAATCAAGAGATAATAGAAGAAATGCTTCAATAAGTTGAAAAAGATCTATAGTTTCTCTTAACTATGGAAAAGATCTTAGAGCAAAATAAAGAAGGATACTTTCTTTTATTGGCAAACCAAGGTGCCAAATTTCCGTCTGACTACAATATGGAGAAAATTAAAGAGAATCCTAAAAAGAATGGAACTCCCTTAAATGATCTTAGTACTCTTACCCAACAAGTAAGAGCACTCCAAAGGAAAATCAAGGAAATAAAAGGGGGCACAACTAAAAAGTCCTTTGACAGAAATGTGAATGTAACCTCTTCTCCTCCAAAAACAACATCATCCAAATTCAATGCTTTTGAATTTTTGCACAAGTTAAAGGGGAAGCCCAAATCTAAGCCATCAAATAACATTGACCAATCCTATCATGCCATGCATTTATCTTCATCCCCCATAATTCAAAATGAACCTCATGGTTCTTCCACCCAATTCAATGATCCCATTCAATTACCTTCTTCTATCATATCCTCTACATCCAATGATTTGTTTCAATCTACACATCTCGATCAAAAAATTCTCTCCACTCCATCCCATGATACCAAAATTCTACAAACCCTTCCAATCTTTGATCAAGATCGCATATCTCAAGAATCATATGATGATCCCCTCCTTTCATTATTCACCCATGATAATCCTCTTCCATCTCAAGAACAAAATATTCTTCCAAGTCCTCCCTGCATCCCATCTTATGAATCCATACCCTCTCATGACTCAATCACATCCCAGGAGCATGACAATTCTTCCATCCTATCCAAAGCTTCCCTTCCATCTAATGATCAAGCTATTCCATCTCCTTCATCTAATGATTCTTTTCCAAGTCAAGATCAAAGTATCCCATCATCCTCATGTCAAGGGATCATCACACCTCTTCAAGAAATGCCAACACCATTTGATCATATGGTTGAAAACATTGAAAATTTCCCCACCATAACTGTTGAAGACAATGATCAAAATCAATCCATCAATGAGCACTGTGAAGATATGTCTACCCCATCTAGTGATCAAATCAACATTCATCAAGAGCCATTTTTTAGTTATGATCAAGACCCCTCCTACAAAGATCTATTTCAAGGAGTGTTGACGATATTTGATCCTATTGACATAATCCATGATCCATTAACCAATGATCGTATTGAAAATGTCTCTACAATGCCTAACAAGTTAGAGGAAATATATCAAGAACATATTTCAATGTATGATCAACAACTATCACCAAGGTCTAGAAATGGTCCCTCCCAAGGCATATTGACATCCTTCGATCTCACGATTGTGAACAGTGAAAGAATCCTCAACTCACCATTTGATCCAAGTCCACTCAAAGATCAAGAGGATATTGAGCCACTTCCCATGCCTTATGACAATGTCCAGAAACCCTTTGAAAGAAATCCATCCTTTGAAATTGACCCATGTCAAGAACTTGATCCAAAACATGTCGAAAGTAATTCCAGAATTAGTCAAGATCAAGGATTTGTATCTCCAAGATACTACAATAATCTAATGGGCACTCTCCTATCTATACAAGATATCGCAAATGATGATCATATCCATATAGCACATACTCCTCCATCTACCCATAATATGCTTTCTTTGGATGGACACATAGATGATCGTCATTCAAAACAAGAGTCTCATACTCTTACCAAGGAACAAGAGTCTCTTACTCTTAACATTTATACACATGGTCAAAATATAGAGAAATCCAGAGACATGTCAGAAATGGGTCATGAAGAAGGCTTCTACAAAAGTTGTGAATTAGAAACATCATGTGAAAGCATATCAAGAATGAATCATGAGGAACACTTTTAAAAGGACAGTGAAGCATCAACACCTCTTGAAGGAGAATTACAATATGATATCTCACAAGATAAAGATAAACATACCAATCACACATTCATCCCACTTATGGAAGATCCTATCACTTATAAACTTGGATCACTCACCTTTGTAAGGGAAAATTATCTTATCAATAAGGAAGTTGTCACTTTTAAAGATCCACCACAAAGCAGAGAAGGGTTAGCACCTTGTTTCCAAGGTAAATCATATCCTATTGCAAATAGGTTTTTTTAGCAAACGAATTATCAAAATAGAGGATTAGGCCTACATCAACAAGGTATCCTAGAACCAGTGCAGATTATTGGAAATCCTAACCATCAAGGCCTTGGTTATTCTACAATCAAGGGATCTCAACATATCAGTAATACTTTCATAAAATTGGGGGCAGCTTAGTCTCAAGCAAATGTCAACATAGGGGGCATGAAGAATCTTTATGATGAAACCAATGCCAATACTACAACCAGCCATGTCATAATCTTCATCCACTCATCACCCCATCCACAAATTGGGACCAACGTCAAAAGAAAGACTTGAATCAAAGCATGAAGAACATTATCAAAGTAAAAGAAGCTAAGAATCATATCAAGCAAATCAAATACACTTGGATACCAAAAAATACAAAGAAAGATTATCCCTATCAAACTCCATCAGTCAAAGAAACTATGGGGTAAAATAAAAAAGGGGCAAGTATCCATCAAAGATGTCCACAAAGGCAAAAGAAAGCTTCTCAAGCAACATACAAAGTGTATCAAATAGTTGGTCCTAATTCCATGCACACTTCCATATCCACTCATCATTGCTCATCTTCCCAAGTTTGGAGAGTCAAAGGTTCCAAAATTTCAACTAATCCACCTTTTATTCCTAAACGCACTCCATCCATGCCTCCATGCATAATATCCAATTCTCACATTGACCATGTGTTGGCAATGACCCTTCATCATAAGGATTCAAAAGGCACTCTATCGCGATGTGCGCACAAAGATGAAGTTAACTCCAGTATCAACAAAGCAGATCAGGGATCTCAAAAGTTGCATTCAAGTGCACGTATCTTGGCAAAGCAGCTTCTTCAAGCAGGATATCGATGGCACATTATGATAGAAGCATCAACATCAACACCACCAGGTGGTTTAGCATCAGCTTAAAATCTCTCAGAAAATTAAAAAAAATTACAAAAAAATCAAAAATATATTAAAAAAAGAAAAGAAAAGAAAAGGATTGGAAACAGTAAAGAGAAAAATTATCCTCTAGCGAAAACCATTTCGATGGCGCTTTGGATAGGTACCATGATGAAAACCTGACAAACATGCATCATGTGTAGAATCGAGCATCTACGTGCGCCAATTTAGGAGAAAGCATCTTATCACATCCATAATAAAGCCAACATTCCAGCCATATCATCCGTTCATCTATGAACCGTTTATCTAGCCCATTACCATCTATTTACATTATCTTGATCTCGAAAAAGTTTGGTAAACACTTTACACTTGTTTATGGTAAACATCTTGACATGGGTCATTTTATTTGATCCTATCCAATCCAAACATTATCTGAGCCTTGAAGCATTATCTGAATGAGCATTCATCTGTTCGAATACCTTATCTTGTCACAAGATAATCCTTGGCATCCATTGCATGCTTACAGTATCTATCCATACACCTATTCAAGAATCCACCCATGGTCATTCAAACTTTGCTAGACATTGGGGGAAGATGTTTACATCTTGCTTCAGGAAGGAATCTTGATATATATCCTCCAACTTATGTGGTGATCTGAACATTGGAAGACGTAAAATCAAATTGGTCAAGCATTGGTGAGCCAAAAGATCCAAATCACTAGCCCATGGCATATTTTGACAGGAAGACACTCCCTATCAAGCTTTATCATTTTTTGAACGTCAATCTGAACAATTCATATCAGTCACATCTAATTTGTGTGTCAGTTTCACATCAAATCATCAAAATAATTTTGTTCCAAATCAAGCTTCATCAATCTTGATCAATTGAATCCAATCAATTATCACCTTGTTTGACTTAACACACTTAGTCAAACTACCATCTTGTGAATGAGTTTACTCTAGGATAACACAACTTCCTTGGGTTTACAAGTTCATTATCATCTTTGTTTGGCTCAACACACTTCATCAAACTATCAATCCATTAATCTGATCAATCAACCTTAGCTTGGTTTTCAAAAAAATCTCAAAATAGAGCACTGATATCGTCATGCAGTTCACCTTTGGGAGCTTTTCTAGCAGGTAGTCAGCAACATGTGTCAAGCATCGGAGTATCAGAGCAACAAACTTTGTCTAATTAGACTGAGCCTACATGACTATTTTGTTAGATGTTTAAAACAAATTGGATGATCTTAATCTGAATAAAATGAATGATAAACTTAAAACAAATCAGTTGCAATTGTTGTTTTGATATTTGATGACATCATATCTTTGGAGTGGTTCAATGATGTACTGAACTAGAATCACAAGGAAGAAGTATGATTTTTCTTTGCTTGCTGTTTGTAAGCTAATCATTAGTATTGTGCAAATTTGTCATGGGACATGCTCTACAATGCATCATTGATGACATTTCATAATTTGCATAGGAAAATGGTTTACTTTTGTCTGTTTATGCAAGCAATACTCAGGTCATCTTGGTTCAATTATACCTCGATGCTTGTATTAACTTTCTATATCAAACATCATGAAAGCAGTCCTTAGGCAATCATTGGTGCTAACATACCCTTTGATGCTTGTACTAACTTCCAACATATCAAAAGGTTCAATGATGAAACATAAAGCATAAAGAAGCTCACAAAATGACAACTTTTCATTTTAGTTTGCATATTAGATAGATTGCATCCATATTAGTTTGTGCATGATCATTATCATATCCATCACATCTGATTTGCATAATCTCAATCAATCTATCCTATCATTCTTATCAATTATCATCAATCAATCATCACAAATTCACTATCACATGCTAAATCAATCAAAAAGCATCATCAATCGGGGCAAAATCAAATTTCTTCATCTTCGTATCAATCTTTCAATAGGGGTTTTCATCAAATCATCTTTATCGGTCGATGAATCAGATAGAAAATCAGTAAATTTTTTTCAAAAATCATCTTTATCTGATTCATCTCTCGAGGGGGCATATAGCATCGGTAATTTCTAAAAATCTGGGGCAAAATTCTCTGAAGCAATGCGTAAAACACATCACTTCAAAGAGAGGAATAATGTACACATCTAAAAATGGTCACGGTTAACCAAACCTGTTAATTAATTAAATATGAATTATTTAATTAATATTCTTAAGTCATCTACATATAAATAAATTTAATTATTTATTTATATTGTTCATTTTTTCAATTCTCCTAGTTTAATTAAATAAATAAGTTTATTTAATTAATGCTATCTTCCTCTTAATTAATTAAATAGATTTCACAATTTATTTATATTATTTATCACAAGTTTAAATTCTAAATTTAAATGATATTCTTCATTTCACATTTAATTAAATATTTTCAATATTTAGTTAAAACACTTTCTGAAATTCTTCACTCTTCTCAATAATTAAATATTTTCAAATATTTAATTAAGAAGCTTTTCATTTCCCACACATAATTAAATATTATCTATTTTAATTATGGACACATATTCCATTTGTCTCTTAATCTTCCATCTATCTCTTAAAATTCCATCTTCTTTTCAAATTCTCGATCTCTCACCGTTCATCTCAACAGGTTTGAACTCAACCGTTGATCCTGGCCAATTGGATTCTTGCCTTCAAAAATCTATAAATACAGCCCTCTTGTGAGTTGAAAAGGACCTCAAATTCTAGATTTTCATACGTAGTTATTATAGTCGCATTTCAGTTTTATCAAACATTTAGCATCATAGCATTTTAATTCCATAGCTTAAATCATATAGTCATAAATATGCATTTTTAATCAATCTCGTTCTCCTAAGTTGTCATTTCAACAAGCTGCTGCTTACACAACTGAGAGCCAACACCTTTTATCAAATCCTTGGAGATAGAGGACGATGGGACAAATTTGAAGAAGCTGCTGCCATGAGAGTTTGCATTTATGCTTTCTAGATTAGCTTTCTTTCAATCTAATGTCTCCTCGGTTTGTTAGTTTATTGTTTGTTTAATCTACACACATTTTCTAATCACACAGTGGGTGATTTCAACATTGACATGTCTATAGATAACAACAACAAAATAGTTCTTAAATCACATTCAAAACCATAATATGGACAATTTATTCCATAAATTGTATTCCCTATCTATACTAGTCATTGACAATGTTTGGTATAATGTAGATACACAAACATGTTGCATTTATAAATCAAAACCATATTGAAGTGATCATGATACAATTTTTATAAAGTTTGACATCATTAATCAAAATAAATCTAATTAATTATGTTATAACAAATCTTCCAAAAAAAAATTGATCATCTTCAATAAAATTATTAAATTCAAATGCAAAAAAAAAACTATATTTCTTACTATAAGAAAATAAAAAGGAAACAATTTCTAAAACATATGCATAGTGAAAACATGGAATTTGTATCATGGTTTCTTCTCATAAATCAGCGCAAACATAAATCCACAACTTTCTTGTGTTGTATCTACATTTACCAGGCCCACCTTATCATTTATATCAACAATTTTGTAAGGAAGCTAAGGTAGCAGAACAACTTCCTACACTAATCTTGAGAGGAGGATAATGCAAAACTTTACAGATCTTTACAATAGTTACATAAAATTTAAACATAAATATCATGCATACCACAACATAGTGAATTACGTGGGGAAATCCCTTTCAAGAGAAAACCCAACACTCCAAAAGCTGACCAATATATTATTCATAAATCACAAAGATTACAATATACTTACAAAGCAAGCTTCTCATAGGAGTATCACCAACCAGAGATCCAAAGGCAACATGACCACTATCAGACTCTCATAATACATCACAATATAGTTATAATACAACAACCTCATAGAATAGGGTTGCCTTCTAGGGCAAGTCAAGCCAACAAATATCGACCATCAGATCTAAGACCTAATGATGAACAATTCAAATCTGAGACCTAATGATGAACACTACCCCCCCCAATTGCTTACATATCAAGAGTACCTTATGTAATTGCAAGGTTGAGACACATTTTTCCAAAAAAAATCCTATTTTAATTCAAGATTATAATGTACTAAATCTATATATAGCCTCTCCCTTTTATTTCATTTCTCAAAATATTTCATGAATTCTATTTTCATATATGAATCTAACTAATTTTTGATATTCAATAATTTTGTGTGATGATTGTGCTTTATTTTATTGTTCACTCCAACATATTAAGGTTTTAACATAAGAAAATACACATTTACTTAACCTTTGGAGCTCAATTATATTTTTTATTCCCAAATTTTAAACTATTGGCTAATAAAGTAACATGAAACTTGCCTTACTTTAAAGTAAATATATACATATTTAGTGAAAGATAACTCATTATGTATACAACCACAACAAATATTAAAATCACTATCTTTACAAGCTAACTTTCATAATGCATGAAGACCTATTTATATCAAATTCTATGAAAACTAGCCATAATTTGTAAATGCATAAAAAAATTAACTCTAGTTGTGCCTATGCACATCAAATTTATATATAATAAATTAAACTTTGAAATGAACTTGAAGTTTTTACTAAAAAAATTAATAGGATCACACACCATTGCATTCAATATTTTAATATCATTTTCAAAATTACTTGATTTATCTTAATGATGATGCATCCTTAATTATATTTGATAGTTTGAAGCTTTTTTCTCCATAAATTATTTCTTAACTCTTATTATATTTCATTATATACAAAAAAATTCATATAATTTTACAATGCACATTTTAATACTTTACAAGTTAGCATCCAAAAATAGAAAGTAGCGAAAGGGAAAAAATAGACAAAAATAACATAAAACAAAAAAGATTCAAAAGGTAATTGATATTATTTATTTGAATTTATATTATCCAAATTGATTTTTCAAACCTTAAATTCATCTTCTTATTATCATTGTGAACCGACCTACTTAAAAATAAAATTTCAATATCAATTGAACATTTCAATGCCTAGAAATTTAGAAATGTATTTGAGATAGATGCCATAAGAGAAGTACAAAACCAATTTAGATAAAACCAACAAAATTTGAGAGTTGCTTCGTGTAGACTTGATAGAGAGAAAGCTGAGATGAAAATCAACTTCAACTTAGCTAAAAATTTTGTGCATCAACATGAAGGGAAAATAGTTCCATGATCAACTATTTATATGTAAAATATCAATTTTTTAGAACTAATTATGACTATGGTGATTGTGACTGAATACTCATCTTGAAACAATCAAGAATAATTTAAACCATATTGTGCATGCATGAAGATTATATATTCATACTAGACAACACCATTAAATAAATTTTCCAAGCATTAATGATTATGTAAATGGATCTTTAGGTGCAATTTTCATTGGTACTAAAAAATAGTTTTCCAATATCTTGTTGATATAAAAATGAAGTTTTTTAAATTTTAAAAAGCACAAGTACAAATATGTTCTCAATTATTCATTTCACTATACTATACAACCTCTTACTCTTAACTTATTTCTTTAATAAAAAATCTCCTCACTTTTATTTTTCCAAAAAAGAGAGTATAAATTCATCCAAATTTGACACACTTTTCTCACAATGGAAGACAATGTTTGACATAATGAATTTCTAGCAATGCTATTCACAAACGTTATAAATTAAATTGATGCAAAAGAAAAGATATTTTTTATATGTCAATCAACATACTTTAGAAAACTAAATAATTAAAAGAACCTTGGATCATTTATACAATTTACTAAACTAAAAATTTGAGGTAAGTAACTACAAACTCTTAAATTTCTATGATTTCAAAAACTATTTTCCAAACACAATAATATTCACTTGATAATATATTATAAGTTCATGGTATCTTAGAAATAAAAAAATCCATTTTTATTCTATTTTATGTCTTCTGCCCTACATGTACCTAAAAATTTGATACCTATGGAGCACTACAAGAACACATTGTTCATTATATTAAATGCAAACAATAAGCTACATACATATACTCCCACTATCTCAAAGCCATTCTAATGCCCAATAATAAAAAAATACTATATTATTCTTTGAACATATCTATCATTAAAATCTTTCTCCCTTAATTACCAAATATTACTTGCCAAAAATACATTAATGATAAATTTTTTTCTTGCAATGAGGATTTTATGCAAAAGGACAATCCACTCTTAATCAAAACAACCTTATAAGCAATGCAAGTTGTATGGAATTCTGATCAACAAGGTAAATGATCTCTTTTATTTGGGAGTGTCTTTGAATTCTCATGTGGAACTACTAGTAATGAATGTTTCTTATTTTGGAGTGTGCTACACTTGTCATTTGAAACTATTAGCTATAGTTAATAATTCAAAATCAACAATTGTATCTAATCTATGTTATAGAATAAATATAAAATTAACACATAATTTATTATTAGGACTGGTTATGCTTCTTGATGAAAGAACCACTTTGCTTCACAATACATAACATAAGAAAATAACTTACATGGTCTAGCAATTCCATAATTATTTTATGTATTATATAGTATTTTTTAAAGGTTTTATTTACAAGTTACTCAAGGAATGCTATATTTACATAAATTTTATTATCTTTCATCAATTTAAAGCTAAATGCATTCATGCTCAACTTCCATGATTAAATTGCATCACATTAATAGCTTTCATTCTCATTTGACATTTCCCTTCTTTAATTAACATGTGCAACATGGCTCTAACTTTTGTTTTTGATTATATAAGTAGGGAAGGGCCTTGATCGTGTAGTAACAAAAGGAGCTAAAATAGAAAGAAACGAGATAGACTAGTAACAACACTAGTCACACCCAGAGAACAACAACTAGGCTAACTACAAGAAAGCAGTTAGATGGGGCACGAAGGCCAAAATACCAGTATTGCATCCATAGGATCATTGTTGCTCTAAATTTTGTTAAATAAGGTTGTTTTATTTGAATTATACAAATAAATAAACTAAAAGAGGCTCAAAGTTTAAAAAGATAACTTGATAATAAAAATATAATGTGTGCAATTTACAATAATAAAATTATTTTCTATCGTTATTCTTGTTCAAATTCTCATGAAACCATTAGTATTAATTGAACCAATTGTATGTATCAATCGACCCTACTTTATAGAACCCACGAATTGATAGTTAAACTTAGTTGTTTGGCTCATCATTGAAAATTTTATTGTCCTAAGAACATCACTTTAAATCAACTAACATATTACACATCTCATTGGTAAGAACCAGACATAATGCATCTCTTGTTTGAAAATTACAAAGATCATGGAAGATGGTAAGTGACAAATTTAAAAAATGATGGAATTATTATGTAATATTCTAAGGATTACTATTATAATGATAAGAATAATATTTTATGTTAATCTTTTATTTAGTTTTGGGTTTATTTTGATGAAAAATTATTGATGTAATAATATATTTCTATTTGGTGTACTTCTTGTTAGATAAGTTTGACTCACAACACAAAGTTATTTTACTTTCATTTGAGTTTAGTTTCATGTATTTATTACCTGTTTTATTCTCATTAGCACTCATTTCTATACATGAACACTCCTTACATCAAAACTAGAACCCGATGAACTTGTGCATTAGTTTTTAATGGTTTGGGTTTGACTTGGATATCTTAGGGAGTGTGAGAATGATTCCCAAATTAAAATTTAACCACTTCATAGATTCAATATTTAACTTTCTTGTTCCCTTCTATCAACTATTATGAGCTGATCTAATAAATGTTTCATGTGACATATTGTTGTGTCCTATTACTTAAAGATGTTTAATGTGTAGTTGAATAATAAGAAAAAAATAATAAACATAGTGTAGACACTGAAAAATGGCTTAGGCCTGTGACTGCATTTTTTTACCAATTCAAGATACCCACAAAATGATAAAATGATTTTATCATTTAATTATAACTTAACATCACATTTCCTCTAATTAATTAAATAGTTTTAACTATTTAATTAATTTATTTCATTATTCTTCTAAAATTGGTTAATTAAGTAAATTACATTAATTTACTTTAATTACGTCTTTGATTAATTCTAATCTCTTCTTTTGATTAATTAAATAAGTTTCCTAAATTTATTTAATTACATCATTTAAATTAAATTTATTTAATTACATCATTTAAATTAAATTTATTTAATTACACATTTAAATTAAATCATATTCTCCCTACATAGATAACTAATTCATATTCTCCCACATTTAATCAAATAAATGATTATTCATTTAATTAATTAATTCTATCTTCTCATTTAAAGTGCTTCCATAAATTGAATATTTCATTTTTGATTATGGAATCACATACACACAACTTCTTCCACAAAGAAAGGAATTAATTTTATAATTAATTATTCTATTTGAGCACATGTTTCCTACATTTTCAATCTAATATCTCATGCATAATTCTCTCCATTCCCAACTAACACTCTCACTCAGTTCACTCACCTAATTGATTTGGCATCTCCTTTTGACTCACACACTCTTTCAGTTACATCTCTTGACTAATCAATCAAATGAAATAACTATCCAATCAATCTAATCAATCAAGTTACTTAACCATTCAATCAGATCCTCACACTCGATCTAGACCATTCAAATTCAAATAAATCTTAATCGTCGAATCTGCGAAGCTTCTATAAAAGAAGCTTTTTAATTCTATCTTTGGGGAATCACAATCTTCAAAGTTTTTTTGTCAGAATACTTATAGACTAATATTGCACACTCATAATCTGAGGGCATTTGAGAATTTCAAAGAAAAGTTGAGGAAAATAATGGAGATGAGTTAAGCAAGCATGGGAATTAGGTGATATTGCTCTTATTTATTGAATTCTTTTGTTGCATTACACTTCATTATCAATTTGGGGATCTTAGCATGATCTAGAAAATTTCTGATCATTGTCATTGTTATGATTTGGGTATGTGCAGGATCATCATGGAAAAAACAGGCCCTTAAGTGGCAATAAAAAGACAGAAAATCAGAGTTAGACAACTTGACGTAACAATTTGAATAAGTTATCTATATTATTTCAAAAAAATGTAAAAATATAATCCGTAGAAAATTGAATGTAGTTTCTAAACTACTAGACCTTTATTTAAAAAAATAAAATCTATTTGATGAAAATTTGAAATTTCAATGCAATAGTATTTAAATTTCAGGGTAAAAATAAGAAGTAGGTAGACGTCTGACCACCCTAACCACAATAAAATGATAATATTTTTTTTATAATATTTTAGATATAAGTAAAGGACTCATGTCCTGATGTGATGCATATTTTTTTATAATCTTTTTCCAAGTAAATAATTAATTATGATTTTTTTATTACAACTTTTAAAAAATATAAAAGCTCGTCTGTCTAACCACCTTAACTTGGTCAAAAATTAATGAAATTCATTTTTTTTTTTAATACTATAGTATGCAAATCATAGAATGTGACGTAGGTTTCGAATTCAAAAAATGTGATACCGTTTGAAAGTTATATATGTTTTTCAATCAGCTTATCAATGAGGACTTTATTCATAATTCTAATAGAAAATGAATAATAATAATTTATTAAATTCAAAGTAAAGCATAATTTATATCGGTGGAAGCTGAGAATATCCTCTAAAAACCCTTTTCATTTCATCAATTTTGGGTAAAAAAGGTCATCAGCCACATGGGCCATCAAATGGCTTACATATCACCACTTTTTGGTCCATCATGATCCTGCACATACCCATTTATTTGTTCCTGGTTATTTTCCCTTATCACATTTGGTGAACCCGACATGAAGTAACAAACTTCAAAAAAAAAATTCATAGAAAATTTGATTTTTTTCAGGAACAGGTATAGATCAATGCATTTGATGCATAGAACAACACATCTAACATCATTAACTGCATCTAAAGAGGGAACACGCCAAATTTGAATTCAAGCGATGCATCTATGGCTTCTTGCAATGCATCTAACTGGTGAAAATAATTTTTCTGATTTCTAAAATTCTGAGTTTTGATTTTAATGATTAAAGTTTGTTATGACTAATTCAGAGTTTACAACATGTGATCTGGTGGAGTTAACCTAATTTTTGTAGGATGATTGATAGAAGAAAAAATACAAACTTTCAAACTTCTAATGTGTGGTCTTGCATGAAGATTGTCAAAGAAAATGATCTGAAAATCCTATCTTATTTTGCTTTCTTCCATGTTTTGAGTCTTCACATAGGAATTGTTTTATTAATTAAATGGTTAATTAACCCTTCTTTGAGTCTTCACATAGTAGTTTTTTGTTTAATTAGGGTGGATTTATTACTATTCTCTATGCTTGGGAAGGTTGGTAGGCTCATTTTCTCTCACCTTGGGAAACCTCGGTGATCAGAAAGCCAGACCCATCCAATTTTATGTTTACTTATTAGAGGGCCTGCCTTGGTGGGAAAAAGTAATCACCCCAAGGGAACGACCCAACCAAAAATGAGATAAAGTCAAGCTACTCCCAACCAGTATATAAATTTGAATGCTACCAGAAATCGGTAGCATTATAGGTGCAGATGTGTTATACAAAAGCATGATTCCCTTAGTATCCATGTGGTATGTTAAAACTTGTAGAGCGTAACCTCTACAGGCTGGGATTCCTCCTTATCAAAGCTAATCTTTCCTCATGTATAACCATCCAAATGGGTGTCCTAATTAAAAACCTTTTATTTAGATTGCCAAAAATCCTTCTATCTACTGGTGCAAGAATGATCGTTCTAAAGCCGACCCACATTATACACAAAGTCTAGTAGTAGAGATGAAAAATTCCTTGCTCATTTGAGAATTCGGATCTTGGTGCACCCAAGAAGTGTGTGCCATGGAGTGGATCCAGTGCCACTAAGATCCTAAGTCATCCACTTTAGATAGTGCGGTTGGAGGTAACTCTAAGTGGGAGTCCAATGGATATTGTCATTGCCAACCTTAAGATTGTAAATTGTCTATTTACTTATTTCAAACACTCTGCTTGGTGTGTCTTATGTGCGTGTTCAATCAGATCTGATCAAACAAAAAACATCCAAAGTTTGATCCTAAACAAGCCAAAAAATATGTGGAAACTTAGGACCAGTTCACTATTCAACGCATCTGATATTCCGAGTCACAATTGCCAAAACCTGCAACACATCTGACATAATAAATCATATCTATGAACTTCTATGATGCATCTGATCTTATGAATTGCATTTGTAGTCTAGAACAACACATCTTCCTATCACATAAAATATACACTTAACAAATTGAAAACTCATAAGAAACCTTGTAGGATCTCATTATCTGATCTACCCTCTGCTGAAAAAGTGGATCCAAACTTGAGACTTATTCATGTTTAGGTTTATCCTTGGTTTTCCTAATTAGATGATTTTACCAATAAACCACATCTGATATTGTAAACCACATTCATGAGTTTCTGTGATACATATGATCTTTGAAACCACATTTGTAGCTCCTGGAACGACGCATCTGCCTATCATAGAAAACCTTAACAATTAACAAATGGAAAACTTAAGAGATTTACTATAGGATCTCATTATCTGATCTACCCTCTGCTGAAAAAATAGATCCAGACTTGAGACTTGTTCACGTTTAGGTTTATCCTCAGTTTTCCTAATTAGATGATTTTACTAGTAAACTACATATTATACTGTAAACTGCATCCGTGAGTTTATGTGATGCATCTGGTCTTTGGAACCACATTTATAGTCTAGAACGATGCATCTTCTTGTCACATAAAATATTACAATTTAACAAACAAAAAACTCAGAAGATCTACTATAGGATTTCATTATCTGATCTACTCTCTACTGTAAACCTGCTCCAGACTTGTGACTTTCTCATATTTAGGTTCATCCTCAGTTTTTCTAAATAGTTTCATCATTGCATTACTTAGATCATCTTTAGCATACTTAGGGAAATCCTTGTCCATAATACATTGTAGACCTTAGGGTAGATAAACTGTCTTACCTTGATTGAAAACAATGATTCAAATATGATTTCCCTTGACATATCATTTTACAATCTATCCTTTGTCATCTTAGTGGAATTCCTCAAACTCACTAGGCTAGTTTGAACTCCACCCAGTCAACTTGTCACTTAATCTTTCCAGTATTGATCCTAAAACATCATTGGCAATCCTAATTGGAACCTTGTATCAAACTTGGTTAGTTAGCGACTCATCCCTTAGTTATCCAAAGGTATTGACATATAGTTTGCATTATACCTTAGTTATTGCATGTCATAATTTATGTAAAAAAAAAAGACCAAAAACATAGCTTAACTTTCACATCCTAGATATTTTCATTTTAGATGATATCTTAAGTCATACCTTATATTCCAAAAAATACAAAAAAAAAACCAACTCAGGTAGTTGCATACCCTGCAGTTTTTACATTTACGAGTCATCCTCCTTTGAGCAAGTCCTATATTTTGGTCCAAACTAGATTACGAAAGAGATGATTAGAAATGGACCCTTCACGACAATGTGATGACCTTTACAATCTCACTAGCGAAATGAACCTTGGTACTACACCTCCCCAAGTCAATAGCAATACCACACACATTGGGTCAACATCACAACAACCCTGAAATCTAACCCATATGTTAACCCATTTGAAAATTTCCTCATGAGCGATGACCAAGGTCATATGACGGTTGAGGAACTTGATGCAACAACCTAGGATCCTGAGGTGGCTGAATTTGTCGATGATCTCATCATGCTCGACCCTAAGCGATTTTTAGCCAAACTCCTAGAGGATGGAGCTAAATTACCACTTGGATTTGACATAAACATGCTACAAGCGATGCCTTCACCTATAAATATCTCTATGTCACCAAAAAGTGTAGCCTTTGACACTTTTCACTCATTTGTATCCTTGCCTATGGATTTTGGACCCTTTTCAATCTCCTTTTACCCCTTTCCAAGCCTTGTGCCAAAGTGTTGTAAGATGTTGTAAAAAATTTTCATACTTTCCTAGGCTTGTAATCAACAAATTCACCCTTCCTTATGCTATAATGACCCCTTAATGCACATACATGCCTTACTTTAGTGTGTTTTGTGAGACAATCCCGACAAGCAACAATAATCATACTTTAATCCTTGACAACCAATGAAAATTTCCCAGGTGGACTAGGTTGCCACCTTGGGCGACCTAGTCCCATGTGGCATAAAAATTAAAATAAACTTAATATTCTTTCAGGATTTTGTCTCTAAAGCCCTAAGGTCAGCCTATATGGTGCTATTTCAAGAAAATTAGGGCATCACATGTATAAATAAGGGTTTTTCTCATATTTTTCACCCTAATCTCAATTCTCCTAAGTCTTATTCTTCTATCTCCTTCTCTTCATCATTCTTCTCAAGCAAGCTAGGGTTTGAGCATTCTAAGTCAATAAGACATCTTTTTTGAAGCATTCAAGGGTTGATTGTTGCAACAACTCAAGATCTCTCATCATGGAAAGGTAACTTACTCCATTACTTCATGTCTCATGCTCCATTAAATTATTTCTCTATTTTGGTTTGGTTACCTAAAAGGGGTTTGACCAAGGCAAACCCCCATGCCCTAAAAATCAATATTTTCTCCTTCTTTCCTTGTGGCTTCCATTTCCCCTTTCAAATTTCCAGAAATTCAAAAGAGGACTAAGTCGCCAACAATGGCAACCTAGTCCTGCTGGACATGCCTTTTAGTGATTTTTGCATATTCAGACACCCATTTGGTAGAAATGAGCTCCAGACCAATTTCCTCAAATCTGGGACTAGGTTGCCCAAATTGGCACAAGTGTCCCAGTCGGATTCTGCAACATTTTAATCAGCATTCCAAACCTCCATAAGATCCTTCTTCAGATTCTAGGTGCACACATTATATCTCATTCATTTATGTTTAGTTTAGTTTACATTCTTAGGTCATTTTGTATATGCTTGCATATCATTATGTGTTTTCCAACACTTTGCATTTCTTAGGTTTTACATTATTAGTTAGTTTCTATTTTTAGTCTATTGCATTTAGGGCATCCCACACACATCACTTTAAGCTCCTAACCCCCTCCTTTGAATGTAACTTATGCATTTTGGCCCATCTTTCTCCTTTTAGGTGAAAAACCCTAGAAGTGTTAGAAAGTCTTGTGGTGCCAAAATCTTCGTTATAGTCTCAAACCAAAACCAAGGACCTACAATACATATTCCATAGAATGTTACACCTCAGGTAAACCTCAATATACCTTCGGGAGGAGCTACACATAGTGCTTCAATGATTCACACTACTCCCACTTTTGGGATGCCCTCCACAACTCCACCTATAACATCATATGTTACACAGTCCATGAAATAGGATACAATCCAATCAACATCAGCACCTATAACATAGTCAATAGAACAACCGATGAGCATTAACCCATTTGGGACCTCAACAAACACTATGAATACCTCCTCAAACCATCCTAATGGATGAAAGAGAATAAGATTTTTAGGTTCAGGACCCACAACCATGGTTAATGTCAAGGGTACCACATATAGTCATGATATTCCCAAAATTGTACTCCATAAGGACAACAAGGTACACATACATCGCCTTAGGTGAATCCGGCACAACTAGGATTTCAATCAAATACCTTTACATCAAACACATCACAACAAGGTATCCCTCCACAAGCCGCAAGTCAGATTACACAAGCACAACCCAACATGAACCCCTCATACACACATATACCCCAGGTATAACAACAGATGCCTCCATACACCTATCAAGTATCTATGCAAAATGTGGGACCCAACAATATAAATGACATACCAAACCCACAGGTGGATGCTCTAAGTACACAAATTCTTGCTTTACAGAAATAAATTGAGAACATGCAAGTAACAACCAAAAAATACTACAACATGCAGGACCTGCATCTGTATCCCTTTGATAGGACTATCTACATGCCTCCTTTTCCACAAGGATGGGTGATCCCACAAAGCTGGTTTACAATTTCTGGAAGATTCTAATTTTTGCTGAAATCACATATTTTTAGAAAATATAATGATTTAAGCCTTAAAAATTTCCATTTTAAGGATTCCAATTGAAGAGGGTTTGATAAAACCACCTTAGATCAAACCCCCTTGGATAGAACCCTGCTAGTTTTAAACCATACCTACAATGACGTCTCCTTTACACCTATCAAAATGCTGATAAAAAATCACTTTTGATTTACCTTTTGGGGGATTGAATGAATTAATTTAAAATTTATTTCAATTGATCATGGTAGTCCTCAGAACGAGCTATCCAATGAATATAATTTTAATATGTTTTGATTTTATTATGTATGTGTTTTTTTAGTTTTATTAAACATAAGTTTTCACCGAAAATCAAGCTCTCTATTCTGCACATGTGGAAAAATAACGGATTATCAAAATAAAATTTGAAAAAATATGTTCAGGTTGGGTATTGATGTCCTTGATCCATTAAAAAATGATAATTTGAATTTCGATACATACAAGAAAAGTTATGTTATATATAGTCCACCTATGTTTCAATTATAATTGGTTTGACTTCGAATCTTGATTAAGGAAAAAGTATTTAATAAAAAAGTATGAAACCAAATGAAAGTGCTAGATATTGTAGTTACAAATCTAAATTCAAAAACATAAAATTTTATCTTTTATACAAAAAACGTTATGTTGTATACGGTGAGCGTCACTCCTTAAAAATGTTGTTTTTAAAAAAAAGCTTGTTTTCAAAGGAGATGGAAAAAGAAGTGCAATCTGATTCCAAAAGTTTTGAAAAAAATATATTTAGAATCTATATACAAAACTTCACAAATAACTAGTTTTCATCATCTTCAAGTTCCTCATGGTTTAGCTGCTATAGGAGCCTGAAAGTGAAGATTTAGTTAAAAAAATCAGTTCAGTGTCCAGTTTGCCCAAAAATTGTAAACCAGTATTGCGGGATCACCCGGATACACAATCCTGAACTTTCCAAAGTACAAAGGGACATGCAACCCGATAGAGCATATCTGAGAATTCAACATGACTTGCATTGACATTGCATTAGAGCATACATACTTGATGAGTTTATTCCTCAAAACTCGTATGAGTCTTGCAGTTGAGTGGTTTTCATGATTACCTGGAGGCATATGCACATGGTCCAAGTTATCCAACAAATTTGTAGACAACTATGCCTTTAACATCGAAAATGATATCATAGTATTAGCCACTTTTTGTACCACGAAACAAGAAGAGGGAGAGACCTTTATCAAATACTTCTAGAGATGGAGAAACTTGGTGAGATGATGCCAGATAGAGATCCCTAAAAAACAAAAGGTGTAAATTTTTGTTGAAAACCTCCTAAATGCTTTAAAGGATCCCTTACAAGTTCATTGTTGTGCCCACTTTGCAGACCTAGTTGAAAAAGGAACAATGATTGAGAAATCACTTGTCACTTAGGGTGCCCTTAAGTTCTCTAAGAGTACAAATAATCAACAAAAGTTCAATGACAAAAAAAATATTGGTCTCGAAACAAAAATGTCACAAATGATGGGGTTGTGGATACCAAAGTAGTAAACAAAACCAGTCCTGTTGTCACTCTGAGAGGACTTGGAGCACCAACAACTACACCCAAAACCCCTACACCAATGGCCAATGCCATACGAAAAAATCAAGGACTAGGACAATATGTGTTCAATCAGGTGTCATACAAATACGAAAACCCATGCCTTACATGTCTAAATTTAAACCCTCTTGGTGGGATGATAACACCTTTTGTGAATACCACAAAGGTAAAGGACATAAAACATCCACTTGTAGACAATTGAAAAATATTATTCAGGACCTTATCGAAGATAAAGTAATTGAGGTAGAGGGACAACAACAACACACTTCCAATAAAGATCACATGATCTATAAGAATCCTCTTCAAGACCATGGTTTGAGGAAAGCCTTCGATTTAGGTATCTTCGAGTTGTAGATGAACGTATCAACACAACTATCATCAAGAAGACTCCAAAGAGCGCTGTAAACACTCGTACAACTAAAATAATCATACTTGGACCTTCACCTCCCAAGCAGTCCCAAGATAAAGGCCATTTTAACTTGTTGGATCAGTTAGGAAAAAAACCATCACAAATATCCATATTAGATTTGCTATAGATATCACCTGAGTATAGGGCCATCCTAGATAGGATGCTAAAAGAGACCGTTGTCCTAGAAAACCTTGATGTCGACTAATTTCAAGCCATGGTTGGATTCCTGGTGAGCTCTCACCATTTACCTTCTTTGACAAAGACTAATCAACCCAAAAGATGAACCATAATGAGTCACTACACATTGAAGCCTTCATCCATCTACATATGATCAAACGAGTCTTGATAGACGACAGAGCGAGATTGAATGTTTGTTCCCTAAAATTGGTTAAGACATTGGGTTTCTCTAAAGCATGTGTCGATAAGACAAAGAGAATAGTCATAAAAGGTTACGATGATGATGAACAAACCTTCAAAGGCATAATAACACTTCCACTACAAGTGGGACCCATAATGTTGGATACAAATTTCCAAGTATTGGATCTGGAAATCCCTTATAATATTCTCCTCAACCAACCATGGATTCATGCCATGAAGGTCATTCCCTCCACCTATCATCAATGTCTAAAGTTTCCCTAGAATGGCACTAAAATTACTATCTAGGGTGATCTTGACCCCTTTGAGTAATATATTGCATTAACCTAAAAGGAGTCTTCGAATGTCAAGTGCCACTTAACTGTGAAGCCTCAACACAAAACTCATCCAAATACATTGATCTATATTCATTTAATAAAGCATCCACTTCATCTACCATACCATGAAACCCCAAGATCCAAGTCCATGATATGGGATGTGGAGAATACCGAATGAAAAAGTTGCAGATAAATGGCAATGCTACTGCTGCTAAAGATAATCAAACTTCTATTAATGATTTCAAGACTACTTCAAAAGCTACCCAAATAGGTGAATGTGCTTGGATCGATACCTCTTGGGACCCTGATGACATTGTTGGAGTGAAAATACACTGAGAGGGGGGGGGGGGTGAATCAGTGTTTATAACTTCTTAAACAATTTAAACTGAAACTTAAAAGAAAAAAACATATGTTCTTAATTAACAATGATAGTGTCATTCATGTATTCGAATGCAATTATATAAACTAAAATGAGTAGTGTAGCATTGCATTTAAAGTAGTAAAGTACTGAACCAAATGAATCACAGAGACAAAAATAGACACAAGATATGCTGAGTGGAAAACCATCCTGGGGTAGAAAAACCACTCCTTAACCTGCTGCCTTTTTCAGGATTTTATTTCAATAATTTATTTTGACAAAGCCTCAATGGCTGATTTCTGAGCACCAACTCAAGGAGCACCAACCCCTCTGTTTAGAGACACCAATCTCAAGGAGCACCAAACCCTTTCTTGATATTCAATAGAACGTACAATAGTACAAAGGATCTCTCTGTTTCACTTGATTTCGGTCAAGTGCCTCTTGACAGACAAAACATAGAATTTTCAAGAGTCAAAATTGACTCTTTAGAATTCCATGCATTATCTAATCTTGATACAGCTTGAGGAAAATATTATCACAGTCACAATACAATCTCATCAAATTTTATTACAATGATACAACTTTTCGTTCTTTTCTCATTGTTTGTTTTTCAACCTTTTTCCATACAGAAACTACAAATCTGACTACACACCGTGTTTTCCAATTTTCAGCAACATTTTTTACATAATAGACTTTTTCATGTCTTAATAGTAATGCCCTTGTTTCAATTTTTGTTTTCCTGTCATCATTAAACCCTAATCTTACTATTTTTGGCTTTTTATAGAAAACATCATTACATATTGGAAGTATTACCACTGTCGCTTGAATTACACTTTCCAGAAGGCTATACAAGGTTGTTTTCAGGTTACAGAATAACTGTCAAGTAACAGTTCTGATGTTGCAGTGATCACAAAAGGAAGATTCTTTCTTTCTATTGAGGATATAACAACAATATCCAAGAATAGAGGTGTGACAGAGCATATCTTCACTAGAAGCCTGCACATGCAGTGCTTTTACAAAAATAGTGAGAACACATCTTTTAAAACAAAAATGATAACCATTTTTCCCTGATAGAACTAGCAAAGCAATTGAAGTATTTTTAGCAAATGAAACCTCTTTTAGATTATACATAGAAGTAGTAATGAAGAGTGCATATTCCATAAGAATTTTGACAAATAAGCTATTGCGAAAATGAAGTAACTGAAACCCCAACCAACATGTAACCGAAAGCTATTAATCATGCACTATAATAGTTAACCACAATTTCAAGTGAGGCTGAGAGAATATTCCATGAACTATACCCATTATAGAGGCTGCAATTCTTAAGTAATTGAAACCACAATGAAGTGCGACTGAAACAACCTCACAAACATGCAATCAAGAATTGTTATCCAAGAACCCAAATAAACAACTGAATAGATTCGATGACATTATTACTACCCACAACCATAAATTAAAATTCCTTTAAAATAACTGTCATAATAACCTTTAAAAGAATTTGCAGTCACGTTTTTGTTTGTAAAAAAACATTTCAAACTTTTCTCTAGAAAGCAATTGACGTTTTTCATTTTTCTATTTGCAAAAAGAGATATATTTAGCACGTACTCATCTTTCTTGTCTAGAAGTGGATATACAAACCAGTCAATAGAAGAATACCTAGCACTAATGAGGTTGCTGTCAAAAGAAGATTACCAGATCTGCAGAGGAGAAGAAAATGACCACACAACCTTCCAGACTCGTGCCTACACCTAGTAGCTGGAAGAAGACAAATGGAGCGACCACTGTGCTAGTCCGAAGGACAGATGTGATAGAGTGTACTCATGATAATCCAAAAGAGCATATGATTATGTTTGAAGTCCGTGGCCAAAACTGTCCAAAGACATGCTGACCAAAACATTGTTCAAACAATAGACAAGGCACGTGTAATGCCGATTCAACATTATTTCATGTGAAGGGGTGAAAAACATAAGACTTTATGTTCCCATATAACCATGAAAAATTCACTTCCATTGTGACATTAAAATGATTAACTTAATCCCTTTACCAATTGTTGGCCTTAAGGCTTGAAGAAAATGTCAACCAAATGACCCAAAACAAATACAAATAGAAGATCGAAAAGAAAGCCTTTACCCATGGTCTAGTGCCACCTTGATAAAGTCCAATGCAGTATAATTTTCAATGTAACATACA
This sequence comes from Sequoiadendron giganteum, assembly GCA_007115665.2. Classification (NCBI taxonomy): domain Eukaryota; kingdom Viridiplantae; phylum Streptophyta; class Pinopsida; order Cupressales; family Cupressaceae; genus Sequoiadendron; species Sequoiadendron giganteum. The sequence goes on from CM021110.1 coordinate 388,302,035, forward strand.
TTCCAATTCCTTGTGAAGGTTAATGAAGGCTAACTTCATGTAGAGTTCAGAATACCATTAACACAATAATGATTAACCCCTTATAATATGCCAAACCTTGAATACCGTCTACAAAAGAATGAAATTAGAGATATTCTTTTTCAAAGACAAAATGCAATATTATTTTCCATTTCCAAATGAAGTCCAAAGACTTATAATGAATAGAGAAGTCTGAATTTTCATGATGAAATCACAACGCCATTCCACTTACCATTAATCCTTATTATACTGAGAACCAAGCTGCATCATATAAACCATTAACAATTTAAAGATGCTAGACCCTGATCAAAACACACTGTAACAACCTGTAGAAAACTAATTCATGCCAAGGACAAAAAAAATTGAGGTCATCACTGAAACAAAATTGTTTAAACCAGAAACATAGAACCTGTTCAATGAAACAAGGAGCCAGTAACTAGAGTGCCTTAACTAAGATCTGCACATTGAGTTAAATGATCAATACCACCATATAATAAAATCAGTGAAGTAAATGTGCCAATCAAAAAAATGGATCAACTGAGAAGATAACCATCAAGATGCCAGAGAATCATCAAGTGGCATCAAGGACAAAAATAGCACAAGAGGGATTCAACAAACTCCCCCTTTCTCCTTGATGGCAAAACTAAGCCACCAAACCAAAGATAATGAACTGTAACCGAATGCTCAAAATTCTCCCCCTTTTTGACACAAGGATAAAGGGAGACCAACAAAGATAAACCAGAACCAACTGTGACATGCCATCAAACTGCAGATTGAACCTTTGAACAACAAAGTATGAGCTATAGGAAGAGCTAACTAGCTCCCCCTATCACCAAGATAGACTGTTTAAGATAACAGAGATTGAGAGACAACTCCCAATCAAGACCTAAGTCTTTCAAAAACATCTTTAGCCAAAGGTTTTGTAAAAATGTCAGCAACCTGTGCTTGTGTAGGAACATATTGCACAAATACCTCATTAGCCAACACCTTTTCATGAAGAAAATGAAACTTTATAGCTACACATGTTTAGTTCGAGAGTGCATAATTGGATTTTTTGAGATATTTATTGCACTAGTATTGTCACACAGAATAGTAATAGGTTTTGGAATTTCAATACCCATATCTGATAATGTCTGTGACATCACAGTTACCTGAGTGTAGCAAGAAGTGGCAGCTATATATTCTGCTTCAACAGTAGAGAGCGAAAAAAATTCTTGCTTTTTGCTATGCCAAGCCACTAAACGATCACCAAGAAAGAAAGTAGCACCACTAGTGCTTTTCCTATCATCTAGACATCCTGCCCAGTCATAATCAGTATAAGCTACTAAAGAGAAATCATTGCTTTTGGGATACCAGAGCCCATAATCAATTGTGCCTTGTACATATTTAAGATTTCTTCTCACAACATTGATGTGAGATTCCTTAGGAGATGATTGAAAACAAGCAACCATGCAGACAACTTGCATTATGTCAGGTCTTGAGGCTGTTAAGTACAATAGGTTGCCTATCATTGACCTATAATCAGTTGAGTTTATAGTAGGAGAGTCATCAACTTTGCTAAGTTTACAACCAGTAGCCATTGGAGTGCTTACAGGATGACTTTCATCCATTTTAAACCTTTTTAACATTTCTTTTGCATATCTTGCTTGAGATAAAAAGATGCCAGATTCAAGTTGTGAAATCTGAAGACCTAAGAAAAATGACAGTTCTCCCAACATAGACATTTCGAATTCATATTCCATGATTTGTAAGAATTTTTTACTCAAGGCAATATTGTTGCAACCAAAAATGGTGTCATCAACATAAATTTCAACAACAAGAATATCAGATCCTTCAATTTTAAAAAATAGATTGTTGTCAACACTTCCTCTAATGAAACCTTTTGATAGTAAGTGAATGTCCAATCTGGAGTACCAAGCTCTAGGAGCTTGTTTTAGGCCATATAGAACCTTTTTAAGCCTGTAGACATGATTTGGTTTGTTTTTATAGATAAACCCTTTAGGCTATTCCATGTAAATTTCTTCTTCTAAGTATACATTTAGAAAGACAATTTTTACATCCATTTGATATATAGTGAAATTTTTGAAAACAGAATATGCCAAGAAAATTCTAATGGATTCAAGCCTAGCAACAGGAGCAAAAGTTTCACCGAAATCAATACCTTCTTGCTGAGCATATCCTTTGCAGACATATCTAGCCTTGTTGTGAACAACATGACCATGTTCATCATGTTTGTTTCTAAAGATCCACTTGCCTCCTATGACATTTTTGTCATCTGGTCTTGGGACTAGATCCCAAGTCTGATTTTTTTCAATTTGATCAATTTCTTCCTGCATTGCATTAAGCCAACATTCATCAGTTAGAGAATCATCAAAATTTTTGGGCTCAAACTGGGTGATTAAACAAAATGCAGTAAGCTCAGCTATGTGAGATTTTTCATCATAGTTAATAGTTCTTTTCCTTGTTTGAACTCCTTCAGATCTATCTCCTATAATCAGATCTTTAGGATGGTTCCTAGTAAGAGATTTTGAAGGAACTTTGGGTTCACATTTTTTAGAGCTGATTTCAACATCTTCAGGATTTTCTTTAGCAAGTTTAGGGCTTGCTGGTTTTGTTTCAGGCTTTGCAGTTTCAAAGTTTTCAGTAATTATATCAAGTTCAAATTCATCCTCTTCATAATCCTGAATAGGTTTAGCATCAAGAAGCAGATTTTCATCAAATTTGACATTTACAAATTCAACAATTTTGTTTAGCCTATTGTTAAAACATTTATATGCTCTGCTGTGAGTAGAGTATCCTAAAAAGATACGTTCATCAGTTTTAGATTGGAAACTGCCTAAGTTTTCATCATCTCTCTTGATAAAACACTTGTAGCCAAATATTCTAAAATATTTAATTTGGGTAGATTTACCATACCACAATTCATATGGAGTGAAATTTGATTTCACTCTGATCTGCACTCTATTCAAAATGTAGATAGCTATATGAACAACTTCTTTCGAGTACATGTTTTCCAGATTTGCTTGATTCAACATGGTTCTTGCCATCTCTTTTACAGTCCTATTCTTTCGCTCAACAACCCCATTTTGTTCGGGTGTTCTGGCAGCAATATACTATCTTTTTATGCCATGTTTGTCATAGTAGTCTATGAATTCTTGTGAGGTGAATTCACCACCTTTGTTAGATCTTAAAAATTTCAGTTTTAAGTCTGACTCTCTTTCTACCAATTTTCTACAAACTTTAAAATGTTCAAAAGCTTCTGATTTATTCTTGAGAAAGGTAACCCATACCATATGAGAGTAGTCATCAACAAACAACATGAAATATTTCTCACCATTTATAGATCTAGTCCTTGTAGGACCACATAAGTCAGTATGAACAATTTGCAGAGGCTTAGTAGAGAAATGTTCCTTGGATTTAAAGCTTACCTTGGTTTGCTTTCCTTTGAGACACTCTTTACAAACAACTTTGTCAGGTTTTCTAAGAAGGGGTAGACCTCTTACATTTTGATTTTTGCTAATTCTGACCATATTGTCAAAATTAATGTGGCCTAGTCTCTTGTGCCACAACCAACTTTCTTCAACATGACTCATTAAGCATATACCGTGATTTTTTTCATGTCCAAAGGTGTCTAGTAAGTTGTAGACATTTCCTTTGGTCCTCCTTCTAGCAGCAACAACTTTGCTAGACTGGTTTTTGATTTCACATCCTTGTGAAGTGAATAGGACTTGATAGCCACTGTCACAGATTTGACTGACACTCAGAAGGTTATGTTTTAATCCTTCTACATAATATACATTGTAGATTGGAGTGTCTTCATTCAGAAACAAAGAACCTCTACCTTTGATTTGAATTCTAGAGTTGTCTCCGAATTTTACATATCCACCAACATAGTCTTCTAGATTTGTAAATTTTTCTTTGTCACCAGTCATGTGGTTTGAACAGCCACTGTCCAAGACCCATAGGTCCTTCTTCTTTGAGTGAAAAGTAGTTTGAACAAGCATAGTTTGTTCAATGTTGTTAACTGCTTTGGGTTTCTAGACTTTGATGGTTTTCAGCTGTTTATTCTGCTGATCAGCATTGCATTGCTTTGCAGAATGACCCAAAGATTTGCATGTAAAACATCTAATCTGTCTTGCAAAACCATGATTCTGCCTAAAGCCAAATCTAGGAGTTCTAGCATTCATAAATCTGCAAGAATTTACTTTGTGACCAAATTTATTGCAGAAGTAACAATACCCATAAAAGAGAGGGTAGGAGTTGTAAACCATTTTGTTGCTCCTAAAAGGATGAATATGATCCTTGACAAACTCGGAATGTTTGAGTTCAGGATTTTTGTTTCCAGCAACAACATTGTTCTTTTCACTGTCATTTGAGCATTCACCTTTAACAAAGCCAATACCAGTTTTGTCTTTGTTTAATTTCTGTTTACTAAGCATGTCATTCAGTTTAAGAGTGCTTTCATACTTCTCGATAGTCTTCCTGAGATCTACAATCTCATGTTCAAGTTTTTGAATTTCTTGGTCTTTAAAACTTATGTCAATGCGAAGACAATCTTCAACTCTCTTGGATTCTTCAAGTTGAGTTTTTAATGAAATTATCTCAAGATTTATGAGTTGCTCTTGTGAACTATCTTGAACAACATTATGTTCTTGAGCACACAACTATTTCTTAAGTTTTCTCAACTCTTTTAGAGCACATTTCAGTTCTCCTTCATAGTCCACTTCACCTTCTTCAAGCATCATTGCTGTTAGTTTCATCTTGCTGAATGATTTCAGCCATGAAGAGATTTTCATCCTCTTCATCTAGAGATCATTAGATTCAGAATCTGTTTCATTTTTGCTGAACAAACTTTTCTTCTTTTTGAAATTAAATTTCTGTTTGGGTCTATAAGCCTTTTTCTTGGCAAATTTCTCAGATTTCTCGTTATCACTATTTGTGTCACCATAGGGACACTTTGCAGCAAAGTGGCCTATTTTTCCACAGTTAAAGCATTTGAAGGGAAGTTTTCCCTTATACTTTAAGAACCCTTTTTGAGTTTCCTCACAAAATGGGATTCTTTAGAATCAGAAAATTCTGATTTAGAGAGCTCATCCCTTTCTTTCCTTTCAGCATTAAATGTTGCTTCTTTTGTAGTGGTGTTGTTTTTACTAATCCTCATTTCATAGGCAGTCAGAGTGCCTTGTAGACTGTCAAGGGTAAGCTGGGTAAAATGTTTCTTCTCTTCTAGAGTAGCTACCTTAGCTTCAAATTTTGTTGGCAAGGTTCTGATGACCTTGGTTACAACATCAAACTCCTTGACTTCTTCTCCCAGACCCTTCATGGCATTTACAATTTCATCAACTCTCAAAAAATAGTCAGCAAATTTTTCATCATCCCTCATTTTTAATTCTTCAAACTGATGTTTTAAAGTGAGGACTTTGGACTGTTTTACCTTTTCATTTCCTTGATAGATAGTTTCAAGTTTAGTCCAGATTTCTCTAGCAGAACTGCAGTGCATGACTTTGATGAAGACATCTTTAGTCAGAGCACAAAGAAGAGCATGCTTTTCTCTTGCATTGGTTTCATATCTCTTCTTTTCATCAGAAGTAGTTGGCAAAGTAGCTGGTACAGTGTACCCAGTCAATACTATGCTCCAGACATCAAGGTCTATAGAAGTTAAATAAGTCTCCATTCTGATTTTCCAGAATACATAATCAGTTCCATCAAATAATGGAGCTCTAGTCATGGAAGTACCTTCATGAGCTTGAGACATTTTGAATAGACTCCAAGTCCAGAATCAATCCTAGGTTGGAAAGACCTATCAGAGGACCCTAGGCTCTGATACCAAATGTTGGAGTGAAAATACACTGAGAGGGGGGGGGGGTGAATCAGTGTTTATAACTTCTTAAACAATTTAAACTGAAACTGAAAAGAACCATACATATGTTCTCATTTAACAATGATAGTGTCATTCATGTATTTGAATGCAATCATATAAACTGAAATGAGTAGTGTAGCATTGCATTTTAAAGCAGTAAAGTACCAAAGTAAATGAATCATAGAGACACAAATAGACACAAGATATGCCGAGTGGAAAACCCTCCTGGGGTAGAAAAACCACTCCTTAACCTATTGCTTTTTTCAGGCTTTCATTTCAATAATTTATTTTGACAAAGCCTCAATGGCTGATTTGTGAGCACCGACTCAAGGAGCACCAACCCCTCTGTTTAGAGACACCAATCTCAAGGAGCACCAACCCCTTTCCTGATATTAAATAGAATGTACAATAGTACAAAGATCTCTCTATTTCACTTGATTTCTGTCAAGTGCCTCTTGACAGACAAAACATAGAATTTTCAAGAGTCAAAATTGACTCTTCAGAATCCCATGCATTATCTAATCTTGATACAGCTTGAGGAAAATCTTATCATAGTCACAATACAATCTCATCAAACTATATTACAATGATACATATTTTCTTTCTTTTCTCACTATTTATTTTTCAACCTTTTTCCATATAGAAACTACAAATCTGAATACACACTATGTTTTCCAATTTTCAGCAACATTTTTTACAGAAAATAATTTTTCATGTCTTAATAGTAATGCCCTTGTTTCAATTTTTGTTTTCCTGTCATCATTAAACCCTAATCTTACTATTTTTGGCTTTTTACAGAAAAAATCATTACATATTGGAAGTACTACCATTGTTGCTTGAATTACACTTTCCAGAAGGTTATACAAGGTTGTTTTCAGGTTACAAAATAATTGTCAAGTAACAGTTCTGATGTTGCAGTGATCACAAAAGGAATATTCTTTCTTTCTATTGAGGATAGAACAAAAATGTCCAAGAATAGAGGTGTGACAAAGCATATCTTCACTAGAAGCCTGCACATGCAGTGCTTTTACAAAAACAGTGAGAACACATCTTTTAAAACAAAAATGATAACCATTTTTCCCTGACAGAACCAGCAAAGCAACTGGAGTATTTTTAGCAAATGAAACCTCTTTCAGATTATACCCAGAAGTAGTAATGAAGAGTTCATATTCCATAAGAATTTTGACAAATAAGTTGCTGTGAAAATGAAGTAACTAAAACCCCAACCAGCATGTAACCGAAAGCTATTAATCATGCACTATAACAGTTACCCACAATTTCAAGTGAGGCTGAGAGAATATTCCATGAACTATACCCATTATAGAGGCTGCAATTCTTAAGTAACTGAAACCACAATGAAGTGCGACTGAAACAACCTCACAAACATGCAATCAAGAACCGTTATCCAAGAACCCAGATAAACAACTGAATAGATTTGATGACATTATTACTACCCACAACCAAAAATCACAATTCCTTTAAAATAACTGTCATAATAACCTTTAAAAGAATTTGCAGTCACGTTTTTGTTTTTAAAAAAACATTTCAAACTTTTCTCTAGAAAGCAATTGACGTTTTTCATTTTTTTGTTTGCAAAAAGAGAGATAGATTTAGCACGTACTCATCTTGCTTGTCTAGAAGTGGATCTGCAAACCAGTCAATAGAAGAATACCTGACAGTAATGAGGTTGCTGTCAAAAGAAGATTACCAGATCTGTAGAGGAGAAGAAAATGACCACACAACCTTCCAGAATTGTGCCTACACCTAGTAGCTGGAAGAAGACAAATGGAGCGACCACTATGCTGGTCTTCTTACACCTTCCAAACACTGTCCAAGAAAAAAAATGCCAGGGAAACAAAGAAACGACCGAGAGCAATCATCCATGGTGGCGACTAGTAGGGTTCCAAATAGAAAAACGTGAAGAGAGTGAAATGACAACAGTTTGCCCTAATCTTCCAATGCAAGCAAAGCGAATTTCTTTGCAAATGATGATAAACATTTGGAGTTTGAAGGACAAATGTGATAGAGTGTACTCATGATAATCCAAAAGAGCATATGATTATGTTTGAAGTTCGCGGCCAAAACTGTCCAAAGACATGCTGACCAGAACATTGTTTGAACAATAGACAAGGCAAGTGTAATGCTGATTCAACATTATTTCATGTGAAGGGACAAAAAACATAAGACTTTATGTTCCCATATAGCCACGGAAAAGTCACTTCCATGGTGACATTAAAATGATTAACTTAATCCCTTTACCAGCTGTCGGCCTTAAGGCTTGAAGAAAATGTCAACCAAATGACCCAAAGCAAATACAAAAGATCGAAAAGAATGCCTTTACCCACGATCTAGTGCCACCTTGATAAAGTCCAATGCAATATAATTTTCAATGTAACATACATTCCAATGCCTTGTGAAGGTTAATGAAGGTTAACTTTATGTAGAGTTCAGAATGCCATTAACACAATAATGATTAACCCCTTATAATATGCCAAACCCTGAATACCCTCTGCAGAAGAATGAACTTAGAGATATTCTTTTTCAAAGACAAAATGCAATATTATTTGCCATTCCCAAATGAATTCAAAAGAATTATAATGAATAGAGAAGTTTGAATTTTCATGATGAACTCACAATGCCATTCCAGTGACCATTAATCCTGATTATACTAAGAACCAAGCTGCATCATATAAACCATTAACAATTTCAAGATGCAAGAGCCTGATCAAACCACACTGTAACAACCTGTAGAAAACTAATTCATGCTAAGGACAAAAATAATCGAGATCATCAATGAAAAATAATTGTTTAAACCAAAAACATAGAACCTGTTCAATGAAACAAGGAACCAGTAACCAGAGTGCCTTAACTGAGATCTGCACATTGAGTTAAACGATCAGTACCACCATATAATAAAATCAGTGAAGTAAATGTGCCAATCAAAAAAATGGATCAACTGAGAAGATAACCATCAAGATTCCAGAGAATCATCAAGTGACATCAAGGACAAAAATAACACAAGAGGGATTCAACAAACACATTTTCTTTGACCCTATCCACTGTTGCACAAATTTTTTATGTACACGATAATCCCATGTTCGACCAGGATATATATGATAATCCACTCTTTGAGAAAGATCCTGCTGAGGATATCCACACATCATCCTTCCATACGACCTATCCTAGGTTAGGGTATGTCCCCCCTACTATCGCCTCTACCAAGTCATCTTTCCAAGTTGTTAAGGATGTGCAAGTCTCCGTTGATGTGAATGGTACTAAAAAGGCTAGTCCCAAAGACAACATTGTTGACATTGTCACTCCCATTCATCCGAAAAGCATTCCAGTCACTCCATTCATTCCACTCTCGTCCATCTACATCATAGACATGGATCAACAAGTCATATCTAAAGAAAAGGACAAAGGAAAAGTTCAAGAATCAAAGATAAAAATGCCCTCTTCCAAAGGAGATCAAGACTCAAAAGACATGCTGAAAAGACGAAATAAAGAAAAGTCCTTTAGCCAAAACACAAAGCTATTCTAGACCAATAAAAAATAAAAGTCAAGAATGAGAAATAATGCCAAAACACATCCTCTAGCCAACATAGAAGCTATTGGATGCATCAATAATAAAAAATAAAAAATAGAAAATTAGAAAGCATTGGTCTCTAAGAATGCTCCTCCATCATAGATTACCGGGGGCATCTATCAACGCAAAAATTCAAACAAAGAGCTTGTTGATCCAAGGTCTTCATCTCTATCACTTTCACTCATTCCATACTTTTCGTTTAATCCACCCACATTCACTTATCATCTCACTTCCATTGGTGATGTCTTTCAATGTGCCTTTGACAACGACACCTCGACGTACTCTAGCTCATCGATCACCCAAACTCCTTATCATCTAAAGCCTAGTGGCCCACATAGTGTGCATATTAGGGATCATACCATATCCATTTTCATCTACCACTTATATCACCCGTCATATTTTCCACTTGCATTTCATGTCCAAATGAGGTCCTTTTGTCTAGCATGGTCATCTGAACAAGATCCAGGCATCATCACAATGTATCGGTTTTACACATAGCTTTAGAGAGCTTAGTCAAAACCACAAAATACAAAAAATTGAAAAAATGGAAAAAAAAAAAGTAAAGAGAAATAATCCATCCAACAATGAAAACCATCTCACTGGTGCTTTGGATAAGTACCATGTTGAAAACCTGACAAATAGGCACCATGTGTAGACAATCTTCACTTCATTGTCTATTATCACTTCACAGGGTCTTTTCACCTTCACCCATATTAATATAAGTGTCCCTCCTTCATTCCACGACACCCACAATAAGAGTAGTTTCTAGTCCTATGGCTTGAGATCAGTTGATGCTCGCAACGTACCACGTAGATTCCCTCTTACCATCCAATCCCACATAGTACCTGACTGGGGGCAAATACCTAACACCCATTCTTGGTGGAATAAACCTCTATATCTTTAGGACCTAACACACTTAGAAAACACAAAAACATTCACAAAACATGTCAAAAATGTGAAAACATTTAGAAAACATGTAAAAAACATAAAACATTCAAAAAATGTCAAAATCTCAAAAACATCCAAATAATCAGAAAACTACAAAAACAAAGTCAACGCCTGTCATGTCAGTCTTTGTAATAGTTGAACTACGTTGCCTCTGTGAGTGGATGTAGGCAAGGCCATCTGTCGATGTGCCCCCGAGGCATTAGGTTAGTTCCTTCTAGGTTTGTCAAATCAAACACAATAAAATCATGACTTACTCTTTGTCAAATAAAGAAAACTCAGGTTGTGTCAAACTATGAGGTCTCTACGGGTATAATGTAGGCAAGACCATCAATCGATGAGCCCCCGAGGCCACACTAGGTCAGTCCTTTAGGTTTTGTCACATTCACTATCACTCACATCAGATGTCTTCCAATGAACAAATATTATTTTAAGTCAGTCCTATCGGTTAAAGTCATATCGAATTACGAGGTCTCTGCATGTATAACATAGACAAGGCTAATCTTTGATCAGCCCCCGAGGCCCCTAGGATAGGTCCTTAGGTTAGGTTCTTGGTCAAAATCTCAAAAAACATGAAAACATTGGAAAATTTGAAAACCAAAACATTTGTTAAAAACATCTCAAAAACATTGGTCATACAACGAATGACTCAAACACAAGGTAAAAAATGACGCACAATCCAACTAGTCAAAAATCAGTCCAACATAAAACCTATCAAATCAATCATTTAAGGGTCTTCAAGATGTGTCCTTCTTGACGTCAAACTCTTTTTTGTCAAACAATTTATTCAGGATATGTATTTCTTGAATCAACATCAAATCTATCAAATCAATCATTTAAGGGTCTTCAAGATGTGTCCTTCTTGACGTTAGATTCTTTTCTGTCAAACCATTTTATTTAGGATATGTCTTTCCTGAATCAACATCAAGTTTATCAAGTCAAGCACTTAAGAGTCTTCAGGATGTGTCCTTCTTGACGTCAGACTCTTTCATGTCAACTATAGGTCTTCAAGATGTGTCCTTCTTGACTTTAGACCCTATCATGTCATCTATTCAAGATGTGTCCTTCCTGAATCCCGACCCTGGCAATAATCAAACTTGACATTTCAATCTTCTTTAGGATGAGTCCTTCCTAAAGAATGACTAGTCAGCCCCATCATCACTAAGTCAACCTTGGAAAACAAATAAAGATTTGACACACATGTCTTGACAATCATTTTTAATTTATTTTTCAATGATTTGATATGACCATGTACCTAGCCACCTTGACGATGTCCTATGATGGATTTAGAGGAGCGACAATGTTACATGAACATATCTTGCTTTTTTGCTGATTGTCTTATCTTTTTGAAATTGTCATGTCACTAGCCACCTCAAGGATGTCCTGGCAACATGATTTAGAGGATCAACGACGTATCATGATGATTGTCTTATCTTTTTAAAATTTTCATGTCACTAGCCACCTCAAGGATGTCCTGACAATAGGATTTAGAGGAGCAATGATGTATCATGATGCTTGTCTTATATTTTCAAGTTGTCATGTCACTAGCCACCTCAAGGATGTCCTGGCAATAAGATCTAGAGGAACAATGACGTTTCATGACACATTTTCTTTGGATTGCTGTTTGTGGTTTGTCTCGACAAAAAGACTGGGAACAATTAGGTTCCTAAGTATGAGTCACGACAATCCTTGTCTATGACTATTTGTTTTCGGAAAAAGCATGACATTGCACACCATTGGTCTACCTCATATCATGGTGTTTCTTGTATGTTGCAATAAACTGCCCAATGATGATTAAAATTCAAATTCTTAGTATAATGACAACAAAGTGACGACATATCTTTCTTTCACGCTAACATAAATCATCTTCAAGCTAACATTCTTCTTCCATCGCATCGGGATGGTGTACTATGACACACAAAAGTCACTTGCATTCATTACAACATTAGAGTAGCATACATCTTACATCTATTTTGCATAAGGAAATAAAAACATCAAAACATTATCATATACATTTGCATAACATGATATATATATATATATATATATATATATATATATATATATATATATAGATAACACAATCCATAAAATGACTATATATCATAACTCACATGCATCCATTACATCATAAATCAAGTGCATCAATCATAATTAAAAGCATACATCATTATCATCAAATAAGCATGAATCATAAAGGAATCATCAATGCATCACATAAACAAACACATCATATAATCAAGACAATTTCCAATTTTTTCTGAATTTTCTAAAAATTCATCATTTTTCCCAAGGGGGCATACCCTTACCTATTTCACATCGGGGCTAGGGCATGCTATTCATTATTCTTTGACACCAATGCCAAAATAACATTATGTCAAAGAGGGGCAAAATGTAGACATTGAAAAATGGCTTAGGCCTGTGACTACCTTTTTTACCAATTCAAGATACCTACAAAATGATTAAATGATTTTATCATTTAATTATAACTTAACATCACATTTCCTCTAATTAATTAAATAGTTTTAACCATTTAATTATTCTTCTAAAATTGGTTAATTAAGTAAATTACATTAATTTACTTTAATTACATCGCTAATTAATTCTAATCTCTTCTTTTGATTAATTAAATAAGTTTCCTAAATTTATTTAATTACGTCATTTAAATTAAATCTCTTCTTCTTACTAATTAAATAAGTTTTCTAAATTTATTTAATTACACATTTAAATTAAATCATATTCTCCCTACATTTAATTAATTCATATTCTCCCACATTTAATTAAATAAATGATTATTCATTTAATTAATTAATTTTATCTTCTCATTTAAAGTGCTTCCATAAATTGAATATTTCATTTTTTATTATGGAATCATGTACACACAACTTCTTCCACAAATAAAGGAATTAATTTTATAATTAATTCTTCTATTTGAGCACATGTCTCCTACATTTTCAATCTAATATCTCATCCATAATTCTTTCTATTCTTGACTAACACTCTCTCTCAGTTCACTCACCTAACTGATTTGCCATCTTTTTTTGACTCACACACTCTTTCAGTTACATCTCTTGACTAATCAATCAAATCAACTAACTATCCAATCAATCTAATCAATCAAGTCACTTAACTATTCAATCAGATCGTCACACTCGATTTGGACCATTCAAATTCAAATCAATCTCGACTGTTGAATATGTGAAGCTTCTATAAAAGAAGATTTTTAATTCTATCTTTGGGGAATCACAATCTTCAAAGCTTTCCTATCAAAATACTTACATGCTAATAATGCACACTCATGATCTGAGGGCATTTGAGCATTTCAAAGCAAGGTTGAGGAGAATAATGGAGATGAGTCAAACAAGCATGGGAATTAGGTGATATTGTTCTTGTTTATTGAATTCTTTTGTTGCATTGCACTTCATTATCGATTTGGGGATCTTAGCATGATTTAGGCAATTTGTGATTGTTGTCATTGTTATGCTTTCTTTGTTCTTGGTTATAAATTCCCTTATCACATATAGCACACTTCAATTTTGAAGAACATGAAAGGAATTGAATTTGCATTAGCATTTAGGCTATCTACATGCCCAAGAATTTTGTCTTCTTGATATTTTTGATCCCTATTAATTCAGTCCACCAAAGAGGTTTGAACTAGAAGCACTTTCAATTATTGAGTAAGCAAGCTCTTCAATGGTGTCTCTAGACACCATCTTGATATATTCAAATATGCATAAAATGAAAGGGAGTGGCTTCTTAGGTGCATTGTCTATTAGATCAATCTTATGTGTCTCAAATTAGTCCTGTACACAAAGTTCAATCTAGTAAGATAGTGGTTCAACCTAGTTGAATTTTGAGAAAAACCCAATCTAGTTTTCATCATTCTCGTTCAAACACATATACAATCTTACACATTTTAGTTACAATTAAAAGAATACAATCAAAACAATATACAATTCTCTATCATCCATCAAAATCAACTAAATGCTTTTATTTATATTATTTACAATTTCAAAATTTTGCTACATAATCTCTCACAACTTCAAATTAAATTATTTACTTGTGATATTCATTGAATCTATTTTAATAATCAAATCCACTATATTCATTTTACATATATATCTTAATTACATCCACCTAAAATGTATTAACATATATCCATGTGATGAGGTGCGTATATTAAATACGTCTCTTAGATAGATGTATTTAAAATTAAAAAAGATATAAAACTATTTTTTATTCGCTTAAGAGTTATTTTATTTACTATATATAAAATTGATGTTTTACTTTATTTTATAATATAATTATTTTTTTAATGTATATTTAAAATTTTTGGTTACTTGTTTTAGTATAGATCAATTTTGTTTATTACATATCTGATTTAATTTGTCTTGATATTAAAAAAATAAATGTGAGTTCTAAATAATTTAATTTTTTTAACTATTCTTCTTACACGTTACCATCTTACTATGAGAATAGGCTAGATACTTCTCAACATAAATACTATAATTTAGTTTGGTGAGATTTCTGAATTGAAACAGTGTGCAATTTTTTACATCAACATTTCCTATCATACTTCATGATCCATCATCAAGATAAAAAACAATTAAAAAAAAACAATTATAATTTAAATATATGTAAATGAGTTACAAGTAGGTTGGATATTTGTTGGCTGCATTATTATGAGGGTGCCCCACGTCTGCCATGAACATGTGCAGGGTGACGTTGTGTGAACATGGATTTTCAGAGCCCACTTAATCAAAAAACGAATTAACTGGGCTGTGTGTTGCCCTTTATTTACAGGAAAGATTCCTTTCTCAAAGAGGGTTGGTGGGAATTGACTGGTTGGTTTGGGGTCTGGGAGTGGAAATTGCTTTTGGTCCTTTTCAATGGCAGATTCAGTTGTGTTTATATAGCACGATAGGATGTATATAAAATTAATATACTCATAGGAATGAGGCCCACATACATCTGATTCACCTATCATTGATACATTTGTTCGTCAGCAAAGGCTTGTCGTTTTTCCTCCACACGCTTCTTTATTTATTCCTTTCCCCCCACTTTTTTCATGCCTTTCATAAAGATCTGAGACTTTCCATACAGACATATGACAATGCATCTGTGTTGTGGTAGACTTGTCCTTAGATCTGGATCAGAGCCTGAAATACCAGTTGCAGCAGATGCAAAGTAAAGAACAGTTTTTGTTTTGATTGGAGGATTCTCTAGAAGTGGGTGTACTAATTGTTGATTTTTTTGGGCTAAATGTTAAAGGATTGTGGGAAATTCAATCTATAAAAACTGTTCAGAATTTGAACTCTGCTTCATCTCTTATAGTGTTAAGTACTTTAAAATCACAAATTGTTTGATCTCTGAGACTTTTTTACACCTCAACATCTTAATACCGAAATGTCTACGGATCGAATCTCGTCTGTGCCATCGCCCAAGAAGAGAAGGAAGGCCCAGGCACAAGAAGATGTGGGTTTTCCTCCAGCATTGAAGCCCATTGTCACTGATCGTCCTGCTTGCAAGCCCAGTTTAATGTTACCTTGTAAACAGGATTCAACAGAGAATTGCAGAGATGATAGCGAGGATGATTCAGAGATAAGTTATGTTGGAAATTGTGATGAAATTCTGGAAAACAGTGAGGAGTGCAAGACGCCCAAGTCTGTGGAACATCAAATACCTGAATTTCTGTCATGCCCACCTGCTCCACGGAAGCCCAGAGCAACAGCAAGTAAAAAGCCTGTGGAATTTTTCCACGTTAGTCCTTGTGAGCTCAATTTGCTCTTCAATCTCTCTTGGCCCAAAGGTTATCAGGTCAGGTGAAAGGGCTACAGAGCACTTGAGATTTCTTCACAATTATGTGTTAGCAACTTAGCAGCCAATGGATTTTTAGTTTCTTTTGGTTTTCCTAGAAGACCATGCCACAATTGTATATATTATGGCAGATGTACATTTCAATGAAATATCTAGTTGAGTAGAAGAGTCTGTGAATTTCAGACATTGTCTTCCACATATGTGCTTATAGAGATTTGATCATCTCCAAAAATGGAAGTTCTTGAGCTCAATTCAGGTCATAACATAGATCTGCTTTGAGAGATTTTAGTGGTAGATAATTATGAATTAGTTCTTGGTAGCCTGAAATTCTTTGGAGAATAGAACTGTAACATCATTTCTAGAATTCAGAGTCTTGTTCAGATAGGGGATCTTTTAGGAAGTTCTGATGTTTCACTTGTGTAAACATCATCTGTTAAATGAATCATTCATTCTCATAAGAGATGGGTTCGTGAAAAATATTTTTCATGAAATATGGATCAATGAATTTGACTCAAAAACTATATAGTTGAATTCTGATAGAGATATCATACTCATCTCTAAAATTTTGAATAGGCGATCATTTGGAAAATTCTCATGTCTCACTTTTTTAAGCATCTTCTAAATACAATGAGCGTTAAATGAAACATTCACTTATAAGAAATAGGTTTGTATAAAATACTTATGAAATATGTATCAATAAACTTGTTTAAAAAGTTATACAATTGAATTTTGATAGAAATATCATAATCATCCTTTCAGATTATGTTGAACTCCTACTCTTCATTATAATCATCCTTAAAATTTCAGACTATGTTGAACTCCTACTCTTCTTGTAAAATTTATATTCCTACTCTTCTTGTAAAATTTATCTTAGGAATCAATGTATTTTATAGGTAACAGACTTTTAGTTTCACTATTTTATTTTGTTTGTTTATATTGCCAGACATCATGTAAGCAGACATGACAGTTACATGGCCACTGGGAAGCCACCATGGCACCAATTAATTGTTTTCCTTAAAACTGGATGAGCTAAGAAAAATACATGCTTTCATTTCATTGTTTTACTTGAACTCAAATCTCAGCGGTTCTTTTTCTTCCCATCAGAATTTTTTTTTTTTTGGTGAGTACTGCAGATGTTCTTGTTTTATGCTGGAGAACTTTTTATTTTTTATATAAAAAAATATGTTCAAAGTTGGGAGGCTGCCATCAGGATTTTATCCCATTGATTAAACAAATTGAATATGGACTTCAGATACCTAAACTTCCACAACTCAGATATTTTTAATATAGACATTAAGAAAGGAATCCCCAGAAGATGAAACACTACCTAAAGCATATAATTCAGCACAGCTGCCATCCAAGATTTACAGTGTGCGTTGATTTATTCAGAACTGAAGTTAATTTATTGTAATGAATATAAATTTACTTTCTTTAGTTAATTGGAAACTGCTTTATTTAAATATTCAATTTGGTTAAAAAAATATTATATTTTATTTATGTAAAATAATAATTATTTTATTTTTATTAATAAAAAGCTTACAGTTACTACTAATAAATTTGATGTTGATATATAAAGATATATAATTGTTTAGAGATTGTTTTAAGAGTTTATTTGTTTTTAGAGTATTAATGATCATTAATTAAATTAGAATGTTTGTGGTAGAAATTATAAGATTTTTTTAAATTAAAGTTTTCAATCATATTTTTTTATGTCATTAATAAGTATTTTTTTGTTTTGAATCAATATTTTAGATCTTATTTTATAATTTATCATGAAAATGAATTTTGATCATAGAATAAAATCATTGATTCAATTTTTACATAATTTCTATTAGAAACATTCTTGTTTAATTTTAATGGACGGTGAAAAACTCATATCTCTATTTTTTTGTATTAGATTGAAAAAATTAAAATTTTAAATTAATGTTCTACTATAATTTTAAAACTGATCTAATATATTTTGTGAATGATAGTATTGTAAAAATTTCTTAATAACTACATTATTGGAAAACATTCTTTAAAAATCTATAAAGTATTATTTGAATTTTTTTATATAAATAGAAGGAAAATTTCACATGATATAATTTAAGAACCCCAACATTAGGTGAAGCGGCTTGTAATTGTAGATAGGATATCTAATGTAAATAAAAAATAAGAACCAAACTAAAGTTAAAGATCAACTTCTATCAAATAATATATAGGACAATTTTTAATCAAGAGTAGTGAAAATTATGACAACTTGTTTTTATTGATTTGTAAAGTGTGATGATAGTAGGAATGTTTAGTTTTATTATATTTGTAAAATGCCATGAACTTTAAAGAATATTTTATATATATAATTGAGATTTGAATTGTTAATGTCCATTTTGTAACCTTACAAATATTTCAATTCAATTATAGATGCATATGTAACTTCAATCAATTTATTATAAATTCTAATTTGACTAAAATTCAAATTATAACTTAGATTGACTATTTAAACTCTTACTATTTAAAAACTATAGATCTTTTATCACTCTTCTTATTTAACGTGTGAATTCAATTTTAACATATTATCAACAAACATAAAAAAACATAATAATACATAAACATTGAACATAACAATCTTCTTGAAACATTGATTATATTTTTTTAATGAGTAAGAATTGAAAATTATTTTATCCCCAAACTTTTTCAAACAATGGATTCCAAAAACTCTGAATATGGAGAATGAGATTGTTTTGCAGTCATTTTTCTCTGTCAAATGATAGTTTTTCAAGACCTTGATAAATATAGAGATGATGCTGTTTTGTAGTTACCTTCTTTTGTCAAATAATGAATTTTCAAAGCCTTAATTAATATATAAAAATGATGATGTTTTGTAATTATCTTCCTTTGTCAACTGGTTGATTTTGAAGGCCTCCATCAATATGCAGGATGCTCTTGTTTTCTAGTTATTTTCCTCCCAAGTTCAGAAAAGACAGCACAGCTTCCAAGGTGAAATATTAACAGAGAAAGAAGTGAAAGAAAACGCATAATACAGCAGAAGACTAAAGGGGATAAAATGGGAAAAATATGGAGTACGTTCAATCCATTTGCAGTACATGAAAGGTAAGTGAAAGCCATGTATTATAACCCCACGTTGAAAGTTATTCCTTTGTTCCCTTTTCTAGTATTATGTTACTTTTTACCTAACAAGCTATTGGTAGGGAATTCTTATGGAGGGAAATTTGATCTTAGAGAAGACAAGGAGGAGATGGGAAAGTGTAAGGCTTAAAAACCATACATGTGCATGCACTACAAGATGGTAGGCAAATATGTCTTACTAGTGTATGTATAATTGGTGGGAAGACTATTCAGGTCTAGGCATAGGATACCTTGTTGTGATGTGATAAGTTAGGTACCAACAAGTCTATGGGTATGGATTCAAAATATAAGTTAAATTTCAATTAAAATGAATAGAATTAGAGGGAAAAGTAAATTAATAAATAGATAAATAATTAAAAAATTAGATTATTATTAGTAGAATAAGATTTAAAAGAAAGTGAAAAATCTTTAATATATTAATTACAATAATATTGTTTTTTTTTTTAATAGTGGTATAGTATGATGGTTAAGTAGTTGTGGTATTTTTGTCATCAAGGTTCAAATCCCACTAAGGTGTAATTGTTGAATGTTTAAATTGGGGATGAGGCCCCTTATTTGTGACCTCACTAGTTCATAACTTTGGAGAAAAGCATAACAATTTTTGTTCTCTATTAAATCTAAATCTAAATCTAAATATCCAAATAATTAAGGACAAAAATTAACAACATATTAGAAAAAAGACAAGTAAAAACATCTAAAGTAAAAGATATCAAATCTAACTAAAGGTGCAATCTTTAGAATGGAAATAATTTTTTTAAAGAAAAAGTTGCAACTAGAGAGCTTGTAATTTATTGAAATTTATAAATGAAAACCTTATATTTTTTGACCACTTCTCTTTTGGCAAATGCACATATGCCTCACAACCAAAAGCTCAAATATGTCAAAGTGAGGGATATTTGCTCATTCATACCTCCTTTAAGATTTTCTCAATAAGATCTTGTTGGCATTTTATTTAGTTCTTTATAAAGGATTTGCACTTATGAGGTCTTTTAGCCTCAGGTATAGATTTGAGCTAAAAAATCAATTGATGCTTTATGATTAAAATAAAAGAAGATTGGAACAATTGACAAGAGTAAGTTCAACTCTTCTACATTTTGAGCTTTGCAAGGCTCAAAAGGGTAATTTTGATCTTACTAGAAGTAATCAAAGATCTTTTTTTAATGAAACTTGCTACAAGCAAAGTTAAACCTCATGATATAAATTTGAGCCCAAATTTTCTTTGCCACTAATTCATTTTGTGTTAGATTTGTGAATTACGAGAATATATCCTGAATGTAGATCAAAATAAATGTTCTATTGATGTATGCAGAAATAATGAATGAAATATCAATTCACCTAACAATTCTTTAAAGTAGACCTATGAATTGCATAAGCTACACTAAAAATATTTATCATTTTGATTTATGTGTACATGACCAGTTGTTATCTTAAGATTGTTTCCTGGTTATTAGGAAGCAAAGTCAATGAAATAAAATTTCTAATTGTTAAAATATAAAAGACCTTGATTCTAGATGGACATAACAAATTAACTTGACTTGCAAAGTTTAAACCCTCAAATATATTTTAATTGTATCTTTAGATGTCATAATTCTCAATTATAGTACTTATCATGATGTTCCACGTATTAATATGGAAATATTTTACTTAACCATTTCTTTAATGGAATACAAACTATTTCTTAGTGTAAGATATGATAATTCAAATAGCATAGATTAAGTGACAACCACAACACTATCTAAGCTAAAATCCCAATCAAGAACAAGAGAGAACAAAAAAATATGAGGAATAAACTGAAAGCATTCAAACAAAAAAACCTGTAGGAGTTGAGAAAATACAACTTCACAAACCCCGAAGATCACCTACATGCAAATAACCTGTCACAAAAGAAGAGATGGAGACAAACAAGCAAGGGTTCTCTGAAAACTGAAAATGTATATATCAGAGAGAATGAGAGAATGAATTGATATGAAATACAATGGGATCAATCCTTATAAAAAGGAGATCATGCAAACCCTAATAAAACCCTAATAGGAAAAACCCTAATAGAAGCCCTAATAGGATAACATTTAATAATTAATATAATTATTAAATATCACTTTATGCAAACTAACGTGAAATATTAAGAAGGGAATAAAGGTAACTTAATCAACATAATTAAGTTAAGACCTTTACTCTAACACCCCCCCTTAAGATGAGCAACAATGCAGCTACAAACAAATGCAAGAAAGAAAAGGTAACTACAATGCAAGAAGGCAAACATGGGTCCCTGCAACTAGGCCAGATCAGGTACCCAAATACAACCAAATCTCTATAAAGAGGAGAAATAGAGAAAACCTCATGGGAAAAAGCTCTACTCCAAAAAGAGATGCAGAAGGCCAAGAAGAAGAACATCACTGAAGCAAAAGAAGCTGCAAACAACTATCCAAAGATGACTACTATGGTGCTGAAGAACCTCTACTAAAGATGGAAGATCCCTTCCAAGGAAAAACCAAGGAAGAATTAGCACAAACAATATAATACCCCCCCCCATAATGCTGCACTGGGAGAGCCTGACAGATCCACTGAAATGATGTGAAACACCTTGTAGTGCATGAAGGAGAAGAAACATTTGAAAGTGCGCAAGTTAGCACCTGCAATTGAAAAAGTGGTGTACAAAAAAAAGCACACATGTATGAGGCTGTAATCATATGGATCCATGGTCGTCATGGAGGGACACTCACCGGACAAAGGTGTGATGGCAAACAAAGGAAAACTACATAAATCCCCATGGTATGGATTCATTATCGTCGTGGAGGGACACTCACCAGACAAAGGTGTGATGGAAAAACAAAAGAAAACTACACAACCCCTCATGGCACTTTATAATATCAGTGCGAGTACAAAATATGGCACAACCTTATGTGCAAAATCCCCAAAAGATGCATGTACAATAGTGTGGCACTTTATCTAAGTGCGTTTACATAAAATATAGCTTACAAATGATACTCAAAATGTCCTCAAAGGACAAAATGCTGGAAATACATGAAGAATAGCCAAAAATAAAGCATCCCATGCAAACAAAAAGTTTCCAAGAGCAAATATGTCCAGGTAATCCACTAGAGTGTGAAAACACAAATAACTGAATAAAATATACCTGGAGTGAAATCTAGAAAAATTGCATGGACCAAACTAAAGAGCTCTGAAATACGGTTCCAATGCCGCTAAGATTGAGAAAAACGGAGAAATTGATCAAAAGTTATGAGCTTGGGACTGAAAATAGCCCCTTTGTCTTCAACTGGCTGTAGAATGCACCAATGGAAAAAAGAAGTGATGAGACCCACACCACTGGGAAGATGAGAAAACCATCTTTCTGACGATATCTCGTTTGCCAAAATATGATATCGTATGCCCAAGTTACGACCTCTAGAAGAAATTAGGTGCAAAGAGGGAAAAAACCAATGTAGGGTTAAATTTGATGATCATACGACCGTTACAACAAAAATAGTGGGTTAAATTTGACGGCCAAACGACCGTCACCGTAAATGCACAACTAGGCTTATACATGAAAAAATTGTTTTTTTAAATAATAAAAAAACAATAAAAAAATTTATTACAAAATGATTTTTTTTTTGTTGAAATTTAATTTTTATTTTTTTTTCGAGGTGAGGAGGCATGGGGCCCACCCCCATCGTACCCCTGTGCAGCAACTCCCCATGTTGAAGTTGAATCATCTCCCTTGTCTCTCTTCAAACAACCTTTGCGAGTTTTCCCTTAGATCGTTGTGTGTGTGTGCAAGTACATGCAAACAATAAGCATGAAAGTCGGAGATAGGTGGTTGTTAAATCAAAAATTGAGGAGAAGAGATTCTTTTATAGACATCCATTCTAATGGATGGATGAGATTGAGCTTTTAGAAAGATTCCAAGATTGACAGTTGAGGATACATGCACTGCAGAGTAGTGGGCTAGGGATGACTATGACATGGACGATTGAGATTGAAAAGAGCCCAAAGGTAATCAACGTTGAGATTCGAAAATGAGAAAGTGAAGGAAGATAATGGAGGAAATAAATAATAAATAATTTATTTAAATAATGGAGGAAATTATTTATTTCATGAGAAGAGAATCTTTGACCAAGTGGAGGAAATAAATAATTTATTTAAATAATTTACTTGAGGAAGAAGAAAGTGGGCATTATTTAAATGAGCTTCTGATAATTTGCAAGATTGGAATATTGTGGAAAGGGGTCAATTACCCCCAAATTTTTAACAAAAGTTGGAACAACTTGTTGAGATTGATAGGGAAATGTAATGCCCTTTCTTTATATTGTTATTTTTTGATTTGAATAATTTTTTTACCCCTCTTTTAGTTAATAGCCCAAGAAATGACAAAAGATAATTAAATAATTTTGATAATTATTTAACTATGGAAGAATTGAAAGACTAATGAATAGAAAAATTAATAATTATTAATTTAACTATAGATGAATGATGAAAGGTAAATAATTAAGTAAATACTAATTTATTTAATTATTGAAGAAAAGGGTGTTAGCAATACAATTAAATTTATTTAATTGATCCTAGTAGAACAAAGGTCAAGTCTAGATGAATTAATTAAATAATCGATAATTATTTAATTATTTACCCCCTCTTTTAGTTGATAGCCTAGAGAAATGACAAAAGATAATTAAATAATTTTGATAATTATTTAACTATGGAAGAATTGAAAGATTAATGAATAGACAAATATTTAGTAATAATTATTTAACTATAGACGAATGATGAAAGGTAAATAATTAAATAAATACTAATTTATTTAATTATTGAAGAAAAGGGTGTTAGCAATACAATTAAATTTATTTAATTGATCCTAGTAGAATAAAGGTCAAGTCTAGATGAATTAATTAAATAATCGATAATTATTTAATTAATAGAAAAATATTATCAAAGATAGTAATTAAATTTAATTAAAACTATTTAATTACGTAGGGAAGAAGACCAAGAAAAATGATGCTCGCAAACCAAGACATTGTTTAGTGTCTACACTTAGTAAAGGAATAACAAATGTGCACCTATAGATATGTTAGATCCTCTAAAATACTAAGAAAATATTGTAGACAATTTGTAAAGGAAATAAAAAGAGGTTTATATTGATTTTGGGAAATGAAATATGATTCTAATATGTTATAAAAAAACTTAGATTACAACAATGCTTCCACTTGCCAAGAGCTTGTAAATGGATTTTTACATGTAACACTTATAAAATTTGTAATATTTGGCTATGGAGATAGCCACCCAAGATCTAAAGGCCTATGGAAATCATAAAATAGTCAGAAGATCAATCTGACCAAAATAAACTGTATTCTTATCAAAGAATGTAAATAGAATAGATTGGATATACAATGTGTGAGAGACCATTGGTTATATAGCCAAGGTGAAACATAGGATTAGAAAATATCATGAAAAGTATCTTAATCTTATGACTTGAGACAACTAATATTAATCACATAGGACACAATGAAAAAAGTCAACATAAGATTATGGCAAGTGTCTTAATATTATGATATGAGACATAAAGTGATAAGACCTTATGCACGTATCCTAAGTAAAATTAAGTGATAAGATGTGAAATGGACCTAATAGTGGAACTAGTTAGGTAATACCATTATTCACACCAACACCCCCTTAAGCTTAGGGGGAACAAAAATCATGTACACATGCAAGGATGGGTCCCAAGAACTAGGATTGATGATGCACCCATGTATAAATGCAATCTCTCATAAACACAGAAAAAAAGAAAACATATAGTGGGACAAAAATCCTCTCCAAAAGAGAGAAAAACCAAGAAAAATTCTCTCTAAAAGATGTGAAGGACAAAACCCCATGTGAGGAAAAAAGTCCCCCAATAAGAGAGAATGAAGAAGGTCAAGTAAACCCATTAAAGAAACATATCACACCCTTAAGAGAGCTCAAAAATGGAGAGAATTACTCTTAGTGAAGGGTTTGGTGAAGATATTTCTGTAACCTTCTCTGCTATACTACAATACTATAAATCAATGAATTGCTCTTGTATCAACTCCCTAATGTACTGCATATGGATATCGATGTCTTTGGTCTATTGATTTTGAACTAGATTCTTCGAGATCTAGATGGAACTTTGATTGCCATAATAGAGAATAGTGGATCATGGAACGGTGAACCCAAACTTCTAAGTCAGAGTATTTTGAAGCCAAATAACCTTAGTAGTGGCATTAAAAGCTCCTTGATACTCATACTTAGTTGAAGAAAGAGAAATGGTATGTTGTTTCTTACTCTACCAAGAAATGGGGCTAAAACCAAGATGAAAGGTGCAGCTAGAAGTGGACTTATGACCATCAATATCATAAGCCCAATTAGAATATGAATATCCAACCAAGTTGAGTCTTGTACCTAAGTTGCATAGTGAATCCTATAATGCTAAGTACCCTATATATATTGCAAGATGCATTTGAAAACTTTGCAAAAAATCTCATATGGTTCTTGCATGAAGAATGAAACCATGCCAACCAAAAAATAAATGTTAGGGCATGTGTGCTCATCAAGTAGATGAGGCTCCCGACAAGTTGACAATATAAAGTGGTATTAATTAATGGAGTAGAAAACTTGGCCTCAAGAAACCTAGAGACATAGACATTCAGATCTAAGTGGCACCTAGAGAAAACTATTGAGATAAGGAGTCCATCTTGGTATACCAAGCATGAGGGGCCTACTTGAGGCCATAAATAGAATTACTCAACCTACAAACCAAAGAAGAATCCTAAAAAAATCCTTGTGGCTACTCCATGTAAATCTCCTCTACAAGATCTCCATGAAAAAATACACTTTCCACATTCATCTAATGTACAACCCATCCATGCGATGTAGCAATGGTAAGAGTCAACAAATGGAGTTCATCTTGGAAAAAAGGGAAAAGTTTTCTATATAATTAACACCAGGAACATGTGAGAAATATTTGGCCACAAGCCATGCTTTGAACTCATTCATAGTTCCATCTGCTACATATTTGGTCTGATAGATGCACTTACATTGAACCATTTTTCTTCCCTTAGGAAGAGGGAATAAGTCCCATGTGTGGTTCCTCATCAAGGAACTATACTTATCCTCCATTGTTGAATCCCACACAAGAATTATTAATGCTTCCTTAAATGATTATAGATCTGAAATAGTAGTAATGTAGACATGTGGAAGATGCTAATGTCATGAAAAATTCCTTTTGAGTGTCTAAAAGATGCCCACAATTTTTTCTATTGATTTGAGAGTCTATTGAGCCTAATGAGGGCATCCAGAATATGGGGATGAAAGACGAGAATCCTCAACCTCAAAATGTAAACCTTGTGAATGTGTTACCTTAATAGTTGGAGGTGAAGTAGAATCATCTGAGTCATTTTCACCTAAGTCCATTGTGAAGGAAGGATGAGGAGGATTAAAGGCCAAACTAGGAGAGCTCTTCTCAAAGTGAAGATTCCTCTCAAAAAAGATCACATATCTTTGGATCCAAGAGTCGATACACCTTGACACCATTTAGATATCCAATTGAAGATGAAATGATTTATTTGAGGTTCAAAATCCTTACATTTCTTTGGAGGAATATGTGCATGAGCTAGAAAGCCAAAAAATTGAAAATGCTTCACAATTGGTTTCCTACCATGCCAAGCCTCAAAATAAGTCATGCCTTTCAATGCCTCGTGAAGAACCTAATTTTGAATGTGTGTAGCATAATTAATGAATTTAGCCCAAAATTCAAGACCAAGAGAATGAGAATGAATCATGCAACTAGCCATCTCCTTGAGGGTCCTATTTTTCCTTTCAACAATACCATTCTTTTATGGTTTGTATGCAATTGAATGCTAGAGAATCCCGTCAAGAGCACAAAATTATACAATATTATGGTTCACATATTCTCAACCATTTTCAATGTGAAGAATCTTGACATATACTTTCTAGATTGTTTTTCAAAATAAGCTTTAAAATATTGAAACTTGTCAAATATTTCATTCTTTTGGCGAAGAAAGTAGATTGAAGTGAATCTAGAGTAGTCATCAATTAAGGTGAGTACATAACACACCTTATTGAAGGAAAAAACTAGAAATGGGCTTGATAGATCATAATGAACTAGTTGAAGCCCTCCAAGAATTTCATTTATCAAACTTCTCTTTTAGATGCTTACCCATAGCACAACCTAGATGCACACCATTTGAAAAGCTAAGGTGAGGGAGACCTCTAACCATATCCTATGAGCTAAGCTATTGAATATATAAGTATTTAAGATGGCTAAACCATTCATGCTATAACTTACTAAATCTAAATGAGTGAGTAAAGTTGTAGAAGGATATCATGACACAAAGTGAGAAAATTCAGATAACCGAGACTCATGATTGACCTTTTTCCATTGCAACCAAAGAATCCTCCTCAAGATATTTGATCAAGATTGTATCAAGAGAAAACCAAAATTTCTTGTCATTCCCAAGATAAGTGATTTGGTAGGCAGAAAGAAGGCTGGCACACAATTCAAGAACATAATAATATTATCAAATGATCCATCATCCATGTCAATTTAACCTTTTCCTAAAACTTCCACTTGAGTATTATCACCTATAAGAATAGGTGGTACTATACAAGGCTCCAAAGAGGAAAATTATTCTCTATCATAACCCATGTGATGTGTAGAACTTGAGTCAAGTACCATTATTGTGACAATCCGTGGTTGCAACAAGTTCTAATCCTTTCCTTTTATTTGATTATGAAGAAGTGGAAGGAGATTATTCCTTTTTGTAGGAATCTAGAAAATTAATGTGATTCTTCTTGAGGATGTTAGTTAATTCATTAGTTTTTTTAGCCTGGAAATGATGTTCATTATGGTTGAATTTCTTATACAACATGAAAAAATTGTTTTCTCCATCTTCTATGAATTCCCCTCTTAAAAGAGGATGCAAAATCTCCTTGTTAAGGAGAAGACGATTATACTCTATCTTTGTGTGGCTTGTTATTTGATTGATTCTATTTCTTGGTAGATCCTATCCTATGACCTACCATTAAAGCTTGTTACGTGGATGATTTGAGAATACCCATGGTGATCAATTTATTTTGTTTAAGCATCAACACATATATAAATTAATCAAATGAGGGTGTATTATAGGCACTTCCCATAGTTAACTGTTGAGTTTGGAAACTAGAAACAAAAGCTACATATTCTAAAGGAAAATTGTCCAACAAATTGAAGACCAAATGGCTATCCTTCTTATCAATATCGCAATATTTAAGTCATGCTCTTAATTCATTAGCCTTAGTTACATAGTATTGGATTGTATTAAAATTGTTTGGATGTAGATTCATGAGATCATTATCAAGTTTGTATCCCCTAATCTCCTCAATTTTTCCATACAATTAAACAAGTTTATCCCAAGTGTCCTTAGTTGTTTTACACTTATCAATATGAAATATAAGATCAAAAAAAATATATTGAACTCAAGAGTTCCAAGAGCCATAGTAATTTTAATGAGATGTTCACTTTTTAAATCAGGATATGTTGGTTCTAGAATGGATCCATCAATGTAGTGAATTAATCATTTATCCATTAGTTTACTCCATGAATTTATTTTCCATGTTGGATAGTTATGTGGAGTTAAAAGAGGAAACTTAAGATGAACCATGGATGAAATGTGAAGAGCACAAGAGAGAAATCAAATAACAATCACACAAAATAATCCCCCCAAAATCACTTAATCAAAGAACCCCCTCACAAGCAAATGATTTGGCACTTTATACTTAGTGTAGTTACAATTTCCACTTGCAAGAAAAATATAAGTGGTCTTTTGATTTCAATGTTTACAATTTCCATAGTAAGGCTAGATCAAACTATGATGTATGTAGTACAATTTACAAAATGTGTCAAATAAGACTATATGATGAATGCACAATTTTTTATCACAATGACTACAAAATAATAACATCACTATAAAGTGCTCAAAATGTTATGTACTTAAAAATATTGCACTTGAAAAGGAGTCCATATGAACTTGAACGAAGCCTTGAAAGTTCCAAAAATGGGAACTACTTAACAAAACCCATGAAAAATATAATATTTTGAAACACCTATGCATCAAAATAAGAAATAATCTATACTAGCAAGTAGAGTGTGATAAAATAGACCAAATGAAAAAAAGATAAAAAAGGAGGTGGTGAGCCAAAGTTATGAGCCTTCAAATCTGAATTGTAATTTTGAAAATGCCAACAAAAAGGGTGTAAAAAATTCAAAAATAACTTTCAACCAAATTTAATGGAATTATCGACAAACTTAGTGGTCTTCCAAATATAGAAGTCAACCAACTAATTTAGATCTTCACCATATTTAGAACTCTAGCTAAAATAAATAAATTTCCAAAACCTTTGCTATGTATAGAGATACTATCAAATTTGCTAGATTTTCCAAAAATCCCACCAAATTTGGCGGAGTTGCAATAATTTTTTAAATTTTTAGATTTTTTTTGAAAATTTGTCAATTTAAAAAATTAAAAAAATTAATGGGGGGCCACGAGGGGCCACACCCCATGCCTCTCTCAAAGAGGCTAATCCCTTTATAGTGCTCATGACCCTATGGGAGGTCTACAACCCCTTTATGGGTTGTGGCCTCCTCAATAAAGGGGCTTGTATCCTCCTCAATAAAGGGTCCTACGACCTTTGTACGAGGCCTGACAGGCCTAGGGTACTGTCAGGTACCCTCAATTTGTTTTTTTATTTTTAAAAAAAATTGCAGTCTATATAAGAAAACTACATTTTAAGATTTTATTTTGAAATTTATTAGGAAATCATAGGAAAAAAATATTAATTTTTAAAAAATTGTGCCACATATGTAGGTTGGGTGTATGACCTACTTGCTATTATTTTGGTCTCAAAAATTATTTTGTCCAAAATCAATGGTTTGATAGTTGATCTATACATTTTTGGGCCTTATGAGAGTGATGGAAGGGTCCAATTTGACCCAAAATTCTCTAAAAATATGGCTACCTCTTGGATTTGGCAACCACCTTCAATCCTCAAACCCTTGCAGATTTAGCCTTGAATATCTAACTAGGATGAAACAAAAGACAAATCTAACTTTCTCAAGCACTCTAGATGTAATGGTGAGCTCAAATATAGTGCAACAAGCTCCCAAAATTCACTTGCAATATGAAGTTGGAAAAGGAAAAACCTCTAAAATCTAGTATTTCTATCACACCTTTCTGATTCTCTAGATCATATAAGGATGCAATTCTGATTCTCTAGATCATATAAGGATGCAAGAGACGATAATACTCAATGCTGCAAAAATAACAAGATTTACAGTCAAGATCTCCAAAAATACTAATCAAAGGAACTCAACTTGCTCTAGTACCATGCAATATTTGGCTATGGAGATAGCCACCAAAGATCTAAAGACCTATGGAAAGCACAAAATACTCAAAAAATTAATATGACAAGAATATATTGTATTGTATCAAAGAATGCAAATAGAATTCTAGATTGGATATACAATGTGTGAGAGAACCTTGGTTATATAGCCAAGGTGAAATATAGGATTAGACAAGATTATGACAAGTTTCTTAATCCTATGGCATGAGACAACTAATATTAATCATCTAGGACACAATGAAAAAAGTCAACATAAGATTGTGACAAGTGTCTTAATCTTATGATATGAGACATAAAGTGATAATATCCTATGTGTATCTAAAGTAAACTTAGTGATAAGATGTGAAAGGGACCTAATAGTGTAACTAGTTAGGTAACACACATATTCACACCAACAAAAATAACAAAGATTGATCTTATTTTACAAAAATGACAACCACTATCTATAGCAGTGGGATAACACTCATCTCACATAAATGATTGAAAATTTTCCCACATGCCTTACAACCATGTAAAATTTTATTTTTTTGACATGTTTTATAGTCATGTGCAACTCAAATAAAATTCACAACGAAATTTACCTATCTTGAAATATTATTATACTATGAAATAGAATTTGGTTAGTCCAAGGCTTTAATTGTTAGGTTTTGATGCACTAGTTTACTGAGAGGTTTGTTGTGTACTATTTTACAAAGGGGATTTATGGTTTAGGAGTCTAAGAATATGATCAATTTTTGAAATATTTATAAATATTTAACAAAATTGTATCCAAAACACATGGATTAAACACTATTCAAAAGTATTTACAAATATTATTAACATTTTGATTGAGCTTTGAAAGATTAAAGAAAATAGAAAAGAAAGGGAGGGAAAGGAAAGGTTAGGATTCTAAATGTTTAAAAATATTTCATAAATAAACTCCATAATCACAAATAACACCACAACTAGCTATATTTGACCATAATTATTCATAATTACTCATAAATGGTGCAAGCTTCAAAGAATTTTCAAATCATGAAAGGAATCATAACATACATAAAAAATGGCACAATACTATTGTAAACATACAAAAATATCTGAGCGTATCACATATTCATCATCATCATCATCATCAATTTTGTATCATTTGTATCACTTTCACATCAATTTCATCATTTTCATCATTAATCTTGCATTTTCACCACTAATCCTACATTTTCATCATTAATCTTGCATTCTCATCACTAACTCCTCTTTTTCATCACTTTCTCATCATTTCTCTTAATTTTCCTCATTTTCCCCACTTTTCATCATTTTTCATCATTTTTCCTCTAATTCACCATTTTTCGTCTATTAATTAAATAATTTTTAATTATATGATTAATTCATCACTTTTAGTAATTTTCCTCAATCCCACCTAATTAAATAATTTTCTTAATTATTTAATTAGAAAATCTAGTTTTTTCCACCTCACATTATTAAATAATTTTTAATTATTTAATTAGCTAATTCTCCCTCTAACTTGCACATAGAATATTCTTTTTTCCAAATGGAATATTTTATTCTTCTCATAATTAAATATTTTTTAAATTATTTAATTTCCAAATTTTCTTTCTCAAAGGAACATTCTCTTTTTAAGATATCTCAACCATTTCCCTAAAAATAATGAGATATTTTCAATTAACTAAAACTATCAATTAATCTCCACCATTGATCTCAGCTTGTAATCTCTATTGTCGATCAAAAATTTGAAAATCTATAAAAGGTCACTTCACTCCAAATTCATTCACAAGTGTTGTGAACAATTATTCACAAGCATTCAATATTGTGAATTCAAGCATTTTTGAGAAATTTGAGCATCTTTTAGATCAATCATCATCAATTCAATCTTTTGCAAAGTTGGGTTCTAGGGTTTGAGCAATCCAACACCAAAATCCATCAATCTTTTCACAATGGAATGTTAGGTTTCAATTTGTTTTGATCTTATTTTGGGTTTATGCTTCATTTTGTTAATCTTTTTGTAAAACAAGTGCATTCAATTTTATTGGTTAGTGGGTTTAATCAATCTTTTCTTTGTGGGTATTTGAGATTTCTAATACTAATTGTGTTAATTGTGTTCCTAATTGATTTTCCACTAAACTTATTACAGAACAATAATATTTCATAATATTGAATAAGATTTTCAAGTTACTTAAGGTGTATAGTGTATATGACTCAATTCAAAATATTTGTTGTAACTCTTCAAGTATACATGAATAAAATATATTGATTTGCATGAAAGGAAAACATGAAGGAAGTAGAGTAATGAAAATTCCTCATTATTTTCACCAAAAATATCAATAATTTCTTATCCCAAAAGTAGAGGAATGGTAGCAATTTTATATAAAAATAGGTACCAAAGTTAGTTACAAATCCATGGTTGAGATTTCTTCTTGATAATCAATGGTTAAATTTCAAAAGATAAGGGAATATCTCAAAGGTATCAACATCTTTAATCACCAGTTGGAAATATCACCTTTAACACAAATGATTTACAAATGCCCAATGAAGATATATTTTTTTGCAAATATATTGCAAGGAAGAAGATAGAGAAAAATGTCCCATAGGGAAGGTTGGAAACCAAAACCTTGTAAAACTGGTTGGGAACCAAAATTATATGAAAAATGATGTTCACTTTGAAGTTCACCCTTTTATTTCACTATCTATTTCAATAGTGTTTTTTCGTCCTTTCAAGGCTTCCCTCCTTCTATAATATCCAAAAGCAATTAAAGTTATATTCATTTTAGTTCTATCTTGATCGCACATAAATTTCTATTTGTACCTGTAGGTTCTGTATGTCAATTTGTTTTTGGAATACTCCACATTTCTTAACTTGTATTTCTTTGATATTTTTTCCTTACACTCATAGAATCTAATGCCCAACTCATCACTTCTTCACTAAAGTTTTCAAATTAATTGTCCATCTAGAGTGTTATTGAATGTTTTCTTGAACTTTGCTAATAGGGCCTTTGCTTCAACATCATTAATATTAAATATTAGCCCTACTAACTTCTCAATGATGGTTATACCTTTGAACTTTAGATCAATGGTTTATTGTTTCAAACATTTCATATATTTAATACATTCTTTGATTACATTTTCTTCCCATTTGAGTTACTCTATCAATTTTCTAATACATGGGATAGTTTCATTTGTCAAAATATTCTCCCTTAGGAGCAATCAATCTCAGTCAAGTATTCAATTTCCAACATCCTAGGAAAATCTATTTTAATTTTCTCTAATATTGTTTTGTATTCTTATATTAATTTTGTTTCCCTATTAGGTCTTAATTGATTTATTCTTCCCATTGTTCTAAAGCACATTTAAAAATTCCTTCTCCTTTCAATATTATTTTCACCATCTATTATTCAATGGCCTTACTAGTATTATTCACCTTATCTAAGAGACTTCCTGTTAGGAAAGGAGGACTAGACCAATGGTGATTTGTTCCATGGATTATAAAGGACACATTAATTTCATTAAATAACCTTGCAATTTTGTAATTTGTTTCTTAAGCTCTTATTTTTTGATTTTTAATCCTAGAAGTTGTAACATCTGCATTGTTTCTCAACTCAACAATCTCTTATTCTCTAATTGAGGAATAAACCAATGGGGATTTGTTCCATGGATTATAAAGGACACATTAATTTCATTAAATAACCTTGCAATTTTGTAATTTGTTTCTTAAGCTCTTATTTTTTCATTTTGTATCCTAGAAGTTGTAACATCCACATTGTTTCTCAACTCAACAATTTCTTATTCTCTAGTTGAGTATCCTAGATTGATAGTGGAAATATGATATTCATTATAATCTATTTCATGTTTGATCTTATAGGAATCAAAATTTATGTTATTCTTGATCCTGAGGCATCCCTTGTGATTGATGACAAGATGCTAACTTTCCTTTTAGGCTTAGGTGTGTTAGTCTATTTTATTAAACTCTTTAAATCAATAGAAATCACTTATATCCAATCCTTCTTTTAGATTTTAGATTTTAACCATGCTAGAGTAGCAAGTTCTTGTTCTATTTCTTGAGCTTATGGTCTTTTTGGTGATCCTTCATTTCACCAGTGCCTATTTCACCTATATCTATACCTTACTCTTGGTGATATTCTATCTCTTCTTGACCTAGTGGACCTCCTACTTCATGTTGATTTAATTATTTCATTTGGACCTTTGTATTTTGTCTATTTGTTTTTCCCATATCCATAATCTTAGGCCTTTATTTATCTACCTCATTAAGTTTTTGATTAGGTAATTAGGGATTTTGAAAGGGCCCTAACCATTTTACAACTTAAAAGATTAGAGATTAGTACAACAAGACATGGAACAACAACAAGGTAAGACAACAACAAGAAGCTGTATTCGAATACAACAAAATAAAAAAAGTAGGATAGGCCACCAGGAAAAAACAAGCTATAGAACAACCAATAGAAACAATAGTCACCCTAAGGGTGAAAAAACTAGATGATCTTCAAGCCTTTACAAGAGAAATAAATGGGACCAAACAACAAAATAAGCCTCACAACCAGAAAAACAGGCCTACAAGGACCTGATCCACAACTATTCTTTGAATCAAGCTTCATAACCAACATAAAAATCCAATAAGCCACCCTCCTTGCTCCAAAATAACATCTTGAAATAAAAACCAACCCAAGGGTGGTTAAAACAAACCATTCTTCAAACCCTTACTAGCAAGATTTAGTAGATCTTGAGACCCAAACCACCAAAAGACAACTAATCCCATCACATCATCTTGAGAGAACCTGAGGTTAAGAGCACAACTAACATAACATGCTAGCCAACCACCCATTAGGTTGTAAAAGAAATAACCCATAACAAAATCCACCCCAAGGGTGGCCAAGACAACATGAACTTCAAGGCCTCAATAAAGCACCACCTTCCAAAAAACAAC
Source organism: Sequoiadendron giganteum (assembly GCA_007115665.2). Classification (NCBI taxonomy): domain Eukaryota; kingdom Viridiplantae; phylum Streptophyta; class Pinopsida; order Cupressales; family Cupressaceae; genus Sequoiadendron; species Sequoiadendron giganteum. The sequence continues at coordinate 388,337,723 of CM021110.1, forward strand.
ACCTTTAAAACGGTAGCTCCTATAAAAACTCTTGTCCTTCTTAGAAAGGGAATCCATGAGTACACAAAAAATCAAAGGAACAACATCCAACTTGAAACACTACGCCACCCAATGCACCAACTCAATCTCCAAATCTCTAAGAGAGAGCTCCCCTCTATAGGAGAGGATGAAATGAGAAACAAAACTATGGGAGCCAACAACTTCCTATCCAAACTAGATCCACCTCAAAAGAAATTAGCAGAAATAAAGGGGAAAACCCACTACAACTACAACAACCATCTCCACCTCAATAGGAGAGGCCTCCACCTCAGTAGGAGCTATCTCCACCTCCATAGGAGACCCCAAGTGTAGCACCTAGTAGGAAGCTAACACTCTGGTAGAATGAAAACACACCTCACCCCATAGAAACAGGAGCAATAGGTACCAAAAGAGAGAAATAAGAAGCAAATCAACCAATAGGAAATATTGAGCTAAAGCACCCTCCACCAATGTAGAAGCAACAAAAGACCCAAACCACTTCGAAGCAAGATAGAGTCTTCTCCACCACAAGAGGAGAATTTTAAACTGCTAGGAACCACCGGACTCTGAAGGAGTGAAAGAATATTTAGAGAACATTGGGAGAACCACTCTAAAGGACAACAAAACAAACCCACCAACCACCAAGATGTTAGAAGTTTGAAACAAAGACCCCTTCACCAACAAAGAGAAGCAAAACCCTGAAAATTCTCGACCCCCAAAAAATCCATGGTATCTAAACAAGAGATGGAGAGCAAGAGAGAGGGGAAGAAAAAAACAAGGGCTTGACCTCTCAACAATTGAACAGGGCACAATAGTGCAACCAACCATAACAGGGGCAAAGCCCATACAAAATAAGAATTAAAACTAAGAGCACCAAGTGCAAGGCAAAACACTCTCACAAAGGAGGGCATACACCATACCAACACCTCTAGTATGAATCAACCAAAGAACACCCAATATAGAAGGAGAAAGGTTCTCAAGTGACAAAACCAAATAAACAAGAGTAGACACAAGAGAAAAATAAACGTAGCCTATATCACCACCCCTAAACAAACTCCAATGAAGGCAGAAAGACACAAACTTCCACTAGTTGAACCAAAAAGAAAAAGAACCAACCAAGTTTCTGTGAGCTAGTTTTTAGAGGAAAAAGATGCCACCAAAAGACAAGGGATCCACCTAAAAATCCCCACATGCGAGCCCTCCACAGCAAGGTGTAGCCACCGGATCTCCAAGAAATGCAAGCCATCATCATTGTCCTCTGAATCAACTCCATTGTCCTCAGATTCACTAGAGAAATTCAAACCTCCATGCCCACTCCCTTTCCCACCCATGCGCTCCATAAATCACTTTCAGTTGAGAACTTATCTATCTCATTAACTTATTTAGTTGATTTTGGTAGATTAATTTCTTGAACAATTATTGGTATTGATGATAGAATTGTATCAAGCACTTTATCAATTTATTCAATAATTTGTTGAGGAGAAATAAATAATTTTGTATTTCTTTAAATTCTTGATGGGCCTCAAATAGGTTGCTCTAAAGCTCTTTGTATCCCTTATTAGGGGCTTGCATAACATTATTTTCTTGCATTATTTCCTACAAAATTGAAGATTCTTCTCTTCTGATACTACTCACCTCACCTCTAGATAACTCTACAACTTCTAGTTCATTATAAATTATAACTATATTAGATTGAGAGGGGGGATACATGAATAAAATTTTATTTATTGGCAAGGAAGTGGGTGCCATCATTGGTTACTTTTATTTCCCCACCTTTTGTGTCCTATGTTCTAAAGGTAGCTCTTGAACTACCTAAGCCATGACAAGTGATACTTCATGTTCTTGTGGAAGAAGAGTAGGCATGGTTCCTTGGAAAACCTAAGACATAAATAGTATATCACTTTATGATTGAGGAGTATAAATAAAAATTGCACATTTAGGAGTTTTTCAACAATTACTCCAATTGCTAGGGGAGCTTCTATAGTACCAAATCCTTCTCCTGATTATATAAATTTTGCCTCTAGAAATTTCCTTTTCTTGACTAAGAATTCATCAAAGTCTTCTTCATTATTCTATAATATTTCCTTTCTCTTCTTCTATAGTACCCAAAATACACAACCATTAGATGCAACTTCTACAAAATTCTTTGCACAATCTAATAGTGAGGATGAATAATGTAAAGGTATATAATTCTTTGGTGTATCAGAGGAGTTCCATTGCATTAAAATGTGCATACATCCCAATTGTATAAGGTGCCAATATGAGTACCCTTAGCCAACACCATATCTCCTCTTGTCATCTTACATCCTCCACTTGAGAAAACAACTTGCACCCATGAATTATTTAGTTTACTCATAGAGAGTAGTTTTACTTCCAAACCCAAAATATGCAAAACACCATTAATCCCATTCACCCTTCCATTAGGGAATCTAACTTTGACTCTTTCATGAAAAAAAATATTTAGCTGAGATTCATCACCCAAATACACCTTCCCACCATCATATTCTTCATACTTCGAGAACCAACCTCTTTGCAAGGTCATGTGGAAAGAAGAACTCGAGTCTATCCACCACACATATTTTGATGCATGGATTATCAAGGCTTTACAAAATACATCTACATCATCTTGAGAGGATTTTTTAGAGTCAAAATCTAAGAAATTGTTTTTTCCTTTCTTCTTCTTCTCTTCCTTGTAATATTTTCTAAAATGATCAAATTCCTCATAGTCCAATACTTTTCCTTGGACTTTCTAAGAGACTTAGATATCCCCTGATATTTTTATTTTGACTTCTTATCCTTCTTCTTTCCTTTCTCTTTTTATCTTCCATTAACAACAAGGATATCCTTAGCCATCTTAGAATACTTCCTTCACATATCTTTAGACAAAAATGAAGCAACCACCTCATTCATCTTGAAACTGGTGGTAGTGCCCCCAATGGCCATTACCAGGTGATCCCATGAGTCTAGAAAAGAACACAACAAAAGCATCCACTGATTTTGGTCTTCAATATTATCTCCAATAGAACCCAATTGAGTTATTAAAATATTGAATGCATTTAGGTGATCTGCCATGGATCCTCCATCTTCCATATTCAAAGAATACAATTTATTTCTCAGGAACAACTTGTTTACCAAGGATTTATCTTGATAAATGTCTCCAAATTTCTTCTATAAAGATGCAAATTTTTTCTCTTCATGAACATTCATGAGCAAGGAATTAGCCAAACAAAGTATTATCAAACCCTTGGATTTGTGATCCATCAAATCCCAACCTGTTTGGGTTGTAGTAGCTAGTTTTGTGCTAAATATTACAACCCACAAATCTCTATCCATGAGCATATCCTTTGTTTTTAACTTCCATAACTCAAATTTTCCGCCATTAAACATATCCATTTCAATTATTTTGGATGTTCTGGCGATATTTTTCTTGCAAAATGTTTACTAAATGTTCTACAAAATTCCCATTGAAACAAACATCAACTCAAGAAAACCTTCAAACCCAACAAAGGAATCAAGGCTATCCAAGCTCTAATACCAACTAAAAGGAAGTGGGGTTAGTAGAAGCAACTTTCTACACTAATATAAGTATGGGAGAGTTACAAATATTTCTCTTAAATGCCTTAAATAATTACAATTACAAACATATGAACAAACAAAATATATAAAACAAATAAGCAATGCAAACCATAACACAATGATTACATGGGAAAACCCTTTTGAGAAAAAACCCACACTCCAAACATGCAACTCAACTTGTATTATTAGGAACAAAAATAGTTATCATACAATCTCAAAGAAATTCTCTTTAGGAGTCTTCACAATACGACAAGATTCTTGAGAAATTCTAGCAACATAACGACATGTCAAAATTATTCAACCTGACATCATCAAAATGGACTAAAGCATCACATATTTATAGCCTTTCAATAGAAAAGAGAAGGTGGTAAAATTTTCCATAACCAAAATCCATGCCCAAGTGTGAGCATGAGTTCATTACGACATGTCATAATTAGAACTCATAAATTAAGGCATTTTCTATTTCCAAAATCTATCTCCTCAAAATTAGCCACCACTGAACATGTAGTGAGGTTGCATGCATGCAAATACCTTGCATGTGTAGGAACCTTCATCACATGGATCACACCTATCATAGTTATTCATAAATTGAGATAGCAAGTTGTCATGTATTTGAATCTTACAACTGTCATAGATTGTCATGGAAAGTTGTCATAGTTTATCATAGTGGATGACATAGAAACTTATGACCAATTCCATCAATATAGCCTAGAATATAGGTCCTCCAAAGTGGGCACCAAACTCCACTAAAATAGCTTATATCATTCAAATGTCACCTTTCGTGTAGAATGCAGCATCATCGATGGGTCTCACAAAGTGACTACATAATTGGTAGGCAAATAAATATTAACACCTAATAATTAAAATAAATTTTAGGACTCTAAGGTTGAGACACCCCAATCTAAACAATATATTCCCAAGTAGGAGAGGTATTGGGAGAGGGAAAAATATGATTTCCATGATTATCGATGATTAGATCATCTTACACCAAGATATCCTCACAAGTAAGAGAGACATTGAGGGAAGAACAAACATGAATCTCATGATCATAAATGATTGCATCCTCTTGCAACAAGATATCTTACCAAGTAGAAAAGGTATTGGGAGGGATCAAGCAAAAATAAAAAAAAGAAGAGAGAGAAACTCATTTCCACAAGCTTGTAATAAAAATTCTTTGAATTACTTAACAAAGTTTGACATTAAGATATTAATTATGAAAAAATAATATTTTGGGAAGGAAAATATTTTTCTATGTCCTATGAATCAAACTAGTAATGCATAGTAGAATCTAAAAATTGTTGGATTGACTTCCTAAAATTATAACCAAATCTAAGTAGAGACCATAGGTAAGGTTTTGCATAGAAAATTTAATGCTAAACTTACTAGACACGGGAATTGGGTACCCTATTCCAAAGGAGTTAAATTTTTTTTTTAAAATTTTAAAACTGAATAACAATGTTTAAAAAGCTAAAGTTACAAAGGTTTAGGTCTAGATGTAAACAAATTTCTAAAAATGTAGAAAACCATAATTTTTCTATGTGAAACACATAAGCATGCATAATGTTTTGTATTTTTAAGGTAATGAAAATTGTTCAAATGTTAATTTTCAAAATTTAAAGTGTTGTCATTGACTAAATTTTCTCAAAAGAATTGAAAAAAGAAAAATACTTTTTGATCTTTTAAAATGAAAAACTATGCAATTCTTCACTTTTTCAATGCTTTTTACTAAAATATGCATGCAATTTTGACAAATGAAAGAAACCTAGGATTACACTTAGTTTAAACAATGGAATAAATTAGATCTAAGCCTTAAACAAGGAAAATCAAATATGAAATTATGTATCTAATTCAAAATATTTCAAATTTTTCCTTTAATGTGTAATGAACAAAGAATGTAAATTCATAGTTTTGAAAATGGTACAAATGAAAATCAACAACAAGACCTTCAAATCACCTAGGTTGTTGACCAATTTTTAGAACTTATCCTATCAAAAATAAAAAAAATTGCAAGTGTAGGATATGTTAGGTTCAACAAAATATGAAGTAGGAAAAGTTATCCTAGATCCAACTAGGATTAACTTCTTTTCACTTGACCCCACATTAGGACACAAAATTAACTAGAGTTGATGATTAGTTTTCTACCAAAATGGAGAGCCAATGCCATAGGGTTTTGTGTCTATTTTTGTGTTGTGTAGATGATAAATTTAATGTATGATTTAACAAGATTATTTTGCATAAACCCTAGATCTGAAAATAAAATTTATCGCATAGAATAAAACAAAAAATGTAACAAAAATTATAAATCTAAGATGGAGACACAAAGAGAAACCTATGATAGAAGTTTGAGCCTAAATTTTAGAGGTAAGGGTGCTAGGAACACTAGACCTAATATGCTTCCTTTTAGGATCTGAAAACTCTAAACTATAGATTGCAATCTGCTCTATGTTCCCTATGATTGTCTCCTGCTAGAACTTCTAGATCTAACCTACACACATGAAAAGAGGGAGAAAGGTTGTTTTGTATAGGGGCTTGCCTAAGTCAAGCCCCATTTTGGTGTTTATACCTCCATGTACCACAAATGATGATGATCAAGAGGGCATACCCTAGGTCAAGGAGAGGCCAAAATAACAATAATTGACTGAAATGATAAATGATAAATGCCAATGTTACCTTGATGTGAAATCCTTGATGAAGTGATGCCACACTAAAAGTTACCACAAATGTTGATTGATGGATTCCTTGATTGCTTGATAGACCTACAAAAGGTTAGGTCAAACAACATAATAAATTGTTGTAGCTAGCATGTAGAGGACAACTCATTATGTCTTCAGAATAGTTGCATGATTGAGTAGAGTAAATCCTTGCATATAATTTATTACTTCTTCTTGATGTCTTCCAAGCTTGATTTTAATTGATGAAATAATTGTAATAATGTTGTTAATTCTACCCTTGAATCTACCTTGACTGATTTTAGGATGCTCAATTTTCTCATTATCCTTTTTTAGGATTTCAAATGGTGAAAAAGATTTATATTTATATCCATTTATTTAATTTTTCAAAAAATAATTATCGACAACCAACAAATGACTTTGGATTTCTAAATGTTAAAATTTTGACACTAACATATTTAAATTGGGACAATAATAGGTTGGACAGGGGCATTAGGCGCCCTAGCCCAAACCTATTATTTTGGGGCCTTAAGCATTGGTAAATGAATATTAAATATTTATTTCCAATTCCATTTTTTATTTTTTGGATATTATTAAAAAATGGGAAAGTTAAATGCACAATTGGGTCCAAACAAATGAGGGGGAGCTAAATAGGTAGTGTAAAATTGTCAAGGGTGACAATTTACAACATTGCACAAATTTTATTCTAAATTTTGAGTCTTATCAAAATAAATCCTTGGGACAACATCATGGTCAAAACCACCAATCGAAGAGGGGGATGAAATAGTAGAAGAAGCAAGATTAGTAGAAATATAATGAGGTGAATTAGGATAGTTAGTCATTCTTGTTGTGAATTTTTCTTTAGAGAAATCTAGTGCTCTTTAGATAGAAGTTGTAAATGGTCTAGATTGTGACATGTTTAAATTTTGGATACTTCTTCTAACTATATTACCAAAATAAAGAGATTGGGTCATAAAGTTCATAAGATTCTTTACAACACACAATTTACCTTTATTGCAAGTAACACAATCAAAATAGGTTTTAACAATTGATTTTATGTTTTTGATAGTTTTGATTTTTTTTAACTTTTTACGAAGGTTTAAGGTGTAAGATTTTTGGGTTCACCAAAATGTAATATATATTAAAATGATTCTAACAAAAAATCTAATTTATAGTTTGATAAATCCTTTTCATTCTTAAAATTGGAAATTTGAATTAAACATTATAGTTCCACTATAAAATATCCAATTACAATAAATTGTTAATAGCATCTCATTCTATAATTAAGAAAATCTAATTTCTATATAAAATGAATGTACTTGAGTCTTAAGGATGATTTTGTAGTCTTTTGGAAGTCTTAGCCATAAAAACCAATGCATAGTAGCATGGGCATCCTCAAGGTGCACTATCATCCTATATAGACATGATGATAAAACATATAAAACTCCTAAAGATTTGTGCCTACACATAGAAAATGAATCAGAGAACCACTCTATTAAAAATATATTTAAATAAGAAAAAGTACTAAAATATGGGATAGAGAACCTAATTAATAGGAACCAAATAAAAAATAATAGAAAAAGAATAGATATTAGCTAGGAGTTGCTTTCTTACAAATTGGATACCTACACATATAGAGGAAGAGGATTTTTTTTGGGTGGATATTTAGGGGCTTACTTTAGTCAAACCCCATCTTGGTATTTCAACCTCCATGAAAAACCAATATTGGTTTGATGATTGGTTTTGATAAAAATAAATATATTGATAAAGATTAATAAAATATAATATGAACGGTTCAAACAATATATTTAGAAAAAGTATGGTAACACCAAGAATGTCTAGTTTCTAGCATATAAAATACTTATAATCATAAGGAGACAAACAAAATAAAATATCTCTCACAAATAATCTATAAACAACGCCCAAAGTGAATTGCAAATATACAATATAGTTGTATTGATCAATCTCATTACCAATAAATGACATGCAAAATTTTGAAGGGGTTTTGTTTCTACAAAACCTATAAAACTTCAAGAAATTGAGAGAGAGAGAGAGGAGAGAGAGAGAGAGAGAGAGAGAGAGAGAG
>CM021110.1:388346171-388387950 GCA_007115665.2 Sequoiadendron giganteum
AGAGAGAGAGAGAGAGAGAGAGAGAGAGAGAGAGAGAGAGAGAGAGAGAGAGAGAGAGAGAGAGAGAGAGATATTAAAAATACTTCTTGTATGTTACTTGAATAAATAGTTTGGGTAGTAATTTTGAAAAGATTATTTACAACACATAATATAACTTTATTGTAGGTAGCATGATCAAAATATATTTTATCAATTGATTTTATATTTTTGAGAGTTTTAAAATTTTCTTTTACTTTTCACTAAGGTTTAAAGTGTAAGAGTGTCAAGTTCACCAAAATTTAATATATTAAATTTATTATAACAAAGATAATATTTTTTCTTGAGAATCAACTTCCTATATTAGTATTAGTATTAATCAAACAATATGATTTATAGTTTGATAAATATTTTTCATTCTTAAAACTATAAATTTGAATAAAAAATATAGCTCCAATACAAAATGTCCAATTATAATAATTTATCAATGGCATGTATTTTTATAATGAAAAATAAAATATAATTTCTACAAAGAGGGAAATTATAATCTATAGTGTTGAATATTGTCACCCTTGACAACTTCACACTACCTTGATGCTCTATTTTTCTAATAAAATTAATTGTAATGATCATTTACTTATTTTAGGGATAGATCAATAAAATATTTTTAAATCCCCATCATCTTGACAATTTTTAGGCCAAAAAGTACTAGTCTAGGGTGTTGGGTACCCTAGATCAAATATAATTATTTTTAATGTTTGAAATTTTGATTGGCGGGCTTTTATGATTTGAAAATAACCCCAGGTCAGCCTCTACCCAAAAGGATTAACTAAATTGCATATATAAACATGTTTTCCTCTCAATTTGAATATGAGAAATCAATTTTAGAGAAGGAGATCAATTAAAAGGGAATTATGGAGAAGTATCGAGTTATCCTCTACATGCTATGTTACAACAATCCATTGTGTATGTGAGATAACCTTTTGTAGGTCTATCAGGAAATCAACGCATTGATCAATCAAATTGTGTGTGGCATCTCTTCTTCAAGGGTTTTCACATCAAGGTAATACTATCATTTATCAATTTTAGTTAATCATTGTTGTTTTAGCCTCCGTCTGACCCAAGGTATGCTCTCTTGATCACCATCGATCATTATAAGTGGATGTAGAAATACCAAAGATGGGGTTTGACTTAGGAGATCCCCTATACAACATAACATTTCCCCTATTTTCATGTGTGTAGGTAAGATCCACGAGTTTAAGTAGAAATTTTGGGAAAACATAGAGTAGATAGTGATTGACATCTCAAAATTTCAAATTCAAAGAAGGATCAAATCAGTATAGGGCACCACATGCCCTAGAATAGAAAATTTTGGCTCAAATTTTAGTCACGGGTTCCTATCTATCATTATTTTTTGGTCTTGGGTCTATACTCTTACTTTCCATTATCGTTTCTATGATAAATTATATTTTCAAATCTAGGGTTATGTTAGAACCCAAATTTTCCTTTTGAATTCTAAGGCTTTCCCATAATTCTTCATCAAAATCCTGAGTCTTTACCCACTTGGACCTAATACTATCATTATCTTTTTCGTAAAAATGCACTCTTTACCCATCAAAAATATTCTAACATATGTATTCCTTATGCCATTGTTTTAAATATTTATTTTTATCACATCACTTTACCGCGACCTCCCACAATGGGCTTGCGGTATGGTGGTAGAGGTCATAGGAGTGAGCATGAAGTCTTTACCGCACTACCACGCACGGTAAATCATTGGTCATTAGTGGTGGCGGCTAAGAAACTGGCAGACAGGAGGCTCACCACGGTACCGCAGGAGGTTTGAATGGAGACTGCGGTGACTGGAGTGAATAGTTGGTGGTTGGAGGCAAACAATCAGTGAGCAGTTATCGCTATACTGTGGCTGTTAAAACTGAGACTGGGGTGACTGCAGTAATGGTCAACCGATGGGTTAGTAAGCGGCGAGATGGATGTGGGAAAGCAGTTTGAAGGTTCACTGTGCTACCGTGCACGATCAAGACATAGACCGCGGTGGCATGGCAAATGGTGAGTTATCAGCAAGGATGATGGTTAGTGGCTACCGCATTACTATAGCCGCTAGAATGATGACTGCGGTGGCCGTGGTGGGCAGGTAGCGTTCGGTGAAGGAGAGTCAGAATGAAGACCATGGTTGTGCAGTAAGCAAAAAAGATAACCGCCAAAGCTAGTCATCACGCAACCGTGGGTGGAAAAGTCAAACCCGCGGTGGAGCGGTAAAAATAGTGAAAGCCACGGGGAGTGAAAATTTGAGGGCCAGTAAGGTATTGGATTAAAATCAAATGCAAAAATGTGAAAAGGTTTTTAGTTCACCAATAAGGAAATTAATTAAAGATTTTTTATCTTTGTCATAAAATGAAAACGGCTGTAACTAAAAATGAAAGGTCGTGACTGTTGAGTTGTGCTGTATAAATGTTTGAGAAAAATTAGTGATGAAGGGGAGGAGATTTTCTGGGACTGGGAGTAAAAAAAAATGATGTAACAAACCTTCTGGAAATAGTGCAATGGAGATGGATTTTTGACCGAATTCCCTTCTAGTTTTCGTGGTGATGGTATTACAAATGTAAATTTCTGATTAGTTCTCTCCAATTTGGAGTCTTTCAATCATTTGAATTCAAATATCAAGTATATTTTAATTCTTCAAAGTGCATTTCTTCACTTTTCATGATTTCATTTATTGGTGTCTGCAAGTTAGAGTTAAAATTTCCTTTAAATAAATCATATTGTTTGTGGGATTTCTTTTGGATAATTGAAGTAGAGCTGAATAAGGAAATATTTTAACACTTTTTATGCCAGTCATTAATTGATGAAGTCATATGCCAGTCATTAAGACTTCATCCCATAGAGTGTATAACAACTTAAATTGTGTCAGGCATAAATATCTATAAGTAATTTGTAACATTTTTGACTCCATTGCCCAGTAGAAAGGAGGCACTGGTCTGCCATATCCTAGAGTAAAGAACTTATTTTAAACAAATCATTCAAAACCTTTATTTGTATAGTAGGTTTAATGGTAGTATTCTTTTGTCTATCCATTCCTAATTGCTATTATGGGTAGACTGTTTAGCAAGAAATTCATTCCCAAATCTGAATATTTCATATTGGTTCGTTCACCCACCTAGGTCTAGCACAACCTAAAGAGTAGAAGGTTCAATTGTATAATTGGCCTTGTATGTTGTCCAAGAATGTTGTAAGAGTCTTGCATACTCTTGAGGTTAAAACCTACATTTTTGAGTACCAATAGTTTGGTGACTCTACTAGGGACATAATATGAATGTAAGCCTTGTGATAGAGTCAGTATGTTGTAGAGGGCTCCGTTGGGAATAAAGGATTGCAGATTTTCTCACTTTTGGAAAGTGAGTGGCGACTTTGAATGAACAAATACATTAAGACTGATAAATTGAAATATATATAAAAAAGAAATCTTCCTAGAGTTCAGAATATCACAATTGCTCCCAAAATGAAAGAAAGAAGGTCTTTGTACAAAGATGGTGATGGTCTTAATGCCAAAAATAAATGGATAGAGAAGAATGATAAAGGTAAAAAGGTGACCGATGACATAGGACCATCAGACAAAAATAAAACATCAAAAGCATCACTGGAGATACACAATTCCTATGGAACATTGGTGAATGAAAGAAACCTTTCCAGAGAACCTCGTACTCCTGAGGAATAGAGGAACCCCTTTTACCAACTAGATCCTAAGAAGGTTGAAGAATTCATGGCTGAATTTGAAGCTGAAAGAGAAAGAAGACAATATGAATATGATTAGAAAATGGCTTCTCTTGAAGAAAATCAGGATGGACTTGGCTATGAATCATCCTCTGAGGAGAATTACGAACTTATGGCTAGGGATGAAATAAATGCAAGACTGGAACATGAGAGACAAGAAGTGGAAAGGGCAAGAATAGAATATGAGTAGAGGCTCCAGGAAAATAGAGAACTTGAAGAATTGAAATTGAGGAAGTGCAGATCAGTACTCAAATGGATAATCTACAAAAATATGTGCCACCTCATAGGAAAGGGAACAATAATGCAGGCCCATCAAATTCCTCACAGGCCTACTAGAATCAACCAAGGAATCAAGGTAGCTATCAAAATGTTCCACCATAAAATCAAGGTGTTCAACCACCTCCTTATCAACAACATGTACCCCCACAAGGTCAGCAATATGTGGCAAATAATAATCCATTGTACCAGCGTTAGTATTACCAAAATCCTCCTCCACAATATGCAACCATGATTAGGTAGTTTGACTTGGCTGGATTACAAATATGCCCTTACCCTATGGACAACAGTTGGAGAAGTTTCATCCCAAAATTCACAGGGAGCAGTGTTACTACAGCTAAGGACCATTTAAGGAGTTTTAATGCTTTTATGCAAGATTTAGATATGCAGTATGAAGATATACAAATGAGACTGTTTATGATGTCACTAATTGAAGATGCTAGAGATTGGTTTAATAGTCTGCCTACAACTTCTATTAATTCTATTCATGTGTTTTATGAACAATTTCTTGAGCAATATGGGAATCAATATGCACCTGAGTTTGCATTGCATGAGTTGGTAAACATTCAAAAACATCAAAATGAGTCAGCCTATGAATTCAACCAGAGGTTTTCTAAATTGCACAATAAGATACCTCCTAGATCTAAATTGGCCGATCCTACTGCATTGAGTATTTATTTAAAAGATTTTGATCCTAAGATAGGTTATGAACTCAGGAATAGGGGTCCCATAAATTTGGCTGAAGCTCAAAGGATAACACTCACCATTGAAAACAATAGGAAAGCTGTAGGGATGATTGCCAAGAGGGATAACTCTTGGGTTTCCCAATATGCTGCTCCAAATAAACAAGAAGGCACATATAGGAATGAAAGGCCTAGACTACATGAAATGCCCTATAATGCAAATTGGAGAAATAGAAAGCCAGTAATAGATGGGCCAAGAAATAAAGAGACACCTAACTTGTTGAAGAAAAGAGGGACATACATGGTTGATAATAATCCTTGGTGTTTAGTTTGTGACTTGCCACATTCTTCAAAACATTGTGTTGTAGCCTAGTCAGTACTAGGAAAAGACATGGCAGAAAACAATAATGAAGAAGACAATAACATTTATTTGACTTCTCATATTCTCCACTTAGCAGAGCAAGGATATTCATCCTTAGAAGAGGGAGGGTATGAATATGATGTTGGTCATCAAAAATATAATGTTCACATGGCAGAACAACAATTTTATTCTGATTATGGGGAAGTGATGATGAACAAACTCCTCTCGCCACATCATATCAGCCTAATAGGGTAAATAGGAGGAGACCAAATGATGAAGAAATTAAAAGATTGACTATTGCAGAAGTTGAGCAGGCGAAAAGCAAGTATTGGCTGAGGAATAGGACAGTAAATGAAAATGAAGGTGTTCCAAGAGGAATATTCTTGAAGAATAAGAAGATATCCCATTAAATATCAGAAAAGACAAATGATGAGCACCCTTATAGAAAAGAATAGAAGTATATCCCCAAATAAGAGAATAAAGAGTTTTCCAAAGACAAACAAAAGGTGGATCAGACATCAAAGAGGGAGAAAGAGGAAAACAAAGCTGAATCAACAGAGCAAAGGAAGGTGATAAAGACTGAAGGTGCATCTTTTGATTTTGTGCAAGCTTTATCCCAGGTAAAAATATATGTCCCATTACTTGAAATGATGAAAATTAAAGAATACAGGGAGAGTTTTATTCAATTGATGTCTGGTGGGAGGAATCAAATTGAGAACTTTGAACAAAATGAGAACCCTACAATTGTTGATAAGAAAGGAAAGATAAAAATTTCAGAAATTGGCTTAAATGATGCATTGATGAACACACCACAAATTGATCCATTTTTCACTACCCTACTCATAAATGGTAAGTTGGTAAGAATTTGCATGATAGATTCAGGTGCTTCTATGAGTATTATGCCAATGGGGGTAATGAAACAGGTTGGCATGTGGATAGATGTTGAGGGTGGTAAATGTTATGCTATGGATAGTAGGCTGGTCCCGGTAGTGGGGATTATGAAAGATGTAGAATTAAAATTAGCAGCCTACCTACAAGCTAGTTATAACATTGATATAACTGTGATTGATACACCTCCTCAGTTTGGAATGATTTTGTCAAGACAATGGATTGCAGCAGTTGGAGGTAATGTGCAATTTGACTTATCATATGCCACCATACCAGTTAGTGGTGAAGAGGTGAAGTTATATAGAGAACCAAGGGTTAATCAGATTGTTGAGTGTGTTCCTCAAGAACAACTTAATTGCTTTTGTGATGTAGATTTGGGGAGTTTCAGAATTGAATTATCTCAGCCATAATTAGTGAATACTGACCCAATTGATAGATTTGTTTCTAGAAGTCAGCAAGGTGTGTGAAAAATGTACTTTGATGGGGCATGTAGTCATGAAGGTAATGGAGCTGGAGTAATTTTCATATCACCTAAAGGTACAACATTTAAATATTCATTTTTGTTGGCTTTTGAATGTACAAATAATGTGGCTGAGTATGAAGCTTTGTTGATTGGTTTGAACATGGCTGTCAAGCACAAGATTAAGTTGTTATCTATTTTGGGAGATTCTGAATTGGTTGTGTTACAAATTAGATCAAAATATGCTGCAAAGAACAAGAGGTTGAAACAGTATAGGAATGCTATATGGGATACATTGGAATTATTTAATGCATTTTCAATTGATTGGATAGATAGATCTAAAAACTTGATGGTTGATTTTTTGGCTAATGTAGCCTTGAAGAAGGATGATATGACTTTGGCAGGAGTGTCTTAGGTTGAGTGTAAAACAAGACCAACAGTTCCTAACAATATATATAGTTGGCAAGTTTTTGATGATGATACTGACCTTTTGAAGTTTCTTCATTGTTTAGATCAGTATGAAGCACAAGAGATTGATTTCAATGCTTTTGTGGAAGAAATGGATGGGAGACAGATTGTATTTGGTAAGGAATTTTTGCAGCTTAAAACTAACAAGCTTCCCAAAGGGCTTGTGGCTTTGGAGAGGGTGTATGATGGGAGTGATCATTCCCTCATAAAGTAGACACCTATTAAGAAAGAGGATATTGAAGAAAAGAATTTGGGAATTGAATTAGCACCAAAGAGGGTCTATATTGGAAAGAAAATAAGCCCAACCATCAGGAGAATGTTGATTACATTGCTGAGAAAATATAATCATGTGTTTGCTTGGTCTTATGAGGATTTGAAGGAATATAGAGAAGATCTTTTTCAGCATGAGATTCCACTTCAGCCAGACACGAAGCCATTCAGATAGAAGCAAAGGCCTATTAACCCCACTCTTGAACCTAAAATGCAAGAGGAGCTAGAAAAGCTTAGAGATGGAGGTATCATAAAACCCTTTAGACATTCAACGTGGGTATCAAGCTTGGTTCCAGTCAAGAAGAAAAATGGGGACATAAGACTGTGTGTAGATTTCAGAAATTTGAATGTGGCTTCCCTAAAAGATAATTATCCTCTTCCAAACATGGAGGCGATATTGCACAAAGTAACAGGGTGTGAGCTATTGTCAATGATGGATGGATTTTCTGGTTATAAACAGGTCAAAGTCAAAGAGTCTGAACAGTACAAGACAACATTCACTACACCATGGGGAACATATGTCTATATAAGAATGCCTTTTGGTCTCACAAATGCAGGAGCTACCTTTCAAAGAGCCATGGATGTGGCATTTGCAGATCTGATAAATGCTATAATGGTGGTTTATCAAGATGACCTAACTGCTTATTCCAAAAGGGCAGAGGATCATGTTGCTGATTTAGAGAAGATCTTCATCAAAGCCTTGGAGTCTGGTATAAGTCTTAATCCTAAAAAATGTCATTTTTCTGTTATAGAAGGTAAACTTTTGGGGCATATTGTATCAAAAGATGGGGTTAGGATAGATCCTGAAAGGGTGGAGGCCATTGATAAAATTTCCATTCCTAAACTATCAAAGCAATCCAATCATTCTTTGGCCAAATTAATTTTGTTAGGAGGTTTGTGTCCAATTTTGCTGAGATTGTTACACCTATATCTAAGATGTTGAAAAAGGGAGAGAAATTGGACTGGACTATTGAAGCTATGGATGCCTTTGTATATATAAAAAGAAGTATCAAGGACTCCCCTATCCTAAAATTCCCTGATTTTACTAATCCCTTTCAGATATTCTCTTTTGCTTCATTCAATACCATAGTTGTTGTTATGTTACAAAAGAATGATGAAGGTTATGAGCAACCAGTTTCTTTTTTCAATAAATCTTTGCAGGGGTCAGAATTGAAATATGACATTGTGGAAAAATAGGCTTATGCACTTGTCAAAGCAGCAAAGGCTTTCAGACCTTACCTTGTTGGAGCTAAGGTCATTGTTTATGTCCCACATGCAGCTGTGAAGGATATCCTGGTATAGACAGAAGTGATAGGGAAGCGATGTAGATGGATTAACAAAATTTAGGAATTTAACATGGAGATTCAGATTACCAAGTTGGTAAGAGGGTAGGGACTAGCCAGGCTAATGGAAAAAAAAAATATTGAAGCAAACTAGATTTGTAATGTGGAAGGTAAGGGTGAAATCATAACAAGTATTGAGCATACTCCATGGTATAAAAATGTAATGCATGATCTAAAACACATGAAGTGACCTGAAGGGTTGAATGATAATCAAAGGAGGACTTTAAAATTGCAAGCTTCTAAATATGTTTTCATCAAGGGGGATTTATTCTGGAAAAATAGGGATGGTATATTGTTGTTATGTTTAGATGAATCCCAGGCGAAATATGTTTTGAAAGAAATGCATGAAGGGGTGTGTGGAGGCCATTATTCTGCTAAGACTACTACACACAAGATTCTTAGGGCTGGTTAATATTGGCCTAGGGTATTCAATGATTCCTTTGTGTATGTGAGAAAGTGTGAGGCTTGCCAGAAATTTTTGGGAAAACTGAAGTATCAAGGAGCATTGCCACTTAGACCTTTATAGGTAGAAGCACCTTTTCACCAATGGGGAGTTGATTTCATTGGAAGATTTACAAGATAAATCAAGTGGATGGAACAAATGGATACTAGTGGCCACTGATTATTTTACTAAGTGGGTGGAGGCTATTCCAACTAGGCAAGCAATGAGCAAAGTGGTAGTGAAATTTTTGATGGAGAATGTCATGACTAGGTTTGGCACTCTAGCCAAATTGATCACAGATAATGGAATGTGTTTTAGATCAGATGAGTTTAAAGGTTTTTGCAAAACATATGGAATTAGTATTTATTATTCTACTCCATATCATCCACAAGCCAATGGTCAGGCAGAGTCAAGTAAGAAAAATCTTTTGAAGATAGTAAGGAGGATGTTGGATACAAACAAAAGGGCATGGGATTCAAAGTTAAGATTGGTTGTATGGGCAGACAGAATTACAGTAAAAAGGGCAACTGGAAAATCTCCATTTGAGCTGGTATATGGGACATTGGCTAGGATGCCATTGCAAAATATTTTGCCATTATATAATTTTATTTTGCATGAAGACTTGGATATTTCTGATCCAATGGAGGAAAGAATGGAACAACTTGCAGAGCTTGGTGAGGTGAGAAGAGTTGCTCAGAAGTAGAATGTGAAGTTGCAGTCACAAATGAAGTCTCTTTTTGATAAAAAGGCCAAGAAGAGAAAGTTTGAAAAGAATGACTTGGTTTTGATGTGGAATGCTCGGTGTTAGGATAAGGGGAAGCATGGTAAGTTTGAAGCTTTATGGCTAGGTCCTTTTGTGATAACTGGTAAAGTAGGTGAGGATTCGTGTTTCCTGTAGAACATGTCTGGAGAAGAGCAGGAGTTGCCTATACATGGGTAGTTCCTGAAGTTTTTCTTCTCTTAGGGATCAGCAAAGGATCAAGGATTGCCAATGCATGGACAATTCTTAATAACCCTCTTTAAGTGTTTTTTCCATGCATAGTAGTTTAGGAAATTTTGAAGGGTCTGGGTTTTCCAGTACATGAACATTCTTAGGAGTTCCCTTTCTGAAAGAATTACTTTCCTTTCCATGTATAGTAGTTTAGGATCATCTACTCCATCTTTCATACCAGTCATTTGTTCATTGCCTCCATTTACTATGGCTTTCATTTTTCGTCATTTGCTTGGTCTGCTCTCCCAGTCGATATTTTGGATTCTTGCAGTGATTTGCAAATCACTCATCCCCAATAGGAGCCACTGTTAGAACCCAAATTTTACTTTTGAATTCTAAGGCTTTCCCATAATTCTTCATCAAAATCCTAAGACTTTACCCACTTGGACCTAATACTATCATTATCTTTTTCGTAAAAATGCACTCTTTCCCCATCAAAAATATTCTAACATATGCATTCCTTATGCTGTTGTTTTAAATATTTATTTTTATCACACCGCTTTACTGTAGCCTCCCACAATGGGCTTGCTGTATGGCGGTAGTGGTTAGAGGAGTGAGCATGAAGTCTTTACTGCGCTACTGCACACGGTCAATTCATTGACCGCGGTAGTGTGGTAAACCATTGGTCGTTAGAGGTGGCGGCTAAGAAGCTAGTAGACAGGAGGCTCATTGCGGTACTGCAGGAGGTTCGAATGGAGAATGCAGTTACTACGGTGAAAAGTTGGCGGTTGGAGGAAAACAATCAATGAGCGGTTATCATTATACCATGGTTGTTAAAACTGAGACCGCAATGACTGCAGTAACGGTCAACCGACGGGTTAGTAAGCAGTGAGACAGACGCGGGAAAGCAGTTTGAAGGTTCACCGCGGTACCGTGCACAGTCAAGACATAGACCATGGTGGCATGGTAAATGGCGAGTTAGCAATGAGGATGAAGGTTAGCAGCTACCGCGTTATCATAGCTACTAGAATAATGACCACGGTGCCTATGGTGGCCAGGTAGCATTCAGTGAAGCAGAGTTAGAATGAAGACCATGGTTGTGCGGTAAGCAACAAAGATAACCGCCAAAGCCAGTCACCACGCAACCATGGGTGGAAAAGTCAAATCCGCGGTGGAGTGGTAAAAATAGTGAAAGCTGCGGGGAGCGAAATTTTGAGGGCAGGTAAGGTACTAGACTAAAATCAAATGTAGAACTCTGAAAAGGTTTTTAGTTTGCCGATAAGGCAATTAATTAAAGATTTTTTATCTTTGTCATAAAATTAAAACGAATGTAACTAAAAATGAAAGGTCATGACTGTTGAGTTGTGTTGTATAAATGTTTGAGAAAAATTAGTCACAAAGGGGAGGAGATTTTTTGGGATTGGGAGTAAAAAAAAATGATGTAACAAAGCTTCTAGAAACAGTGCAATGGAGATGATTTTTTGACCGAATTCCCTTCTAGTTTTCGTGGTGATGGTATTACAATTGTAAATTTCTGATTAGTTCTCTCAAATTTGGTGTCTTTCAATCATTTGAATTCAAATATCAAGTATATTTTAATTCTTCAAAGTGCATTTCTTCACTTTGCATGATTTCATTTATCGGTGTCTGCAAGTTAGATTTAAAATTTCCTTTAAATAAATCATATTGTTTGTGGGATTTCTTTTGGATAGTTGAAGGAGAGCTGAATAAGGAAATATTTTAATACTTTTTATGCCAATCATTAAGACTTCATCCCGTAGAGTGTATAACAACTTAAATTGTGTCAGGCATAAATATCTATAAGTAATTTGTAACATTTTCGACTCCATTGCCCAATAGAAAGGAGGCACTGGTTTGCCATATCCCAGAGTAAAGAGCATATTTTAAACAAATCATTCGAAACCTTTATTTGTATAGTAGGTTTAATGGTAGTATTATTTTGTCTATCCATTCCTAATTGCTATTATGGGTAGATTGTTTAGCAAGAAATTCATTCCCAAATATGCATATTTCATATAGGTTCACCCACCTAGGTCTAGCAAAACCTAAAGAGAAGAAGTTTCGATTGTATAATTGGCCTTGTATGTTGTCCAAGAATGTTGTAAGAGTACTCTTGAGGTTAAAACCTACATTTTTGAGTACCAACAGGTTACATGTCAAATAGAATCATTAAATCACAAATCAAGTTTATCATCCACACAACACATCACAAACATAAAAAGTAGGGGATTATCTCTCCATTATGGTAGCAAGCTAATCATCAAACCCTAGCTCACTTATATTTAATGTTGAGTAGGTGAAAAGGAGATCATCTTAGTTATCCTAATTAGATGTAGGATCACTTTTCTTAAGAAACATTTTGGTGAACCTAACATATTCTAAACTTGCATTTTTTATAATTTTTAATTGCAAAAAATCTAAAAATTGAACTTAAAACCTAGGTGATTTGAAGATCTAATATTCACTTGCATTTATTTTTAAAAAACTATCCATTTTCATTAGTTGTTCATAATAAAAATTGAAAAATAATTTGAATTAAATTGCAAAAAAAATTAGATTTAATTTTTCTTATGTAGGCTTAGATTTGAGTTAATTTTATTGAGAAAAATAATTAAAAAATCATTCTATCATTTATGCATGCATATTTTAGTGAACAACATTGAAAAAGTGAAAAAATTGCAGTCTTTTCATTTAAAAAAATTAAAAAGAATTGTTTTTCTATATGTTTGGAGAAAATCATTAAGTTATAGTGTTCAATTTTTTTATTTTTTTATTTGAACATATTCAATTTCCCTAAGAATATATCAAAAATTTCATGCATGTATGTGATTCATATAGAAAAATTCAGTTTTTATGTATTTGTAATGCCCCACCATGCAAACCCCAAAGGAAAACACAACTAACTACCAATTATGACATAATTTAAAAAAAAAGAAGTAAGACTAACATGAAACATGAATCATATGAACAACAATATCAAAGAATGCAAGTTAATCCTAACTCTGTCCTTTGGGGTAACATGACTACATTATGAATAAACGTTCCCAACATTAACTATGTTGGTAGATGGTCAGCTCTCCCCTCAGGATTCATGACATGTACTAACCGCCTCCCATGGATCCATTAACTTTGGCAGTTGTATTGGGCATTAACTGGTCGATCTTTTGGTACAATGATAACTATGGGCCAACAAGTGTTATCAGAGCCAAAGGTGTCGGGTTCAAATCCCCTCGGGTAATGCTGAGGGAGA
Organism: Sequoiadendron giganteum; assembly: GCA_007115665.2. Classification (NCBI taxonomy): domain Eukaryota; kingdom Viridiplantae; phylum Streptophyta; class Pinopsida; order Cupressales; family Cupressaceae; genus Sequoiadendron; species Sequoiadendron giganteum. Next base: position 388,359,330 of record CM021110.1, read on the forward strand.
GATTGTTGGCAGATGGTCAATGCTCCCCTCGGGATTCGTGACATGGACTAACCACCTCCTATGGATCCGTTAACTCTGGTATTTGTATCAGGCATTAATAGGCCAATCTTCAGGTGCAACTACAACTATGGGCCAAAAAACTAATCCCATAATGAAGGTTACTAACCACAAGTGTTCATTTTAAAACCATAGTATAAAGAAAATGAACATCATACATGCAACTATAACATTGATTATACATGCATCCATGATCAAATAATAATACCAAAGAGTACATCCATCACATATTCTTACATAAATATACATTGTTCTAGGATTTACATAATTACATATATTTCCACAGATACAACACCATTTAATAGCATAAAACATGAATCAATGAATACATATACCATATTCCATACATGGGATAGATCAATACACTATTTACAATTTTAGATCAATCTTCCCCTTATAACAATGGGAAGGATACTACAAATACATGATATGGTATACGTGAAATTATTACACTATAAAACATCAATGCTTCCTTCAAGTTTGGTACAAGCTCTGGAACCACTGCATATGATGCTCCATCCATGCTCATGAACATCAAATGGGAACCCAATGGAGTGCATAGCATGTTCCACCTGACCATGTGGAACCCTAAGGCCCACCCCCGAGCTAGGAGATGACAATAAGGACCCACTAAAATAATAGTCAAGAAGACGTAGGCTAACATGACTCCACACACAAATGCAAGAAACAAACCATAAAGAAAAAACCACTTCTAGAGGTACATGAACAACAAGGGGAACAATAGACAAGATAAACAAGGTTGCTACAGGGAAGAGTGTCATCACATAGCTCAATATGGGTTAACCAATGTGGATCTTCCTAGGTCCCCGACCCCCACTCTAACTCATGCAGGATCAACATACCTTTCTTGAAGACAAGATAATTGATCATGCCATTCCAAGCCTACTCACCTCATCACAAGCCTAAATGGGCACTTGAGCCATGAGAGAGGAATCCATTATCTTATATTAATGTGAGTACTACCCAACCCCCTAACTATTTATTTGGTTATCACTAAATTAACACAACTCCCACATGGGTTACCCTAGATACCACTTACAGATTTGACCCCCATGGGAAGCCACTCTCCGTACTAGCCACAAAAGACACATAGTCACTAACTGGGTAAGCCAATTGCACAAACTAGCAAAGCCATAAAACAAAACACATTAAGCGAGGCATGCACCAACTCGCACAAGATCATAATAAAATAATTTATATAGTGCAAGGCTAAAACCCACACAAGCCTAATCAAGTATAAGAACAATAGTTCATAAAGAACTCAACATGAAAAACCAATAATGATAAAATATTTTCCCCAACCTTTGGAAGTCCAACTAATCCACTATATAGAATAACTCCCCATCAAAGAAATGCTAATCTCATGATCACGAAAAAACTATTTACAAATAAATCTCACCATTAAGAGTATGGAAACAATAGTGGAACATCATTGAGGGGATCATCAACCTCATTCATTTAAAAAGAATTACAAAGCTACTTGATACAAAAACACTATGCACTTGCAACCAAATATTATTACACAAATACATCACACCCACTATATAAACATACATACATATATATATATATAATGATAAATATAAACTTTTGATTAACAAGCTAACTGGTTGTTGTTTTTATTAGCCAACAAACTATTTTAAATTACAACAATTATCATTTAAAAACTCTAACTAAACATAATCCATATATAAATATACATATATATATATAATTTCAGATTTAATAAACTACTGGCTGCTGCTACAACTTTCAAGTTTAATATAGATAACCAAAAGTTTAACATTCAATGAACTCTAACATACAATATACGTACATACATACATACACACATTAATACATACATATATATAAATCGAAAGACAATAAATTGAATGGAGGTTACATATTTCCCAACAATGCATTTTATAGACTACTGTATAATAGAAGAATACAAAAATCTGTGCATGGAAGAATACATAATAAAATTTGTTAACACATATGAAATTTGTTAACACATGCCACGTTTGTTAACACATATCATGTTTGTAAACAAATATGAAATTTGTTAACACATACTATTTGTTAAAGAGGTACCACCAATTCTCTTAGCATAAACATCAATAGAGAATGGAAGTTCGAATGCCTAAGGGCATATAATTTTCTATTTTATCCATTGCATTATATCTTGGGAAAAATAGCCTACATAGAATCAAACTCTAAGTTTAGACAATTCTTAGGAGTTCGCATGCTACAAAAGAAAACACAACATGAATAAAACACCAGTTCACACTAATATGGTGATGACTACAAGTATCATAAACAATTCAAAAAGAAGCATATTAAATGAAGAAATTGATTCCTATAGAATCGAATAATTCAATCCACATTTATATTGCACAAGCTTGCATATTTCTAGGCATAAATTTCATTGAATAAAATACTAAAGATTTGAGGACTATGCAAAGGTAGCCAAATCAATTTTATGCGAAACCAACAGTCTTGCAGCAAATAAGAATAATCGCCAATACAAAAAAATATCATTTGCAATACACGGTGTACAAACAAAAAAGAATGAAGAAGGCCAACCTGATTTCCTTCGCTTCGAAGCTGGAGAAGTACTGCTGAGAAAAAATCTATCCCATCAACAATCCTCTTCCCTTGAAGCTTTGATCAACCTTGAAAAATTGCTTCCACACTTTGAGAACAATTTCAATTCCAAATTTGTATATTCTAAGAATATTTTTGCCGAGCAAATTTATTGTTCTAAAACCAAAAAAGAAGAAACCTTTTTCTGAAACCAAGTATTATTGAAAAGAAGGATTTTTTTTTTTTGTTTTTTGAAGATAAAAATCAAGCAATTATCACTTAATAAGACAAGTTTCCTTTTTGCAACCAGTTCAATTTATTATTCAGAAATCTAATTCAATTTATTATTCCATTTCAAATTATAATATCTTTCCACTTTTAATTAATTAATTTAAAATTATATTATTTTCACATTTGAATAATTAAATTCCAATGATAATAAATTTAACAATTATCATTAAATTTAATTATGATAATACTTATACAAAAATTAATTTAATTTAATTAATCACCAATAAACCATATACTTTCTATTTCTTAGTATTGGTTTATTTAATTATTTATTTTAATTCCGACTTAATTTAAACAACCTTATAATCAATCTAGTTTAATTAAATTGATTAAACACGACTATTTATAATATTAATTTTACCACAAAATTTCAATTAATAAGAATATTGAAACTCAATCAATAGTTTAAACATCATAATGCCGAATGACTACGTAACAACACAATTTATGAACATTAACTTTAACCTTTTTAAATGTGCATGGGCGGGAGAAATTCTGCTCTGTAAAGAGCCATTGCTGGGTTGGCTACAAAGGCAAATGGTGTTCGTGCACCTCCAACTAGGGGTGTGGTAGGGGGTCCTGCCCCTGTTGTGTGTGTTGAGGATGCTCTTGTTTCTTCCTTGGGTGATCCTCTTGTTTCCTTAGGTGCTTTGCATGCTGCTGTGGCCTGGCTCATTGCTTCTTCCATGCCTAGTGCAGATGGCTCTGTGTGTGGCATGGCCCCTTTTCTCCCTCCCATGGGGGACTCCTCCTCAGTGCCTTTCCTCGGTCCCTCTCTGGTTGTGGGCTCCTCTGGCCCTGCACTTGTGGCTAGACTATTTGGTGGATCTGTGAGATCTGTTCCTGCCCATGGGATGTTTCCTCCAACTGTTGTTGCTGTAGGGAAGGTGACTTATTTTTCTGATGCTGCTAGGGGGGTTGTTTGGCCTCCATCTCTTGTTCATAGGTCTCTCCCCTATGCCTGGGATTCCCCTATGGTGGTTTTTGGTCCAGAGATTGTTGAAAATGAGAAATATTATTTGAAGATGGGTGTGGTTTGCAGATTCAATGGTCTATGGTCCTCCCTCCCGGATCTCTACGATTGGGTGTCGATTTCTTGGAAGCCTTTGGTGGATGGGGAAATCGAGCTCTACCCTTGTGCTAGGGGCTGATTTATTGCTACCTTTGCCTCCCCCCTTGGACGAAACTTTTTTTTGGAAAAGGGTTGGATGTGGGGTATCCATTCTTTGTCCATAAGGCCTTGGTCTCATTCTTTCAACCCCCTTACGGAGCCGTTGAACACCAGACCGGTTTGGGTCTGTCTGGCTAACCTTCCTCTCTAGTTTTGGTAGAAATCTTGGTTTGAGGCCATTGGTAACTCCATTGGTCGATTCCTAATGGTGGACTCCACAACTTGGGATTTTGGTCACACTACGGTCGCTTGGTTGTTGGTTGACTTGGACATCTCCAAACCTCTCTATGGGGATGCCATTTTTCTGGTGGAGGACAGACCTTGGAAGCAGCTCTTGGACTATGAGGGACTCCCCTTTTGGTGTAGGAAATGCTTTTATGTGGGTCATTTGGCCGCTGCCTGTCCTTAGGACCGTCGCATGGGTGCTACCACTTGGTGGAAGGGCGCCCTCTTGGACCACCTCATGGTGGGCCCTTCTGTTCCTTCTTCTGTGGAGGATGTTGAACAGGTTTCTGCTCCTCTCTCAGACATCCCTACTTTGGAACCACCATTGGTCTGCTTTGTTGATGCTAGTTTGACTATGTTTGACTGTTCTCTAGATTTTTCTATCGTTGCACTGTCTATTTCAGAATTCCCTCCTTTGGTTGACTCGTTAGCTATTGCTCTGCTTCCATCTCCTTTGTTGACTGGTGGCTTCTCTCCAGTGGTGTCTGGGGTGGAGACACTTCTCTCTCCTTGCCCATTGCCTATTTTTGAGCCTCCCTAGTCAGTGGTTCTACGAAAGAAGAAAGGTCTCCCCACTTTCATTGTTGATTCTCGGCCTCGGATGCATGGTGCCACCCTTGACCCTTTTGGTTCTGGGTTTGCTTAGTTCTTTTGGTTCCTACAGCTGTTTGTTAGCTATTCTTGGTTTGTTTCTCTACAGTTGTTTGTTAGCTGTGTCTGTTTGTCCCTATAGTTCAATTTGTTCTGAACTATGTTGTCCTTTTTCCCTTTGGGCCCTTTGTGAAGGGTACAACACCCTAAAAATTCTACTTAATTTTTCAAAAACAACACAATTCATGCAAACAACGATAAATGCAAAACAAAACAACTAACCAAGAGTGCAAACTGGACTGATGGGGTAACAAGACGGGTACTCATCCTCATCAAGGATGATGGAAAGGGTAGGGGACCTTTTATCATCTCTAGTTTTCAACAATATTTCCATTTTTTTTGAGGCACACTCAAACTTGACAATCCATGTGGAGTCGATGCCTAATATTTGCAACTTGCATCAACAACACTGTTGAACAATATACATATCTATCAAACATCGAACACACCATGAGAGGAAATAATAGCGTAGTAGATTACTCACAAACAAGTAAGGATACACCATCCCTCCCACCAAGAACTCAAACAATAACCACATCAATGAACAATAATAATTATATTGAAAACAATGAAGATCCATCATTAATTCAATGCATAGTAAGCATAATCATATAGCCACATGATTCACATAATCAAATTAATCCAAACACACAATAAATCTATATAACCATCATAACATAAGCATAAGTCAATAGTATCATGATCATCAAAGTCTAATAAACTTTCATCCCAAAACCAATTCAAAATGATATAACTAGTATCAACAAAGTAACAAAATTCATATCCTAACATAATGCGTATCAATCTAATGAAAGCAACAGGAGAGGCACTACATCCTCCCCCCAAGAACTAGGCTTACTCGTGGAAGCCTACAAACAAATATAAATAAGACTCTGAAATCCAAGATGCATCCTCCCATGTAGTTGAACCACCAAAAAGGTAACACTAAAAGGGAAAGAGGATTCCCCAAATAGGATCCTAGGGTTTTTCACCTAGGAGCACTTGTGAGAAGAAATGAACTCTCTTTCTCATAGTGATTATGTGTTTTTGGTGATTGCATTCAAAGGGGGAGGCTAGGATGAGGTTGTGTTATGTGTGTGAAGTGTGGTTGAATGCTTAAATGAAACTAAACTAAACTAACAAAATGTAAAAAAATTGTAAACTAAGCTAAATGACCTAAATGTATGCAATGCTAGAAATAAACTGGAAAATATAGAGATCGTGCATTTGGAAATGGAGAGTTGCAGATGAGAAGCCCCAAAATATTCTAGAATTTGCTGGAAATGTGTAGAGGGACACTTATGCTAGATTGGGCAACCTAGTCCTTCCTTCGGGAGAATCTACCAAATTGGGTTTATGTTAAAATGGTATCCAGAAATGTCAAAACCCTTTTCTAGGCATGGTACAAAGACAAGGTCACCAGTGATGGTGACCTAGTCCTCTTGGTACTTTCAGGAGCTACAAAGTCTGATTCTATGGGTCCCCACTTGCACTTCCCTTTTCTATAGATGCCCATGCCTAAATCTTCAGAAAATAGCTTGCAAGTTGTCCTTTTTCTCCTCCTAGGGTTTGATGATGTGGGATGACTTGAATGGAACAATGAAACACTTTTCAAGACTTTGTACCTTGCCAAATCTGTATACAACCTGCAAAACACATGCAAAGACAAAGGAAATGTTAGGGTTAGAGAATAGGGGTTTACCTCAGTCAAACCCCTTTGATGGTAACTAATCCAAAAATGAGAAACAATGGAAGGAAAGGATGCTTGAATGGTGAACTCAATGCAAACACTTTCCAAACCTTTAGTTGTTGAAGCCTATAACATGCAAGAACCTGCTCCAATGGAGATTGGTTGAGATGCCTTGTGCTTGTTTCTCTTCTTGTGAAGATGAAAATGGTCTAAAGGGGGGGTAAAATGAGGATGAAAACCCTTACTTATACAAGCTAAACCTTAATTATCCTAAAAAATACAACATGATAGGCCGACCTTAGGGTTTTAGAGGAAAATTCCCGTTAGGTTTTTGTCTTAATTTTTAAATTTATGTCAAAAGGGACTAGGTCGCCCAAGGTGGCGACCTAGTCCACTTGGACATTTTCAAGTGGTGGTTGGGAATTTAGTGATGTTAAATAAGTTTATCAGGTTTGCCTCCCGAAAACACACTTAAGTCGGGCCTAAAAGTATATTAAAGGGAAAATTATAATTAAAAAGGGTTGTATTAGGGATGAAAAGCCTAGAAAAGTGCAAGGGTCAATTACAACACCTTACAACACTTTAGAATAAGGCTTGGAAAGGGGAAATTTAGGTGAATTATTGTAGAAAAGTCCTAGAAAAGTGGGGAAATGTGTTACAACACTTCACAACACCCTTGTAAAACTTTGTTGGATTGCTTGTTGATTTGCAAGCTTTCAAGCCTAACGTGAATGTGTTGGCCACATTATAATATTAGATCTAAGCAAAACAAGGCAAAAATACAAGGGAAAAGGCCCAAATGAGTGAAAAAGTGTCAAAGGCTACACTTTTTGGCGACACATTTAGCCCCCACTTTAGTGAGAGGATGAACTTGATTCAAACTCACACTAAAGTAGCCAAGTCATGCATGTCAAGAGGGATCCAATGTATTCATGCTAGTGAGATGAGATGACTTCAATTGAGAGGGATGATCAAGCCCCCAGGATCAAGATCCCATGGAAAAATAATATAAGCACAAAGATCACACAATAAAGGTGATGTGAAAAGGTGAAGAGATAGGGATAGTCAGATCAAGCTTTGACTGTTTGTGCAGCTAGTTGTGGTTCAAATCTAGGCTATTTTTCCAAAAGGAAAAGGGTGTACTCACTCTAGGATGATGATACTTTTGGTTGTTCATCGAGTTAGAATTCCAAAAAGGTGACACATACACCTAGTTGGAATGCACTCACACACACAAAGGTGGCTATAGGGAAATTCATGCCACTAGTTGGGCTTCCCACTCAACCATACCAAATTCATACCTTCTGAAAACTTTGATAAGGTGCCACAAAAGAAAAAGGACCACATGCATGTAAGTTGCGTTATGAAAAGTGGCTAGGAATGCAAGAAATGTAAAATTCAAAGTGCAAAAATGTGAAAATGTAAAAATACAAAAAAGAGAGTGTTTGAAGGAGTCTTATTTTATTTATGTGAGGTCTTTTACTTAGGGAAAATTGCATCTAATGTCTCCAAGAGAGGACCAATCGAAGGATAAAAGATTCACAACTTAAGGGATGTCATGCATCACATTAGGCCACTAAGAGGAATGTAATATGCTAAGGTAGGTCACTTCCATGAAAGAAATTACACCCAATGTCATCCAAAAAGTGAGTGACACATCATATGAAGTAATAAGGCTACACTAGGAACCAAAGGCAAAGAAAAAAAAATACAAAAGTAAATAATGCTAATGTATCCCCCCACTTTAAATGAATTTCTACACACCGTTTTGTGAATAATTGATTTAAAGTAGATAAAGGCAAGATGCAAAAGGAAAAAGACATGAGACCCTAATTGGAAATCCCTATGCTAAGTCATATGTTCCCAAGGGATACTGCATCATATAAAAGAAAAGGAAAAAAAAAGGAAAGGGTTTAATGGGGTCGCCCCAAAAATGAAAAACCACAAACACATGAGGGATCTATGGATTTGGGGTCAGTCTATTCATTGCTACAATTTTTTTTAGAGAGTGTGGAATTATCATCATTCCCCCAAATACATAGAACGGGAAGGACACAAAGAGAGAGAAAACAAAGAAAAAGAAAGAGTCATTTTGGGTCAACATGGAAGAGAAATCTAGGATGTCTCGACGCTTTGCATTGTCCCCAAAAGGAAAAAAAAAAAGAAAAAGGAAAAGATAAAGAAAAAGAGCCTTTTTGAGTCAACATGGAGGAGACATTGCAGTCTCAATGCCTTTCATCATCCTCAAATGGAAGGAAAAAATGAAAAAAGAAAAAAGTAAAAGGAAAAGGGGCTTCCTTTTGGGTCAACATGAAGGAGACATTGCGGTCTCAATGCCTTGCATTATCCCCAAAAGGAAGGAAAAAAAGAAAAAGAAAGGCGAAAAGGAAAAGAGTTCCATTTGGGTCAACATGAAGGAGACATTGCAGTCTCAATGCCTTGCATCATCCCCAAATAGAAGGAAAAAATGAAATAAAAAAAGTGAAAAGGAAATGAATGCATGACATATGGATGAAGCAAGAGACAAATAGAAGAAGGGTACAAAGAAGGAGAAAAAAATAGGACAGTACAGGGAACACATTACAATAAACATACGGAAGACAAATAACAAAAAGAAACTAGTTAGGAAAATTATTGTCACTCATCAAGCAATTCATATTCCTCCCAATCTTGCTTAGTATAAAATTTGGGTGGGCGACTAGCGAGAGGAACAAAAACAATTATGGAACTAGCATCTAGATCAATGCTGGTTCAAGGAGAATTATTGTGAATGCTCATGGAAGAGGAGAGGAGTGAATTCAAGGTGTGGTGTACCTCTTCGTCTATTCTAGCATTATCCTCATCATCATCACCTACGTTGATGACAATGGGAGGGTGAAGGATAATATCAGCTGAAGGATGCAGTTTTGGTGGCGATAGAGGTTTAGGATTAAGTTGTGGGAGTGCAGGAGGAGGGTCGCCAGGCATTGCTTCTAGCATAGGTGGGTTATGATTTTCAATATTTTCATCATCATGCAATTGGTGATCTAGAGCATGATGGTGATGCCTATTCTCCCTAGCTTCTTTATTCCTGTTTTTCTTTTTTATCAAGGGGTGGCTGAGAAGGGATGAGATGGTCCACTGTAGGTTGTTTGTCATCCCTAGGGGGAGGAACGAGAGGAATCATAGGTGGTTCATCCAATTTATCATTAGCTTTATGCACTTTTTTGATGCGAGGAGGTAAAATGGAATTGACGTCATGGTCGCAAGGACTCTTGGAGGAGGTGGAGGATGTTTTAGGTGTGGTATGATTAGGCGGGTTAGATTCAGGTTGTGACATAGCCTCATCAAGGATGGGTGTCTCAGGGGTAGATGGAGGCATGTTGCAGAGGGATAACTCAGAGGTTTTCTTTTCCTTAAAATTTTGATATGCAATGAAAAATAAATCTCGTCTAGGGGTAATGGGTTCCATGGGCATAGGCCAAAAGGCTTCCAAAGAGAAGTTTCCCTTGGAAGATAAAGGACTGAAGCCACTATGGTGAATAGTGAATATTTCATTGTCAACAAGAGACTTCACACATTTGTGGATAGTATATGGGACCGATTTCATCTAACGAAGCCATGGGTGGCCAACTCATAAATAAAATTGGTCCGATTGTGGTATGATAGAGAAGGTAACATCCAATGTCTTAGGTCCTATTTGTAATGGTAGAGTGATCGATCTGATCATAGGGCATGCAAAACCTTGATATGTTTTAATCCATGCAGTAAGTTTGTCATAAACATATTGAGATATAGCATGTAATACCAAGAATTATTATGTGATCACATTCTCACCACAGGTGGGATCTATGTGTATCCGATTAGTGGGATTATCATAAATTATGTTGGCTATGTAGAGCGGACCATCAGGAAGATTTCTAAGTATATATTGAGGTGAAAAGGTAATATCAAGAGGTGTTTTAGGTAGGCCCTTATAATGGATGATGTCAATCATGCCTACCATTTCATTTATAGGCATGACATGGGTTACCATTGGAAGAGAATTAGAATGAGAATCTTGTGAGTTATAGGCATGACATGGGTTACCATTGGAAGAGAATTAGAATGAGAATCTTGTGAGTCAACATTCATAACATTAGTGTGTGAAGTTTCACTTGCTTTAACAAATGAAACATTGTGTTTGGGCATAGGATTGGTAAAAATCTATAAGTTTTGGTTTGGGGGTGTAATGGACTTATTGCCTTTATCATTGACACCAACAATAGATATATAGACTAAATCAATTAGGTCTTCCACAAGGTTCTTGCATTGTTCAATGTTGTGTCCATTCTGGTAATGAAAATAGTAGTAAGCAGAGGAGTTATATGATGGAGGTAATGGCTTATTGGGATCGAGTGGATGGAAAGAAGGTAAGGATATCATTTGTTGTTGGAGCAATTGGGTCAAGGTATTATGGAGCGTATCAGGTAAAGGCATGAAGGTGCATTTAGGATCTCCATAATTGAAGGGCATAATAGATCTAATGAAGACCACTTGGTTATTAGCAGGTGGAGGGGTTGGGGAAGGCAGGTGAAATTTTAAAAACCCTTTATTTTTTTTCTAGAATGTTTGAGAGTTGGTTGGGTGGAACCATCAAACTTCTCAACTCTACTAGAAGTGGACCGTGTATCATGACTACTAGTTGAGTTATGATAATCATAGAGAGCTTGGCACAAGTGCATGAAAGATGAGAAATTTATGAGGGTGAGCTTGTCTTGGAGGTGTGAGCAAGTTTTCAATGAACATATTTTGTAGATATGTATTAGGTATCTTGATGTTAATTAAGGAATAAAGCGCCTAATAGTGAGAGATAAAGTCGGTTATCTTCTCATTAGTGTCTTTCTTACATCTCATGAGATCAACCAAGGTTTTCTTAGGGGTCATATAGACTTAAAAATGGTTGATGAAGGCATCCACCAATTCATTAAATGAACTAATGGAATTGTTTGGTAAGGATGAAAACCAATCCATAGGTTATCTTCTCATTAGTGTCTTTCTTACATCTCATGAGATCGGCCAAGGTTTCCTTAGGGGTCATATGGACTTGAGAATGGTTGATGAAGGCATCTACCAGTTCATTAAATGAACTAATGGAATTGTTTGGTAAGGATGAAAAACCATCCAAGGCAGCATCTTTGAGGGTCCTAGGAAACAACTTAGCGAGAAACTTGTCATCAAGAGAAATCACTACATAAGGTAGTATAGGCATTAACATGATTATAAGGGTCACCCCTCCCTCTATAATTCCCAAATCTAGGAATTTTGATTCCCTGTGGTAGTGGGGTGTGTAGGATGTCTAAGGATAATGGATTTGTATGGATGTAGTGTGTAGGGGAACCATGTTGGATTTGGTGGATGGTGGATGTTTTGCATGGAGGTGACAGTGTGAAAAATCTATGTGATAAAGGGATTAGTGTAAGTATTATGAGGTGGAAGAGCTAGTGGTGATGGGATGAATGTAGTGTAAGGGGAAGTGAAGGGGATGGTAATGGGAGGTATGGTGGAAGAGGTGAAGGGATGTGATGCCACAAGGGAAGTGGAAACACTAGCATGAATGTCGAGGGAAGGTACCACAGGGCGGGTGCATGGAAATGGGTAGCCATTCCATGGACACCCTTTAAAAAAAAAGGTTTTTGGACATAACGCGAGCACGTTATGTCGTCGGTTAAACCTAGGTAAGGTCCAGCGGATAAAAAGTGCAAAGCGATAATGCGAGTGCATTATCGACTGTTAAAAGTAAAAAAAGAAATGCAAATATCTCATTTGCATTTCGACTATTTTTTGTCTGCACCCATGGCCAAAAACACCAAAATAGCGCGCTCGCATTCGGGGAGAGGAATTTCTTCACCAAGCATCCAAATTTCTTCGCAATGATGGTGCCATGACGATGAGGAGCTATAAGAGGTAAGGATTCTATGCTTTTTATTTTGAATTTGTTAGTTTTAGGTTGAGTTTGATATCTATTTGTTTGAAATTTTAGGAGATGCAAATCAACCTGCAAACCCTCAAAATCCTCAATAGGAGGACCAACCAAATCCTCAAGATCAAAATCAACCACAAAATCAACCTCCTCCACCAATCACTCAACCCCCTCATGGCACTCAACAAAATTTAATGAGTGAAATTGAAAATAACAAAAAACAAATTAAGGATTTGATCAATAGGTTGAGTGATCCAAATGGGTCAACCATAGAAAGAATGACCCTAGCAAATTCCTTGAAAGATATGTTAACAAACGTAGATTCAATTAGCAAACAAATAACTAGATGGGAAGATAGGAGGCAGGCGGCTAGGGAGTATTATACAAATAAACTATCATACAAGGATGTGAAAGATTTAAAAATAACAAAAGCTGATTTGTGCTCATTATTCACCGACCCATGCACAAATCAAAATATTATCCTCAATGAAAAGAGGTTTCCTATCCATTGGTGCCACCACCAACAAATGAAGGAGCGATTTTATGATAGGTGGTACATGGTCTTTGATTACCCACCGTGCAACAATTGCAAGGTCCCGCAATATTTCCTTAGGAAACTATACAGTGAGTTCATATTGAACAAAAATCCAAATTATTTTGATATGAGGGATTTCCAAGGGAGAGGTGGGGGGTTAACTCAGGATAGACCTGGTGCACAACCGGATCCTACACGGCAAGGTAGACGAGCTCTCGCTAAGCCACCTGATGAGCACATTGTTATGCCTTTCGTCATGAAGGAAAGTGCTGACGTAGAGACATTGTAGGCAATCAGCACTTTGACCCAGAGTGTCATCCATCATGCCAGCCCTATTCTACAGTGCCATCCAGGGGAGTCTTCTAGTGGTGGTCTTCAAACACATGTGTGTCAATCTTGCAGAGCTACTTGTTCACATGACCCCATCGACCCTCAGGAGACTGGTACATAGGATCCATCTACAACTATGGAGATGGAGAGGGCAACTGACATTTTGCATGAGGCATATGGCATTGACAGATAGGTAAAAGTTATTGCATGTGTTCATTGAATTTAATTTATTAAATTTTGATTTTGAAATGCAAGATTAACTAAAAATGTTTTATTATTTTAATAAAATTGCAGGGTCATAGTGTTGAGACTGGATACACCGGCCCCACACCAACCTATTTTTGCAGTACACCTATCGCTAGGGTATGTAAATAGTAAACAATTATAAGTTTATTGCATATTAATGGAATTGTTTTATGAATGGTAATTTAATATGCAATTTTGGATGTTGAACAGACTAATATTGGAGGTTTTGATGGAACACTTCCCAGTGGTAGTGGATTTACTCAAACCTTCACACAGGTAATAGAATAAAGAGTTTAACTAATGAATCGAGTACTTAATAGATTTGTGTAGTTTATACATGCACATCGCTGATTATGTTGAATAATTTGTTGTTTTATTTTCAGTTGTTGCAAGGAGATACACCTCCAAATGTGACGAGGGCAATGGATATTGGTGTGACATCTTCTATACAATCCTCGATGGATCTGACAGAAGAGGTATGAGGCAAATTAGTAAATTTTAATTTTCATTTGTTGTTATAGATGTTAGTTAGTTAGAAATCAAACCATTATTGATTCATGTAGTTTTTGTCTATTTGTATGGTTTATACAGGGCTTGAGCATGCCTGAGCATGGGCGTGAGGATATTTCCCTCATGGAGAGAGATCGTGAGATGGCTGTAAGTGATTATTTTGTCAAATATATCATTTTTTATAATGTAATTTCTTTATATTCATGTCTTTACTTCTTATTGTAATAGTTAAAACTTCACCATGAACTAAACCCTAGGAGGAGTAGCAGGAGCACTCTACGAGCGCAACAAAAATGAGTGATAGACCTATCACCATCTGAGTGAAAAGGAAAGGGAAAGATTTTATTTCCTGGGCATGGAGAGCAATGACTTTTGATTTCATAGTCTTTTATTGTATGCCTGCATGGTAGTTTTGTACATATTTTTTATTGGACATATTTGACATTGTATGCCTAGATGGCATTCTCGTAAGCCTATATGGCTATTTTGTACATATATTTCATACTTATATCGACATATATTTATGTATGCCTACATGGCTATTTGGTTAATACAAATATCTTTTTTCGATGCTTGTCCATATTTGCATTCTAAATTGATGGTTCAATAGATATGAGTTACGTATATTCAAGTGTATACTTTACAACTTATGTGTATACTTTGTGACTTACATGCATTCGAGTGTATACTTTGTGGCTTACATGTTTTCATGCATATACTTTGTTTTAATTTGTGTATACTATGTATTCATTTGTATACTTTTTGAGGCTTACATGTTTATGAGTACTTGTAGTTCCCTTATTGACATGTACTTGTTTGACTTATTCACGTGTATAATTATTAATTGGTTAGATGTAGCATTGATCTATGTCATCCTCAATGCATGATCCTTGAGATGGAGTAAGTACACCCTCAAGGTCAAAAGGAGTTTCACATGCATTCTTCATAGGCTCATTTTGGTAGTGAAACCAAAAACCTCTTGCATCATTGAAATGAAAAAAAAATTCCTTTATAGCAGGTCTAAAGCCATTATCATTCTCCATTAGTTCTTTATGTATCCACTCCCCATTAATGGTTGTCTCATGGCCTTCATGAAACCAAGCACTTATCTCATTTGTGATAGAAGAAATGTATGAAGATTTATCTTCCTCCTTATGAACCATTCATTATCATGAGAGATGGGTTCTTGTGAACCACTACTGATGAATCATGGGTCAATGAGTTTGACTTGTAAAACTACACGATTGAATCCTGATAGCAATATCACAATATTTATATATCTAAATATTGCCATTGAATCCTGAATACTGCCATCTTACTCACACAAGATTTTGGAAGATGCTTCCCACCCTTCTCTTAGTGGTTGCTCTCATTGCACCTTCTACCTAGCTTCATCTTGGTGTAGACAATACAAAGACCCCAACTTGAGATCTTCACACACGCAAGAACAACTGCATCCTTCCTGCAACTTGGATGGATCAACTTGCAACCAAGAACCTACGCTACTTCCTGGTGTAGATTGCCTTCTACATGCTCAGAACCTTCTGCCTCTGATACCATTCTGATGCAGAGGAAACAACACAAGACAGTGGCTCATCCACCCTTCTCACTCCTTAACCTACCGATCACTACTGATCACTACTAATCAAGACATGTTCTTAAGCCTCTAATTCTATTTGCCACCTTTCCACTGTTCAAAGCCCGAATCACACATTTCTCAAACACAATGGTCGAGCGATGTAATGGTTTCTTTGAAAACCGTTATACATTTAAAACCATACAAGAATTTCAGACTTGGTTGTATTACATATATTCCCTATCAACTAAAACCATTTTTCCCATTCCATTCGGGACTGTCATAAAGAAACCCGAAAACAAGACATCCATGACATTCAAAACAATAGTGAATCCTTCAAAACTAATCTACATTCACAATTTGCAAAACAATAAACCAGGAAAGATAGAGAGAACGACACGATGGGAAATGGAAACTCCTCTTTAACGAATTCCAGATATTAACACTTCAAAAACATACATGCTTTAAATGGCTCTTTGGCCGAAGGCCAGAGAGCCCGATTTCTTCTCCCTCTTGTTTACTCTCTTTTTTGTTTTCTTGTAGTTGCACTCTCTATTTCCTCTATCTCCCTGTATTCGGTTACATGTTGTCTCTTTATTGAGATTCTAGGGTAGTTAGACAAATTGTTCATCTACCCGATATTCCCATTTGGTTACAACTATCATTTAATCCTTTTGATGAATATATCATTGCAATTTTAAACACTTAACCATTTCTTAACATGGTCCCACGAAATTCTAAATGACTAAAACATTACAAAATTATGAAGCTTGTCATAAATTTCAAGAGTTGAGGTGTCCCCGCACCAGTATCCTAGTTTTCCCTTTGTTCATTTATCTCCTCACTGATCCATCTTATTGGATTCTTTCACCTTTTACCCATCGCTTTCTTGAAAAACTCAATTTTAGGCCTTGTAGCCTTCTGCCCCAATTTGGCCTCCTAGAACCCGTTTTCTTGACTTATCTCACAATCAGTCTTAACAACCCCCAAATGTTTTTGTAAATTCTTTCTTTTGATCATAAAGGCTCGAATATTTACCAATCCTTAGGTCCTACAAGTTTTCGTACATATGATTGTCCTAAAACCTCTTATTTTCAAGGGTTCCTATGGTTTTTGGCTCTTTTTCCTTCTTTGAGGGCTTCAACGACCTCCTCAGCTCTCCTCCTAGCACACACATGATTGAGATACATGTGCCTACACTCTGATACTCTTTATTGGCACAAACCAATCCATTTAGCAACTCTCCTTGTTGCTGTCCTCTCCAAGCTACTAGCTAGAATGCACTTGCACTCACCTAGTGCTTGATGATTTCATCACCTCCCTGCAAAACAAGACCCAAAACCTATATGTACACTATTTACATAGTCCCCAACTTGATTCCAAGTGGCCATGAGAGGAAATCCATGGGAATTCAAGTGGGACTCATTATTCACAAAACTGACCTGAACCGGCAATGAGACCAAGAAAACCAAAAACTTGCAAAAAGATAACCAGTCGGTCTAGATGACTAATCTAATGCTACACAAGATAATTAAGTGATATAAATGGAAGACTCAAAGCATTAGATAATTCCCTTCAATGCATTCTTGACTGGATGAAGGCTCAAACACATAAATTCAATGAAAACTTGCTCTCTTCCAATCACAAAAATGTACTCTCCAAGTCTCAATTCCTGAAAAAAATCCTCCAACCTAGGTATTAGGGTTTTTCTGACCTTATATACCTTTCTCCCATGTTCTAGGACCCTTTGGTCGGGCTTAGAGCATCACTAATGTCATTTTCCAACTTTTAGGACAAATAGCCAAGGCAACATTGCTCAAAATGCTCACAGTGTCCAAGACTTACCCAAACCGCAAGCCCCTAACAAACCTATTTCCAATTCACTCATCAAAAACACTCTTGGGACTTTATATCATAGTCCTTATTCCCTCTTTCATCCTAATCAATCTTGGAGTAATACCTAGCATCCCCCTAAACAGTCCATTAAGTCTTCTATCCTAGGAATAGGAAACCTATATCTAATGGTTATCCTATTTATGGCCCTAGAATCAGTACACATTCTCCACTTATCTCCCTTCTTAGGTGCCAACACCACTGGAACAACACATGGGCTTATGCTTTTCCTGATCAACCCTTGGTCCAAAAGTTCTTGAACTTGCCTTGCTATCTCCTTGTTCTGCTCCGGTGTCATTTTGTATGCAGCCTTGTTAGGCAATGTTGCTCTTGGTACAAAGTCAATTTGATGACTGATTGCCCTCTTAGGTGGTAGTGTAGCTGGTGTGCCTTCACAAATGATATCCTTGAACTGATCCAATAGTTGCTTCACCTCTGCTGTCATAGGTAGCCGACTAGGTGACTCCTCCTCCTTTGGCTTCAACATGATTGCATAGACAACTCCTTCTTCCTGCTTCATGTCTCTTAGGAATTCCTTTCCACTAATCAAAAGTATACTAGATTCTTCCTTTTCCACTATCCTTCTTGGGGGAAAAACTTCATGGTTGAGCGCTTGAGCTAGAGTATACTGGAATGGGTGACCTCCTGGGAAGGCCTAGTGCCTCACCTTTATGAGCATCACTGAGATGCAATGATTGGTAAGTAGGCAATTCAATATCATTTCAAATTTGTTTCTTTAAACAACTTACAAATTTGCAACTTAAGACTCCTCCAACCTAAGGGATCGATTTGGTGGAACATAGCTCAGAGTGATTCCACGTGTTTCGGTGCAAAAGAGGACCATTCCTAGCGTAAAAATACCTATTTGGACGTGTTGGAATAGTCCGCTTGGTCACACAAGTTGTAGAACGAAAGTTGCACCACTCTGCAACTTTGCACTGCTTGCATTTGATGCTTTTTCCATCAAGTGAAAATCCGCCACCACTAGAAAACCACTCCGAGATAGCCAAAACCGAGAGAGGTTTTTGTAGACAGGCTCAATATAATCCTATAGGATTAGATGAAAAGTTTCTAAGCATCATGGTATCCAAGTAATAACATGCTAAAGTTTGCAGCTATTTTGCACTTTGGACCCTTAAGGGATCGATCCAGTGGAACATAGCTCAGAGTGATTCCACATGTTTCGGTGCGAAAGAGGACCATGCCTACTAGAAAAATACCTATTTAGATGTGTTAGAATAGTCTGCTTGCTCACATTAGTTGCAGAGCGAAAGTTGCACCACTTTGCAACTTTGCACAACTTGAATTTGACACATTTTCCATCAAGTGAAAATCTGCCGCCATGAGAAAACTAATCCAAGATAGCCAAAATCGAGAGAGGTTTTTCTAGAGGGGTCCAATGCCTTTCTGTAGGATTAGATGAGAAGTTTCTAAGCATCATGGTATCCAAGTAATAGCATGCTGAAGTTTACAGCTATTTTGCACTTTGGACCCTTAAGGGATTGATCCGGTGGAACATAGCTCGGAGTGATTCCACATGTTTCGGTGTGAAAGAGGACCATGCCTACCATAAAAATACCTATTCGAACATGTTGGAACAGTCTACTTGCTCACACGAGTTGCAGAGCAAAAGTTGCACCACTTTGCAACTTTGCACAACTTGAATTTGACACGTTTTCCATCAAGTGAAAATCCGCCACCACGAGAAAACCACTCCAAGATAGCCAAAATTGAGAGAGTTTTTTCTAGAGGGGTCCAGTTCCTTTCTATAGGATCAGACGGGAAGTTTCTAAGTATCACGGTATCCAAGTAATAGCATGCTAAAGTTTGTAGCTATTTTGCACTTTGGACCCTTAAGGGATTGATCCGGTGGAACATAGCTCAGAGCGATTCCACATGTTTCAGTGCAAAAGAGGACCATTCCTACTATAAAAATACCTATTCGGACATGTTGGAATAGTCTACTTGCTCACATGAGTTGCAGAGCGAAAGTTGCACCACTTTGCAACTTTGCACAACTTGAATTTGACATGTTTTCCATCAAGTGAAAATCCACCGCCACGAGAAAACCACTCCAAGATTGCCAAAATCAAGAGAGGTTTTTCTAGAGGGGTCCAATGCCTTTCTATAGGATCAAATGAGAATTTTCTAAGCATCATGGTATCCAAGTAATAGCATGTTGAAGTTTGCTGCTATTTTGCACTTTGGACCCTTAAGGGATCGATCCAATGGAACATAGCTTAGAGCGATTCCACGTGTTTTGGTGTGAAAGAGGACCATGCATACCATAAAAATACCTATTCAGATGTGTTGGAATGGTTCGCTTGCTCACAGGAGTTGCAGAACGAAAGTTGCACCACTTTGTAACTTTGCATAGCTTGAATTTGGCACGTTTTCCATCAAGTGAAAATCCGCCGCCATGAGAAAACCACTCCAAGATAGCCAAAATCGAGAGATTTTTTTCTAGAGGGGTCCAATGCCTTTCTGTAGGATTAGATGAGAAGTTTCTAAGCATCATGGTATCCAAGTAATAGCATGCTGAAGTTTGCAGCTATTTTGCACTTTAGACCCTTAAGGGATCGATCCAGTGGAACATAGCTCGGAGCGATTCCATGTGTTTCGGTGCGAAAGAGGACCATGCCTACCATAAAAATACCTATTCAGATGTGTTGGAACAGTCCACTTGCTCACATGAGTTGCAAAAAATTTTTGCACCACTTTACAACTTTGCACAACTTGAATTTGACACGTTTTCCATCAAGTGAAAATCTGCCACCACGAGAAAACCACTCCAAGATAGCCAAAATCGAGAGAGGTTTTTCTAGAGGGGTCCAACAGCTTTTTGTAGGATTAGATGAGAAGTTTCTAAGCATCACGGTATCCAAGTAATAGCATGCTAAAGTTTGCAGCTATTTTGCACTTTGGACCCTTAAGGGATCGATTCGGTGGAACATAGCTCGGAGCGATTCCACATGTTTTGGTGTGAAAGAGGACCATTCCTAGCGTAAACATACCTATTATGATGTGTTGGAATAGTCTGCTTTCTCACACAAGGTGCAAAAAAATGTGTATAAATTATTTACATGACCTTTATATGACCTTTTTCACATTGTTTACATTTCAAAATTCAAAGTTTGCAAATTTTCCTACTCAAGGCATTTACAACACAAGGTGCTACTACACCAAACATGAAATTCAACCTTACAATATTTGAGTATATCTCATTATGTAATTAAATCTTATTAGAATGCCTCTGGCACTTCATTCTCTCAAATCTTTTACAATGTCACTCATACATTCAAGATTCTTTTTAAATGTCTACATCATAGGTGCTCATCATGAGGTTAACTTCAAATGAGTAACTTGAGATTCCCTCGCTAAGCTTCACATGATCTCTTATAATGGCTTGAAATCAAAATTGACATTTGTCAAAATCATCAAAATAAGTATGTTGCATTTCTTTTTTTGCTGAGATTTTTGATGATGGCTCTTAAATCAGCATTTTCTACAATGAAAGATCAATCAACCCTTAGTAGTTTACTTACAAATACGCAAAGTAAAAGAGAAAAAGAAAGAGCATCCAAAATGGAAATGAAATAAAAATAGATGGAAGGCACTTACAGATGTTGCATGCAGGCATGAAAATAAGGATGCTGCATTGCTTTTTTGGTTGACATTCTCTTCGATGGCTCATATATCAACATTTTTTGCAAGGGGACACCAATCACTGTAAAAGAAGATGATATCATTGGCATCAAAAAAATTAATGTGCATACAAGTATAAATTAATAAGAACCAATGTGCATATACTTACAAATTAATCCAACGAACAATCCGGGTCTACTCTACTCTTTATTATGTCAAGTATTGCCTCATGGTCAGACTCATGAACCTTCCATAACGTCTTGTTCAAAGGTCTACCTCCATATTTGGTCAAATGAACATTGGATGCCATGACAAGGTTCGAGTAATGAAGAATCTTACGATGCATGTCAAAGTCCTGAAATAGCCAATGTTTAACACTTGAATGTGGGTACCTTCTAAGCCATGTTTCAGTAACCACAATTGAGCCTATAGGGTATTCGATGTTTTCTCCATCTATAAGTGGGGCCTCCAATTTCTTTTTGGTCTCAACACAACGACACAAGTAATAGTCTGTTCCCTCTTCATTGTCTTCATCTGCAATAACTGCATAAACATGCCCTGCATTGATATGTACAAAAAATCTCTTGGAATTTGTCAACATTACGAATATAGTACAAAGTAAGATCTAACGATATGGAATTTTAACAACTAAGAAAGTAGATATATCATGTCATTGAACTAGATCTGATATGTGGTCAAAATCGACTGATGATTCTATCTATGTCAGTTCCAATGTCGTCAGAGGGTGATACATGTGAAGTGAGCTAAGATAACTTGTGAACCATTTGTCAACCCACTCCCCTGACTCACAATCATTCCAGTCTTGCATTGTACATGAAGAAAAAAAGCATTCCATCTTTCGTGTATTGATACTCCATGAACCTTTATTTGAGCTAAGGAAAGAGTGTACCTCACTCGATCCTATTAGTGTACAATAGTCTTCATATGGTGCAATGTTAGTATCATCCATTAACCAAAAAAATATACGAACTGAAGACGTACCTTCATTACCTGGACCCATCAAAGAATTACACCACTCGATGATTGATTTTGCATCTATGAACTTTGCACTATCTTTATAGTTTAACTCTTCTTGTGCTAATGCTCTTTTCACGCATGCTCCTGCACTATCATGCTCCCCTTTTCCATGTCCAACCTCACAAAAGTTCCACATATGTTGAACACCTATAATGACATGCATCCTGCACAACCAGTAGAACATGCGCGAGTTCTTGAACTGTGCTGCATAGTTATCAGACCATATTATATGTTGATCGTATTCTATGCCCCTCTAAGCCAAACCACTATAGGACATCTGGAAGCAACCTTGCACAAACTTTGCAGAATGTGTGTGATCATCACTAATGTAAAAGTGGTACTCCCTCATTACCTTCCTTTGCTCATCTGTACTATCAGATGCATGAATGAATGCTATGTGCACAAATATCAAAACTTGTGTAGAGTTGTAATATTGTGACTGCACCTCATGTTGTGGTTGTAGAGTGTAATTCTCTACAAATTCAACCATGGATACTATGCTTCCAAGTGGAAAGGTGTCCTTGCATAGCTTGAACTGCATGTCCAACCATCAGGCTCTATGGGTATGCATTGCATACTTAGACAGTATACTATCACGAAATGTGGTCATAAATTTGTACACTGGAATCTTCTCAATAACAAAATCACACCTTTTTGCTTGAGACCCATCTTTTGTAGCATATGCCATTGTTTTATACTTCCCGAACTCTACTAGTTTTTGTCCCACCTCATCTGTGCTTTCCATATATTGACATACTGGCATACGCTGGAAGCCACCGCAATGCTCACATGAACCATCCAAGCATGTTGTCCTATAGAATATCTGGTCATCCTCTATTTGAAATAAAATTTTTGATAATAACTCTCTTCAAGATTTTGGTGGGGATTCTATGCCACAATCCTGCAAAACATTGTTAGTATGCAAATCTAAACATATAGAACGATAAACATCGTAGTGGTTAGAAAATTCAATATGTAGTCTACAACAACAAGTAGTGCATGTGTGATTTATCTTGACATAAAAAGGTTTAAGCAGTTCAAAATATCTTTGAGAAATACTAATTTGAGGATAATTATTTTCAAATTTTCAAAAAATTTGGGCTGAGTCATATCCAAAAAATGATTTGGATGTGGCTCACGATTCTGACTACCGATTCTCCTTCTTACCACATCCCTTTGATTTGGAGATGGCCTTGCGTTATTCTTCCAATACTCTTCAATTAGTGTTCTCAAGGCTTTGACAACTTCTTTATCTTTTTGTGATAGTCTCCTTGAGAATACCCATAATTCATTTGCATCATTGCCCTCAATTCTTTGCCGCCTTTGAATGGCCCTTGATAAAGTTTTTCTACTAATTCCTGTTTTTTCACTAGACTTTCTAATTAGGCGAGCTCTCTTTGTTTGAAAACTTACCAAAGTTGATGTAATCACACGTCGGGTGACATTACTATCCTTTGAGTGTGAGGTCTTACCCACAGTCTCATAAGCATCCATTAGATTCTTCACAATAGTGTCTTCACTCGATGCATTCGATGTTCTCAACCCAAGAGTTTTCATGATGTTCCTATACTTTACACCCTGCATCATTTCAACAAATAGTTGACATCTTGCAGTCTCATTTAGCCTTTCAAAGAATCTTATCAGCATATCTTCTACAAGTGCGTGTTGAAATCTTACCTTCCATGTGCTGCAAAATCTCATCATCAATATTAATCAAATACTTTGGTTTTCTATGCAAAATTCTTGGTGGTGTTCTCCTAAGTACATACATCTCAACATTAGGAATTTCATCAATATTTAATTGAGGTGGGCTAGATTGCATACCTTCGATCTAGGGTGGAGAACAAGACATACCTTGAGGTTCACATGGGAATGATGGAATACCTTCTTTGTCAATTTCGAGTGATGATGTACTCTCAACTTGAGATGTGTTGGATGGTGTCCAACAATATTCACTTGCAATAAATGGTGTCCCTCCATATTCACTTGTGCTAGATGGTGTCCCTCCATATTCGCTTGTGCTTAATGGTGTCCCTTCATATTCACTTATCGTAGAGGGTGTGTCTCCAACTACGGTATCTAAATCTATCTTACGACGATGCTTTCGCATTCATGCCTTTTGTGTTGCCAATTCCCGTTCTCTTTTTGACGGTTGAGGTTCCTCTACAATCAGGTTGTTCTCATCAATCATTTCCAATTTCTTCTTTTCACGATATGCCGCCACCCAAACTCTCTCCTTTTCTTTCAAGGTTTCATTCTCTTCGTCTGTTAGTTTCCTCTTTGTCTTTTTCTTTGGCATGGCAGATAATTTTATCTATACCATGGTAATGAGACAAATATTAGTTCCTAAAAAATGTATCCATTAGAGATAATTGAAAAATATATGTCATTGAAGGCTTCATTTAAATAATACTTACAATCATCTTGTATGAAAGTAGTCTTTTATTGTTGGTGGTTCTAGCCAACCACCAAGGGAATAAGGACTATTATTTAAAGTCCCAATAGTGTTTTTGATGTGTGAGTTAAGGCAAACTTAGGGTAGTCTAGAGCCTTGAGGTTTGGAGAAGCCTGAAAGATGAAATTAGGCAAATTAGTCCATGTAGACTTGGCAATTTGTCCTAAAAGTGGGAAAAGGGCATTAATGATGCTCTAAGCCCGACCCAAGGGTCCTAGCACATGGGAGAAAGGTATATAAGGTCATAAAAACCCTAATTCAGCATGTGGGAAAGCTATTGTACAATTTCGAGTTTTGGAAGGGGAATTTGTGAGTTGGAAGAGTGCAAATTTCATTGAATTTCTATTTTTGTGCCTTCAACCAGTCAAGAATGGATTGAAAGGACCCATCTAATGCTTTGAGTCTTTCAATTGTGTCACTTAATTACTATGTGAAGCATTATATTAGCCATTTAGTTCAATTGCTTTCTATTTTGCAAGTTTTTAGAGTTTTTGGTCTCATAGCCGGTTCATGCCAATTTTTGAAAATAATGATCCCCACTTGAATTCTCGTGGCAAGGCTACCATGGAAACTTGGAATCAAGTAGGGGAATGTTTTTATAGTGTACATATGGTGTGTGGTGTCTTGGTTTGCAGGGAATATGGTGAATTCATCAAGAACTAGGCGAGTGCAAGTGCATTTTGGCTAGTGGCTTGGAGAGGACAGCAGTAAAGAAAGTTGCTAAATGGATTGGTTTGTGCCAATAAAGAGAAAGAGAGTGTGGGCACACATATTATAGACATGTGTGTGCAAGGAGGAGAGTTGAGGAGGTCATTGAAGCCCTCAAAGTTGGAAAAAGGAGCCAGAACCCTAGAAACCCTTGAAAATAGGGTGTATGAGGATAGTCCTATGTACGAATGCCAAAGGGACTAAAAACCTAGTAAATATTGAAGCCTATGGTACCAATAGAAAGAATATATAAAAATATTTGGGGGTTGTTAAGACTGTTTTTGAGAAAAGCCAAGAAAACGGGTTCTAGGAGGCTTAATTGGGCAAAAGGCTACAAGGCCTAAAATTGGGCAAAAGGCTACAAGGCCTAAAATTGGGTTTTTCAAGAAAGCGATGGGTACAAGGTGAAAGAATCCTATGAGATGGATCAGTGAGGAGTCAAATCAACAAGGGATAGTGAGAATACCCTTTCGTAGCCCCTCAAGTGGTTAGGATACTTTGGGTCAGTGTGGAGCCCAGGGAAGCTTAGTGGTGAATTGAGAGCGATGGTGAAGAATTTGAAATTGGTGGAGAGTCTTATGAGGTGAGAGGGGTTTACGAGGGATACTTGAGTAGGGTAGAGAGGAATACCCTAGGAAGACCAAAGAATAGGTCTTGGGAAGAGAAAGATTGCTCTTCAAAGATAAGACTCCCCATCAATTGTTGAAGGATTGGTCTATGTAATGAACTTTTGAACTTGTGCAGGGTATTTTGAAGATGTTTGATGCTTTGGAATGGTCTGGGAATGGTCTTAAAGGATGAATTTTGGTGAATGGTTCTGAATTTCTATAATTGGCAAGTGAAAAATGGTAATTGGCAAGTGTAAATAATTATGTATATAATTTGCTATTTTAAAATGTGCATTGACAACCTAAGGTTATAATGACAAACAAAAATGAAAGAAAGCCATAATAGAATGAAAGAAAATTTGTAAAGACTTCACATACCTTAAAAAATAGACTTTGAAATGGAGGAATTCAACCCAATTATGTAGCCTTAGCTTCTTCTTTCTTCAAACTCCACAACAATTTGACTTGTTCAAAAGCTTGTTCCCTTCCACACTTCAATTGTATATCAGTTTTCAATGGAATTCAAACTTCAATTGATATTATATGTCTTTCAACGTCAAGACTCTGCTATTTCATGCAAAGGTGGTAAAAAGATCATGGAAAAGGTGATGGAAAGTGAAAAAGATGCTTGCACACTTCACAACATCATCAAATATATATTTTTTGTCAGGTACGCATAGAACCAGTGGAATATGCAGACTGTGGGCCTTCAAATCATGGGTATATTGATTTTTTTACCGTTTTAGTAAACTACAAAACGTGCTCGTGTTATAACACGCACGCATTATAACATGAGTGAGTTATGTTAAATTAAGTTTTCTTAGTGTATTTTTGATAGTATAGGGGTTTCTAAGAGAGTGGGAGGAAGAGAGTGGGAGAGTGGAAGATAGAGAGGGATGGAGAAGGGGAGAGTGGGAGAAAGAGAGAGGGAGAGAGTGGGAGATAGAGTGGGAGATATAGAGGGAGGGAGAGAGGGGGAGAGTGGGAGAGAGTGGGAGAAGGGGAGAAGTGGAGAGTGGGAGATAGAGAAAGAGGGAGAGAGGGAGAGAGTGGGAGAGTGGGGGAGAGTGGGAGAGAGTGGGAGAGTGGGGGAGAGTGGGAGAGAGTGGAGGTAAGTGTATAGGGCTAAGTGTATAGGGCATAAGGATTAGGGTTTAGAATAATGGGTATAGGGTTGAGGGTATAGGGCTAAGTGTATAGGGTATAGGGATTAAGGTTTAGAATAATGGGTATAGGGTTGAGGGTATTGGGTTTCAGATTGAGGTTTAGGGTTTAGGGTTTAGTGTACAAGGTTGAATGTAGGGTTTAGGGTTTAAGTATAGGGTTGGGGGATGATGTTCAGAGCTTAGGTTATAAGGTTGAGGGTATAGGGTATAAGGATGAGGGTTGAAGGTGTAGGGTTGAGGTATAGTGTTCAAGGTTGGGAGTGTAGGGTTAACTGTATAAAGTATAGGGATTAGGGTTTAGAATATTCAGTATAGGGTTGAGGGTATTGGGTTTAGGGTTGAGGGTTTAGAGTACAAGGTTTAATGTAGGATTTAGTGTTTAATTATAGGGTTAAGGGTTCAAGGATAATGTTTAGGGTTTAGGGTTTAGGAATAATGTTAAACATAAAACCCTACAATCTCAAGTCTTAACCCTATACCTTATACCCTTAACCCTACAACCTAAACCCTAATCCCTATACCCTATACACTTAACCTCATACCCTTAACCCTGAACATTATACCTCAACCCTCAACCCTTAAACTTGTACATAAAT
Organism: Sequoiadendron giganteum; assembly: GCA_007115665.2. Classification (NCBI taxonomy): domain Eukaryota; kingdom Viridiplantae; phylum Streptophyta; class Pinopsida; order Cupressales; family Cupressaceae; genus Sequoiadendron; species Sequoiadendron giganteum. The sequence goes on from CM021110.1 coordinate 388,387,251, forward strand.
CCTAAAACCTAAACCATCAACCCTAAACCTAATATCCTCAACCCATTACCCTCAACTATATACCCAATATCCTAAACCATAATCCATATACCCTATACACTTAACCTTATACCCTCAACCCTAAACACTATCCCTTAACCCTCAACCCTCAACCCTATACCTTAAACCCTAAACCCTCATCCATCATCCCTATACCACATACCCTCAACTTTATACCTAATATCCCAAACCCTAAACCTTATTCCCTATACAATTAACCCGATAACCTCAACCCTATACCTTGAACACTAAACCTTACACTCTCAACCCTCATAGGGGGAGAGAGAAATAGGGGGAGGGAGGGATTGGGGAGAGAGAGAGAGAGAGGTTGGGAGGGAAAGAGGAGAAAAATATAAGTAGAGAGGGAAGGAGAGGTAGAGATACATGAGAGATAAAGAGTAGATAAGGAAGTATAGATGGAGGGAGAGGTATGGAGGGAGAGAGAGGGAGATGAAAGAGAGGTGAGATAGAGAGAAATAAAGAGAGTTTGGTAGGGAGTCAATTTCACCGAATTGCCAAGCTAGTGGGCCCACTAGCTTGCCAATTCAGTGAAATTGGCAATGTAGTGGCCTGTTTGAAAAAATGGGTCCAAGAAATGGGGTCTCCCGATGATGTAAATCATTGGGAGACCCCATTTCTTGGACCCATTTTTCCAAAAAAG
>CM021110.1:388388050-388672100 GCA_007115665.2 Sequoiadendron giganteum
CCCTCAACCCCTATACCCTATTAATCCTTGAACCCTCAACCCTCAGCCATTAAAGCCTAATCCCTCAACCCCTATGCCCTCTTAATCCCTCAACCCTCAACCCTTAAACTTTAATCCCTCAACCCCTATACCCTCTGAATCCCTCAACCCTCAACCCTTAAACCCTAATCCCTCAACTCCTATAACCTCTACTCTATAACCTATTAATCCCTCATCCCTAAACCCTAAACCCTTAAACCCTAACCCATAAACCCTCTACCCTCTACTGCCAATCCTATACCCTCTACCCTCAACCCTAATCCCCCAACCCTCAAACCCACTTAGTAAACTCTCTACCCTAATCCCTCAACCCTCTTGACCCTTAAACCCTCAACTCTTAAACCCTTAAACACTCAACCCTAAACCCTAAACTGTTAAACCCTTTACCCTCTACCCTCTAACCTCTACCATCAACCCAATACTCTCTACCCTAAACCCTAATCCCTCATCCCTTAATCTCTCAACCCCTATAACCTCTACCCCATATATTGGACCCTTAACCCTCATCCCTCGACGTTATACCTTAAGCCCTCAATCTTCAACCCTCTACCCTTTACCCTATACATTAAACACTCAACCCTCAACCCTCAATCCTTAAACCCTAAACCCTCTACCCCTTACATTGGACCCTGAACCTAATCCTTCAACCATTTACCCTCAAAACTATACCCTAAACCCTCTACCCTCAACCAAGTAAACCCTTAACCCTAAACCCTTAACCCCAAACCCTTCAACCCCAAATGCTTAAACCTAAAACCTTCTACCTCTACCATCAAACCTATTCCATCAACCCTCAAACCTTAAACCCTACTATCCTAGAAACCATCAACCCTATAGGTCCTCCATCCTAATCCCTCAACCCCTATCACTTTCTCTCTATCTATACATCTCACCTCTCCCTCCTTCCCTGCTTCCCACCCTCTCTAATTGTCTCTATCTACCATCTCCCTCTTTATGCGTACCTCTCGTTCAATCAATCCCTACCACCCTCTCTCACTCCCTCTCTCTCACACTCCCTCTCACACTCTCAAGTCTCTCCCTTTCACACCCTACCTACATAACCCTCTCTTTCTCTTTGTCTCTCTCTCTCTCTCCCTCTCCCTCAATTCTCTCTCTCCCACCCCCCCTCTCTCTCTCTCCCTCTCCATCAATTCTCTCTCTCCGACCCCCCCTCTCTCTCTCCCCCCCCCTCTCTCTCTCCCTCCCTCTATCCCTCCCACCCTACCTAGCTAAGTCCCCCTCAATCCAACCCCTTCTCTCCCACTCCCTCTCTCTTAAACTCTCACTTCAACCCCCTCTCCATCTCTCTAGACTCTCTCTAAACTCTCCCTTCGTCTAAAGACATACATAAATGCATACATACAAGCATAATACATTTGTACATATAATATTACATCCGTACAAGCATACATACATACATGTACATAAAAACATATCAACATACATAAATATATTAGCATTCAACATAAAGTAAGAAATAACGCCAGCACATTTTAACGTGCGCTCATTAGGGCTCAGTAGACATGTTCCCTGCAGAAGCAAAAACCATGTAAAGTGAGAAATAACACGTGCGCATTATAACGAGAGCGCGTTATAACGCGCTCGTATTATATCTTGCTTTGAGAATTATCAAACTTTAAGCTTGGTATTGCCTTGGAATTCCAACCCAAAGGTTTGGAGGGCATTCCCAACAACCAGAGACGTGTTTTTAAGAAATCCACCATATTTCTCATAATCGAGTTCGTGCTCACTGTCAGGATTGCATGTGGTTCAATATCGAAAAAATTGAGTACATGGGTAATATAGGGTTATCTCTTAGCTATCCAACGGTGTAATTTTTTTCACGTTCTAAAAATGTTAAGTCTTTCATTCATAATTTATTTTATCTGTATGTCTTTTTTTTGCCAAAAAGTAGTGTTTGGTATTTTTTTCATTATAAATTAACCGTTCATCAATTTTTCAAATAAATTACATTTTAAGAAACTAGACTCCATTCTACAAAATTAAAAAATTAAAAAAAAAACAAATCAATTAGTTTCCAAAATTTGTAGGGGTAGCATGGCCAAAATTCTATTTTCAGGATATGTCCACTTCGCAAATTCGTAGAAAACCAAATATTCATTGAAAAATTATCAAAAAAATCATGCATCAACTACATACTGTTAGCTAACTTCTGACTATTGCGATTTTAAAAATACTAAAAAAAAGTTCACCGTACGAGGGTCGTACAAGAGTTGCTATGTTATGTTTTTTTGACAAAAACAACACCAATTTGTGTACGTCCCTCGTTTGAACCCCTTAATCTCAATCATTTTCAAAATAAATTAGTAGTTTAGAAAGTAGAATTGGAGCATTTGAATCCTTCTTTTTGTTCCATCTAAAAATTTTGAGTCTAAGTATCCTCAATTTCACATCCAAGGTCAGTATTTCCCGATTTCAGGAAAAAGCTGTCCCCTTAAGTCCCCTTTTTGGGAACCATCTTGGTGCACTTACCCCACATTACTAATATGTTAGATAGTTGTTGTCACATTGGGAGATGCATAAGTGGGTATGGAAGCTATGGTTGAAGGGGGAGGATTAGAAGGTCCTCCTTGGCCAAAAATAGAGGTGGGTGGGTGTGATACCTTAGGTGTGGAAGAGGCATGTTTTTGGTAGATTTCCATGATCCTCTTCACAACACTTATACCATCATCACAGTCAAATAGGTAGAAAATGTTCTCTATGGCAAGGATTGTAGTGGCAGAGATGTTTTCAAGGCTTATATCATGTTGAAGGTCAACTAAATCAGTATGGATGTGAAAGATCTTGTCATTTGGGAGGTCATCAGTTTTGTGGTAACCATGTGTGTCTCCTAGGTGTAGAGAGTTGCTAAGGACTGTCTCTAGGCCTAGTGCACTATTGTCGATACTAGGAGTAGAAGTCTAAGAGATCCCAAGATCTACAATAGGAGTATTGTTGTTATATTCCACGAGTCTAGAGATTTGTATAACTATTGTATCAACAAGAGAACAAAAAATTCTCATACAAATTTTGCTAAGGATGGGGTGTATGCTAATGCAATTTAAACAAAAGAGAATAAACTTCTTGTAACTAAGATTTTGGAACAAAAAACAAAAATTCAGAACTAAAGAACTAAAATGCAGGAAATGCTTTAAAATTAATAGGAATTACAGAGTGAATGGTGTTAGAGGACTAGGTCGCCCAGTGTGACGAACTAATCCTAGTAGTGCTTTTTTTGATAATTTTTAGAAATTTTAGCTAGTTTTTATGCTTTTTATGCTTTGCTAATGTAGACAAAGAAAGGAAATGCAAAATTGTTTATAATTTTTCAATGATAAATGCAACGCAAAGTGCAATCTAACATGAAATTTTCACTAATACACTTTTTGATGAATCCTAAGATACAAACAATGCAAAAATCTTAATGTAATGCAATCTCTTTCCTAAGATGTGATGAAAAAATTAGAAGATTAACTAGTGGTCTACGATCAGGTTCACCAAAATGAACCACCAAAAAGGTAACTCTAAAAGGGAAAGAGGATTCCCCAAATAGCCTCCTAGGGTTTTTCACCTAGGAGCACTTGTGAGAAGGAATGGACTCTCTTTCTCCTAGTGGTTATGTGTTTTTTTTTTATTGCATTCAAAGGGGAAGGCTAGGATGAGGTTGTGTTATGTGTGTGAAGTGTGGCTGAATGCTTAAATGAAACAAAAAAAAACTAACAAAATGTAAAGAAAATGTAAACTAATTCAAACTAAGCTAATTGACCAGAATGTATGCAATGTTGGAAAGAAACTGGAAAATACAAAGATTGTGCACCTAGAAATGGAGAGTTGTAGATGAGAAGCCCCTGAAGATTATGGATTTTTTTTGGAAATGTGTAGAGGGACACTTATGCCAGAATGGGTGACCTATTCCTTCTATTGGGAGAATCTACCAGACTAGGTTTCTGCTAAAATGATATCCAGAAATGTCAAAACCCTTTTTTCAAACCTTGTATAGGGATAAGGTTGCTAATAGTGGCGACCTAGTCCTCCTGGTACTTTTGGGAGCTACAAAATTTGATTTTGTGGGTCCCCACTTGTACTTCCCTTTTCTATAGATGCTTGTGTCCAAATCTTCAAAAAATGGCTTGTAAGTTGTCATTTTTCTCCTCCTAGGGTTTGATTATGTGGGTTGACTTGAATGGAACAATGACACCCTTTTCAACACTTTGTACCTTTCCAAATATGCATACAACCTATAAAACACATGCAAAGACAAAGGAAATGTTAGGGTTAGAGAGTATGGGTTTGCCTTAGTCAAACCCCTTTTATGGTGACTAAACCCAAAATGAGAAATAATGGAAGGAAAGGATGCTTGAATGATGAATCAATACAAACACTTACCAAACCTTTAGTTGTTGAAGCCTGCAACATGCATGAACCTGCTCTAATGGAGATTGCTTGAGATGTCTTGTGCTTGTTTTCTTTCTTATGAATATCGAGTGCAAGAGTGCTTGTGAAGATGAAAATGATCTAAAGAGGGGGGATAAAATGAGGATGAAAACCCTCACTTATACAAGATAAACCGTAATTTTCCCAAAAATGCAACATGATAGGCCTACCTTAGGGTTTTGGAGGTAAATTCCTATTAGGTTTTTGTCTTAATTTTGAAATTTATGTCAAAAGGGACTAGGTCTCCCAAGGTGGCGACCTAGTCCACTTGTACATTTTCAAGTGGTGGTTAGGAATTTAGTGATGTTAAATAATGTTTATTAGGTTTACCTCTAGAAAACACACTTGAGTCGGGCCTAAAAGTACATGAAAGGGAAAAATATCATTAAAAAGGGTTGGATTAGAGATTAGAAGCCTAGAAAAGTGCAAGGGTCAATTACAACACCTTACAACACTTTAGACTAAGGCTTGAAAAGGGGTAATTTAGGTGAATTATTGTAGAAAAGTCCTAGAAAAGTGGGGAAATGTGTTACAACAGTTCACAACACCCTTGTAAAACTTTGTTGGATTGTTTGTTGATTTGAAAGTTTTCAAGCCTAATGTGAATGTGTTGGCCACATTACAACATCAAATCTAAGCAAAACAAGGCCAAAATCCAAGGGAAAAGGCCCAAACGAGTGAAAAAATATCAAAGGATACACTTTTTGGTGACATAGTAGTTGAAGTCTCATTGTTCGGATCCCACTAGATCCTCACCTACTCAATGTATCTGCCCCTGAGGGTGACTCTCCTATCTTGTAGCACAACCATAGGCTCTAGTGCCAACTACATGTCCTCTACTTGTAAGGAATTCCAATCGAGAACATGAGATATGTCAGGAATATAAGGTCTAAGTACATAAACATGGAATACATCATGTATGGGCGAAAAAGTAAGATGATAAGAAACATGTCTAATCCTTTCCAAAACCTCAAACAACCCCACAAAATGAGGTGCAAGCTTAGATCCTTTCCCATAACAGATTGGAAATTTTCATGTATGCACTTGTAAGAAAACCTGATCACCAATTGAGAACTAACGGTCAAACCTATGTGCATCTACATATTTGTTTTGTCTATCCTATGTTGCCACCAAGTTCTCTCTAATGTGAGCAAGTTGTTGCTCCATATCCTGAAGCATCTCGTGTCCAAGGAGAACTCTATCCTCAAGATGGTCCCAACTCAACGAAGTCCAATAAGGATGACCATACAATTCCTAGAAGGGAGAAATCCCAATCAAACTATGATACCCATTGTTGTACGCAAAATACACTAAATACAAGCAATCCTCCCAATGCAACTGCTGATCCGTAATGTACATTCTAAGCATGTCCTCAAGAACCTGATTGACCCTCTCGATTTTTCCATCGGTCTCTAGATGGTATGCAAAATTGAAGTTCAATAGGGTCCCTAAGGCACACTACAAGGATGTCCACAATGTAGAAGTAAACAATGGATCTCTATTAGAAATAATTCTTTATGGAATTCCATGTAGTCTAACAATATCCTCCATGAATATTCTAGCCACTTAAGAAGCATTATAAGATGAAAAAATGTGATAAAAGTGTACCACCATAGTCAATCGATCAATATTGACCATGATGACATCATGCTGATGAGAAGACATAGGAGAAACAACTATGGAGTCCATTGAAATGATATCGCATTTCCACTTAGGAACGAGAAGTGGTTGTAGAGAAACTACGGGATGCTGATGTTCTACTTGAACTCTCTAACAAACAAAACACCTCGTAAAAAAGTCTAAAATATCTCACTTCATTCCAGCCCAAAAATATAGTGGGCGAAGATTTGTATACATCTTCTTAACACCCAGATGAGAAAAATAGAGTGCATGATGAGCTTTTGACATAATCAAGGTATGAAGACCCTTAGAAGGAGGTACATACATTTGACCCATATTCAATAAAATAACATCAGATTCAAGCAAATAAACAACATACTTTCCCTCCAAAGCTTTATCAGACTCAATTTCGGACATCACCTCCTGATACCAACTATTTGAAGGAAGTGATACAAGGATCTAGCTCCTCAAATTTACACCAAGAGTCACTATAGACAAGTCATGTCTCTGCTGACTCAGAGAATCCGTCACTACATTCTCCTTGCCCTGGATGCATTTAATCTTAAATTCATATTCACAAAGGAATTCCATCCATCTCCTCTACCTAACATTCAGGTTTCGCTATGTGAATATATACTACAAGCTACGATGATCACTATGTAGATCAAATCAATGCCCCAATAGAAATTTCCTCCATCTCACAAGGGAATTCACAATGACGACTAACTCCAAATCATGCGTGAGGTAATTCAACTCACGATCTTTGAGTTTACAAGACTCATAGGCAATCCTGCAACCCTTGTACATAAGAATGACTCTTAAACCCTCCAAGGATGCATCCATACACACCACAAAATTAGTAGTTTGATTAGGAACTACTAAAATAGGTACATTGGTTAACTTCTCCTTAGGAGTTTGAAATGATGGCTGGGACTATTCTAACCAAATAAACTTGTTCCCTTTCCTTTTAAAATAAGTGATGAGGTAAGCTATCCTTGAGAAGCCCTAAAAAAATCATCGGTAGTAATGTGCCAAGCCCATGAAACTGTGAATCTTAGGAACATTCATGGGCGTAGGCCAATCAGTGATGACTTGGATCTTTGAAGGATCCACGAAAATGCCTTCACCAAAAATAATGTGACCCAAGTATTTTACCTCCATCTAAAAGAACTCACACTTCACCAAATTTTTATACAAATGATTGTCTCTCAGACACTGCAACACCTGTCATAAACTCTCTTCATGATCCTCCCTAGTCCTTGATTAGATCAAAATATCATCAAGGAACACAAGGAAAAATCTATCCAAGTCGGTGTGAAAAACTGTGTTCATCAAACTCATGAAAACTGATGGTGCATTCATCTACTCGAATGACATTACAGTAAACTCATAATGTCCATGGTGAGTGTGAAATGCAGTCTTATGTATATCCACCTCAAAGATATGCAATTGATGGTACCCCGACTTAAAATCAATTTTTAAAATAATTTAGCTCCTTTTATCTAATCAAACAAATCATCAATTCTTGGCAAAGGATATTGGTTCTTCATCGTGACCTTATTTAACTATCGATAATCTCTGCACAACTGAAGGGAACCATTCTTCTTCAAAAATATAACCGGTACTCCCCAAGGAGAGACACTAGGATGAATGAACCCTTTTGCCAATAACTCTTCCAACTGCAACTGAATCTCCTAAAGCTCTTGTGTGGTCATCCGATATGGGGCTCAAGATATAGGTCCAGCTCCAGGAATTAGGTCTATTATGAAATCGATGTCAGACTTATGTGGAATCCATAAAATTTCACTAGGAAAGACATATGGGAACTCCTTAAGGAGAGGATAGTCATCAAGGGACACCTCTCAACTCTCCCCTAGCTCCAAACCATGAACCGACACCACAAAAAATTGGAAACCTTGACACATACATCTCCTCAACTGCATAATAGAGATCATCCATAAGGAGATGGGTCTCTAGATGCCAACCAACTCAACCTCATTACCTAAATCATCCACACAACTATTGAATTACAGTGACAATCTATCACTGCTCAGTGAGCACTTAGCTAATCCATACCGAACACCACATCATAATCTCCTAGAGGTAGGATGCAAAGATCCACCGTAGTAATGAGTGAACCAATATTCAAACTACAACCAGGAACAAGGGAATCTACCACTATCTTTTCCCCAGAGGCCAATTCGACCTACCACCTAGCACCTTGCTTTGTTGGCACTAGCCTACAATGCTCTATTATGAAAGGGGAAATAAATGAATCTGAAGCACAAAAATAAAAAAGGATAGAGATATCAGTACCCTGTAACACACTTGAAGCCTCCACTATAGTGCCCTGATGCTCAACCCAGTGGTTGTAAACTAAAAAAAATACTCGATGGGATTTGCCTACATCTCCCACCATCAGCTCTGAAGTTTCCGGTATCTAACTGAAACCTATAGTGTTCCTATATGGAAACTGTCTAGCAATGTGACCCCGCTAGCTACAAGAGAAACACCCTATGCCTCTACCATAACGTCTTCCACCTAGGGGTCCTTTAGACTGCTAAACACTACCTCTGCTAGCTCTAGTATGTGTGCTTTATGCAGGCTTATTATAATGATTGTGCTTGTTACACCACCAATTTTGGTTCTTGTTTGACTGAGGACCACCACCATGATGATATTGTGAATTCTTATGTTTAGACTAAGAGTGCTACTACTACTGCTGAGCACCCTTGGAAGGTGCCTGATGCTTCCTAGAGGAACCTGCTACCTGAGGCTGTCCACCTCATGAACCAAATGTAGATCAAGGTGTATTTCCAATCTAAACACCTATATGACATCCTAATGCCATGAATTATTTTTCCTCCACTAAACAGGTCTTCTCCATGACAGTCTCTATAGTATTTGTCTTGAAGACATAGAATCCTCCACTGATGCAGACATTCAAGCCCTTGATAAAGTGATCTAATAGCATACCCTCATCATCATTGATCATGGAATATTGCTTAAGTTCATAAAATATGCACTCATACTACTCCATCGACATGTCCATGTATCTAAGCTCATGGAACTCGCTAGCACGGTGTTGTCTCCAATGTTCTAACATGAAACATGATCTAAACCTCTCCATGAATAACTCTCAAGTCACTGAACCAATGTATAAGTGCAATTTGTTCTCCTCTAATCACCACCATGTAGATGAAAAACCTATGAGATGCATGATGGCACACCTAGCCTTAGTGTTACTACCATATGGATGCATGAAGAAACACCTATCTAGATCAATTAACCAAGTTTTTGCATCCAATCCTCCTCCAGATCCATCAAAAATGGGAGGATTTTCCCTCAAAAAGTCTCTCATATGACCTGCTGCAACAACATCGTAATCCACTAAGACACCCCCTCTCCTCGATGATCTCTATCTCTCCTTTACCACCCACTACTCCTCCTCCTACCTAGGGCCTAAGAGACCAAGAAGCTCCTCTAGAAACTAACATAGGTGAGCTCCGTCTAAACCCGACTATACCATATTCTGACCACCACTACCCTATTCACTATCGTGGAAACTCTTAGAAGGTGTACTTTGGTGATTATCCCTATGACCACCACCACGGTCTCTACCTCAACCTTGACCTCAACCTCTAGGAATATTCCTATGCAATAGTAGAAGGGGAACACATGTAATGCCCCGCCATGAGACCCTAAAGGAAATTGCAACATAATATATATATATATATATATATATATATATATATAATAAAACATGAATTATACATTAAAATATATAGTCACATGCAACATACACATTTCATATATATTTATATATTCATATATATATATACAATCCATTATATAATCATTAAACATACAGCATATATTTCAAAATAAATCTATTATTTTAAATATTTTAATTACCAATTAAAATATTACAACATCAAACAAAATATACTAAATTATGCATTATAAATTTAATAATATTACTTATTACTAAATTTATAAATCATAATTTAGTATATTTTGTTTGATGCTGTAATATTTTAATTGGTAATTAAAATATTTAAAATAATAGATTTATTTTGAAATATATGCTATATGTTTAATGATTATATAATGGATTGTATATATATATATATATATATATATATATATATATATATATATTTGAATATATAAATATATATGAAATGTGCATATTGCATGTGAATATATTTTAATGTATAATTCATGTTTTATTTTATATATATATATATATTGTGTTGCAATTTCCTTTAGGGTCTCATGGCGGGGCATTACAACACATGTTCAAGAGTTATGTATAACGTTAATATAATATTCTCAATTGAACCTAAAGTACCTAGTGTAAAAAATTGGGCTCTGATACTAAGATATAACACCCCACCACACAAACCCCAAAGGACAACACAACTAACTAAAAATTATGACACAATTTTTCTTTTTAAAAAGTAAGACTAGCATGAAACATGAATCATATGAACGACAATATCAAAGAATGTAAGTTAATCCTACATCTAACCTAACTCTATCCTCTGGGGTAACATGATCGCATTACAAATACAATTTCCCAACATTAACTAATCCCATAACGAAGGTTACTAGCCACAAGTGATCATTTTGAAACCATAGTTTAAAGAAAATTAACATCATACATGCAAACATAACATTAATTATACATCTAACCATCATCAAATAATAATACCAAAGAGTACATCCATCACTTTTTCTTACATAGATATACATCTTTCCAAGATTTTCATAATTACATATATTTCCATAGATACAACACCATTTAAGATCATAAATGTGAATCAATGAATACATATACCACATTCCATACATGGGGTAGATCAATACATTGTTTAAAATTTTACATCAAGCTTCCCCTTATAACAACGGGAAGGATACTACAAATACATGATAAGGTACACCTAAAATGATTACACTATAAAACATCAATGCTGTCATCAAGTCTGGTACAAGATCTAGAACCATTTCATACAATGCTCCATACATGCTCATGAACATCAACCAGGAACCCAATGGAGTGCATAACATCTTCCACTTGACCATGTGGAACCCTAAGGCCCACCCTCCGTGGTAGGAGATGATAATAATGACCCACTAAAAAACAATCAAGTAGACGTAGGCTAACATGAATTTACACACAAATTTAAGGAACTAACCATAAAGAAACAACCACTTGTAGAGGTACATGAACAATAAGGGGAACAAAATACAAGATAAACAATGTTGCTACAAGGAAGAGTGTCATCACATAACTCAATATGGGTTACCCAATGCGGATCTTCCTAGGTCCTCGACCCCCATTCTAGGTTACCACGACAACCTCAACCAATCCTCGACCCCCACTCTAACTCATGCGGGATCAACATACCTTTACTGAAGACAAGGTAGTTTATCATTCCATTCCAAGCCTACTCACCTCATCTCAAGCCTAAACGAGCACTTGAGTGGCTAGAGAGGCATCCATTATCTTATATTAATGTGAGTACTACCCAACCCCTTAACTATTTATTTGGTTATCACTGAATTAACACAACCCCCACACAGGTTACCCTGGACACCACTTAGGGCTCTAGCCCCCATGGGAAGCCACTCTCCCTACTAGCCACAAAAGAAACACAATTGCTAACTGGGTAATCTAATTGCACAAACTAGCAAAACCATAGAACTAAGAACATTAAATGAGGCATGCACCAACTAGCACAAGATCTCCATAATAAAACAATTTCCATAGTGCAAGGCTAAAACCCACATAAGAATAATCAAGTATAAGAACATTAGTTCACAAAGAAATTAACAAGAAAATCCAATAATGAGTAAACTCTTTTCCCCAACCTCTGGAAGTCCAACTAATCCACTATACAAAATAACTCTCCATCGAAGAAATGATAATCTCATTATCGTGAAAAGAATATTTACAAATAAAACTCACCATTATCAATATGGAAACAAGAGTGGAACATCATCAAGGGGATCATCAACCTCATTCATTTAAAAAAATTACAAGGCTACTTGATACAAAAACACTATGCACTTGCAACCAAATATTATTACACAAATACATCACACACTATATATACACATATATCTATATATATAATGATAAATATAAACTTTTGATTAACAAGCTAACTAGCTACTATTCTTATTAGCCAATTTTTTTTTTAAATTACAACAATTATCATTTAAAGACTCTAACTAAACACAATCCACATATATAAATATACATATATATATAATTTTAAACTTAATAAACTACTGGCTGCTGCTACAACTTTTGAATTTAATATAGATAACCGAAAGTTTAACATTCAATGAACTCTAAGATACAATATCCATACATACATACATACATATATAAATACATACATACATACACACATATATATACATACATACATATATATATATATATATATACATATATATATATATATATATATATATATATATATAAATTGAAAGACATAATAAATCAAATGGAGGTTACATATTTCCCAACACTGCATTTTACAAACTGCTATATAATAGAAGAATACCAAAGTCCGCGCACGGAAGAATACATAACAAATTTTTTTAACACATATGAAATTTTTTAACACATGCCATGTTTGTTAACACATACTATTTTTTAAAGAGGCAACACTAATTCTCTTAGCATAAACATCAGCAGAGAATGAAAGTTTGAATGCCTAAGGGCATATAATCTGCTATTTTATCCATTGCATTATATCTTGGGAGAAAGAGCCTTCATAGCATTGAACTCTAAGTTTAGACAATGCGTAGGAGTTCACATGCTACAAAAGAAAACACAACAGGAATAAAACACCAGTTCACACTAATATGGCAACGACCAAAAACAACATAAACAATTCAAAAAGAAGCATAGTAAATGAAGAAATTGATTCCCATAGAATCGAATAATGCTCAAGCCACATTTATATTGCATGAGCTTGCATATTTCTAGGCATAAATTTCATTGAATAAAATACTAAATATTTGAGGACTATGCAAAGGTAGCCAGATCAATTTCATGCGAAACTAACAGTCTCGCAACAAATAAGAATAATCGTCAATATAGAAAAATATCATTTTCAATACACAATGTACAGATAAAAAATAATGAAGAAGGCCAACCCGATTTCCTTCACTTCGAAGATGAAGAAGTAGTGTCAAGAACAAATCTATCACATCAACAATCCTCTTCCCTTGAAGCTTTGATCAACCTTCAAAAATCGCTTCTACACTTTCAGAACAATTTCAATTCCAAATCTGTATATTCTAAGAATATTTTTGTAATACCCCGCCTTGCAACCCTAAAGGAAGTTGTAATTAACAACTTAAGCGAACCAATTTTTTTTTTTTTTATAAAGTGCAATAACATACACATTCACTTACTAATTAACAACAACCTCTAAGGCTACAAAGTTAGGATTACTTAAACCCACACATACATATTACATATAACCAAAGCATTATGAGCTTTATGAAATAAACATCATACATCATGAGAATGCCACATAACATAATAAGATGAACATCCAAGATAAAATCTTATAAATATTAACTTAATCCAATAGTTACATCACTCATTCCCAGAATGAGACAATAGTACAAAAGTATAACAATTACATAATCTCACCTCATAAACATAAGAGGGATAAAATAACTTATACAAATAGAAATATTACAATGCAAGAAAATACAATAGAACCGCAACTGTCCATCTGGATGTCTTGCCTCCATGAACTAAAGATCAAGGGGGACCCAACAGTTTTGGTGCATGTTCGACCCAACCATGTGGTACCCAAAGGCCCACCCCCATGCTTGGAGATAGTAACAATGTAACAAGGACAAAGATCCATAACCTCTAACCAAAGGCAGACTCAAACTAACTCATATTGAAATAACCAAAATAAATGCAATAAACAAGAACAACTCTCACATCACTGACATTGCTTCCAGACATAAAATAGATCAAGTATGTTCAAAAAACCATACACGTATACAAATACCAATCACCAAGGGAATCTCAAGTGCACACAAATTAGAAAACATAACCACTCCAACTCTAGGAGGATACAAATAATAGAACACACTCCAAACATCTTGGAGGCAACAACACATAGTCCACTCGTTTCACAGGAGGTACAAAACATCCCCGTTCATGAAAATCGGGTAAAAATGAAAGGACGCCATGCACTACCCAAGGGAAAACAACTACATGGCATAAAGATTCAACAACCCTTATCCTCTAAGTTCTTCTAGAAGACTTATAATTTAAGACTAACACTAGATCCCAAAACCCATAATGCAACTTGACTTCATAGCAACAAAAGCATTCAAGTCATAAATCAAAAATAATATTTGGATTTCCTAAATCCATATTCATTCAATAGGTAACATTAAAAAGTTCAAAGACACACTTACAGGGTTAACTCAAATAATCATATACCCATATTTCTATTTCCATTATAAAAAATCTTAAACAGTTTGAACTTACACCCCCTTACGAAATACAAAGAACTAGAACATTTAAGGCAATCACAAGAGCATTACTATTTTTGGATATACTAAATCCATATCTCCTTTATATTTCATTCACAATAAATTAATTGTTCTACTTGAAATATAATAAATTAAAATAGCCATTTGCCTCATCAATATAAACTTCTTAATTTACCTTTAAATCGACACAAATCCATGCAAGCAAACTCTTTCCATTTCCTAACCAAATCTTACATCTCATTCAATTTTCTATTTAAAACATTCAATCCCTTTAATATCATAAAATATTGTTTCTCTATCCATTTTCCTATATACACTAATCAAACCATTTTTAAATCTCTATTCAATAATATATTGCATGCTTCTTATTAAAATAAAATACGATAATGAATTTACACTTAATATATGTATATTTATGTTCCATATTATGTATACACCAAATATATATATTAATAACTTAATTATATATATTCTTTAATATTCCAATCACAATGATTAAAATTGCTCTATGGAAATAAATGAAACAAAACAAATATTTGCCTTTTCCAATATAATTAGTTCCTAAATTTACGTCTAATACAACATAAACTATTGCAAATACTATATTCAAATTTTCTATCCAAAATCTATACCACACATTCTAATTTTATCCTTTAAAATCCCTATTCCCAATAATATAAAACTTTTTCTCTTTCAACTTAATTGAAATAATTAAACAAGTATCTTCAATCTACAAATACAAAAAAATACTAATTTAAACAATTTAAATCAATTTCAATGTTTACTTCTAAAACTAACATCAGCTCTCTATTAACTGGATTCCTTTCATTTTCCAACTAACTCAAATGATTTAATTATTTAATATAAAATACCTTTTTCCTATTAAACTAAATTATGCATACTAACCAGTTCCAATAAAAATATTTCTTTCAAATACACAACTAACTCTTCTAATTTCTACAATTCATTACGTAATTCATTATATCGATAAAACTGAATTAAGAATTCATCCTTTCAGATAGGGAAGAAATTACACTAATATTTAATTCTCTAATTGCTCTTAACAAAATAAGTATTTTCAACTATTAGTCAAAACATTTCGCTTTAAATTAAATAACCAATTGCCCTTGCAAATTAAATAATTATAAAATTAATCAAATTAACATTTTGTCTCTTCCATAACTTATTGTGTTAAAATAAGATCAATATTTGGACTATAACCCAATATCATATATATATTTTTCCAATTAAATCAAATTAATAATTGGACCTTTTACACATGAATTTAAATTTCACAATTAAATCTTAAATTATGCATTCTTTAAATTAGATATTTAACTCCTTTAATTAAACTTTAACATGCTATTTTAGAATAAACAATAATTTCCCCATACGTTTATAATTTTATTTTCACTAATCTAATATACAAATTTTATTTTAAATAATATAAATAAATATAATACTTTAATATTATAAATTATAATATAAAATATTATTAAATAATATTTTAATATTATAATAACAATACATAAAATATTAATATTTATAAATATCAATTTATTATTATTTTATTACCAAAGCAGCCATGGGAAAATAACTTAACAGCAGTCTCATGTTTCAAACATAACTCAAAAACTACGATCTAGGTATTTGCAATTTTTTTACAAGGATAAGAAAATTTTAAAGTGCAAAAACCCTTTAAATTTCCTAACAACCCAGTTTGTGTAAGTGGAGTTATACACGACGCAATCAGACCATTTTACCATGAAAAATAGAACTACCCTGCGGATTTTAAAATCCGATTTTTAATAACAAATAGAGGGTTTCATTTTCTAAAAACATTTTAAAAACATTGTTTAATCTCTATGTTTGAATCCAAAACAAAATAATTGATTTTTAAATTCAACTGAGGTTTTCACAATTTTCACTCAAGAATTTTCACAAAACAAAAGCTGCAAATTTATTTGATTCTTTTCTTCTAATAACAAATTTATTTTCTAAAACAGATTTAACAAACAAATCTTTAATCACTACTATTTTAAAAACAATCAGGAACAATAAAAACACAAAAGAAAACTTGGCTCAAGAAGCTACAGGAAGAGATGAATTTCTTCTGCAAACCTCCTCCAAAGATTTCTTGAATTTTTCTTCAATCCTCCAATGAATCCAATCCAAAACCCAACAAATGCAAACAATCTTTCCTCCAATCAATTCTACAATCAAACTTTCTTCAAACCCTTCCTTTGTGCAAATTTTTCCAAAATTTCTTTTTTGATGTAAAAATGAATTTTCTAAAAACTTTTTTGCCCTAAAATTTAAACATGTATTCTTTATAAATCAAAAAATATCTAATACAACCCTAATTCACATTACATGCAAATTAGATATTAATTTTAATTTCAATTCCAATTTCAATTTTTACAACCCTAATTCACATTGCATGCAAATTAGATATTAATTTTAATTTCAATTTTTACAACCCTAATTCACATTGCATGCAAATTAGATATTAATTTCAATTTCAATTTCAATTTTTGAAAACCCACTTTTAATTTAAAATGCAATTTCAAATAATAAATTAATTTCCAAAGTTGAAACTCATTTCCCAAATAAACATTTAATTACAATTTCTAATTTAATTCCCACACATTGAAATTAAATTCCAAAATTAATTTTAATTCTTTTATTTCCTTTCATTTTCTTGCATCACGTTTAATTAATTAATTTAATTATTTAATCACTAAATTCAACCCCCTTGGATTAAATTTAATTGATTAAATAAATTAAATATAATTAATTAATTTTAAATATAAACTTTTATCCACATTGCATTATTTAAATTAAACAATCATCAACATGATTTAAATGCAATTGTTCTAAATATCTATTTCCAAATCAAGAATCCTTCAAAATTAAATAACATTAAAGTAAGACCGACAATGACTTGACACACACGACTGACGTCACACTAAGGCTAGGGTGTAAACTTGACACATGTTACCTAGCTACTATCTCCCATTCAACTTAACCGTTGGATCGACACGCTCAAACCTGTGAACCTAGGTGGAGTCGATGTCATGTACCTGCAATCCTACAACCAAATAAACATCATACAATATATCCAGCATATAATACACACCATGAAGAAGGAATTACGGATTCATAGGGTGCTCGCAAGCGAGTGATGCGAACCTGTCTTCTTCACCAATACACTCATCGAAACTGACATTTCCATCATAATTCCAATAGTCTCATAATAACATCTCATGCTAACTCTACAACATCATTAATCCATAATGCATGTGAAACAATAATTAGATCAACAAATCACACAATAATAGTTGTCACTCAATAGTAGCAAACAAAACATCATAATAAAATGTATCCAGTATCAAAGTAACTGCAACCAAACATAATATAAAGCAAACCGAATAAGGAGAAAAACGGAGGGGTATTACAATTTTTTCAGAGAAAATTTATTGTTCTAAAACCAAAAAAGAAGAAGAAGAAACTTTTTTCCAAAGCCGAGCATTATTAAAAACAAGGAATTTTTTATTTTTTCGAAGATAAAAATCAAGCAATTATCACTTAATAAGACAATTTTCCTTTTTGCAACCAATTCAGAGCCATGCATGGGCTCAAACTTGCTTTTTCCATCTGTTTAGTTGCTTTAACAACTTGTTCAAAATTATAATCCAATTTATTATTCCATTTTGAATATATTATCTTTCCACTTTTAATTAATTAATTTAATATTATATTATTTTCACATTTTAATAATTAAATTGCATTGATAATAAAATTAACAATTATCATTAAATTTAATTATGATAATACTTTATACAAAAAATAATTTATTTAATTAATCATCAATAAACCATATACTTTCTATTTCTTAGTATTGGTTTATTTAATTATTTATTTTAATTATGACTTAATTTAAACAACCTTATAATCAATCTAATTTAATTAAATTGATTAAAGAAGGTTATTCATAATATTAATTTCACCATAAGATTTCAATTAATAAGAATATTTAAACTCAATCAATAGTTTAAACAACATAATGGCAAATGACTACGTAACAACACAATTAATCCATACAACGATAAATGCAAAACGAAACAACTAACCAAGAGTGCAAACCAAATTGACGGGGTAATAAGATGGATACTCATCCTTGTTGAGGATGATGGAAAGGGTAGGAGACCTTTTTTCATCTATGATTTCCAACAACATTTCCTTTGGGTTTTTGAGGCACACTCAAACCTGACAATCCAGGTGGAGTTGATGCCTGATACCCGCAACCTGCATCAACCACAATGTCAAACAATATACATATATATCAAACATCAAACACACTATGAGAGGAAATCACAACATAGAAGGGTAATCAAGAATGATTAATGCTACATCATCCCTCCCACCAAGACCTCAAACAATAACCACATCAACGAAAAACAATAATTATATTGAAAACAACGTAGATCCATCATGAATTCAATGCATAGTAAGCATAATCATATAACCACATGACTCACATAATCAAATTAATCCGAACACACAATAAATCCATATATCCATCATAACATAAGCATAAGTCAATAGTATTATGATCATCAAAGTTTGATAAATTGTCATCGCAAAACCAATTAAAAACGGTAAAACTAGCATCAACAAAGTATCAAAGTGCATATCCTAAAATGATGAGTATCAATCTAATGAAAGCAATAGGAGAGGCACTACAATATTTCCAAAAATCTGTTTGCATCTAGACTTGAACCTATCAAACATAAGACCCTCAGACACTGTAAGTGATTCCTAGATTTTAAGTTTTTCAAAATCACCTATGTAGTCTAGGGAACCTAGTGTCCCTATCCAATCAATTTAGGCTATTTTTCTTTGCAAAAACTTTCTTGTAGTCTATGCCCAGATCTAGTCTTAGTTTCTAAAGTTCAATCATGTAACTGTATACTTTTTTTGAACACCAATAACTTGATCCATAGGTCATAACATAGTTTTTTCATTGCAAAAGACTTGTGTTTTCATAATTCATGTTCTATTGTCAGATATTCTAAAGAATTTTTAAAAAATTGTTACAAGCATGTGAAAATGAGTTCCTTTCACCTATAGCTACTAAACCATGAGAAATTTGAAGATGATGCAAACTATTGATTTATGACATTTTGTCTGTAGATTCTAAATATGTATTTTAATTTTTTTTTGGAATCAAATTGTATTTATTTTTCCATCTCCTTCGATAACTAGCTTTTAACAGTAAATGTCATTTTTAAAGAGTGATGTGAACTATAAACCACATAACTTTTTTTTCTATGAAGGATAAAATTCTTATTTTTTGAATTTAGATTTGTAACTACAATATCTAGAGGATGCATTTGGTTTCATAATTTTTTATTGAATATTTTTTAAAAGTAAGTTTTGAAGTCAAACCAATTACAATTTAGACATAGGTGTACTATTAGGAGCATAATTGTTTTTGTATGTATTGGAACTCTTTTTTCTTTTTGTTGGAATAAGAACATCAATACCTAGAGGACATGTATTTTTTAGAATTTTTTCTTTATTTTCCTATTTTTTTGTATGAGTGAAACAAATACGTTGATGCTCATTTTAAAACCTACATTCACAAGAAATAAAAAATAGATATAATAATCAAATTAAATAATTTAAATTTATACTTGTTGGAAAACTTATAGTAAGGACTATATAATTACAAAACATAAATTTTAAATGAATTCATTTGATCCCCCAAAAGGTAAATCAAAAGTGATTTTTTATCAACATTTTGATAGGTGTAGAGGAGACTCCATTATAGGTTTGGTTTAAAACTAGTGGGGTTCTATCAAAGGGGGTTTGATCTAAAGGGGTTTTATCTAAACATTTTTAATTAAAATCCTTTAAATGAAACCTTTCAAGGCTTAAATAATTATTGTGTGTGTGAATATGTGGACTAATTAAAAGGATAAAAAAACACACCAATGTGAAATTATATTAAAGAAAACTAATTTTAAGATAAAAAAACTCTAAAACAACAGTTCCTTCAAAAACGTCCCATTGTCCTCTATCTCCAAAGATTCGATGTAAGTTGTTGGCTCTTAGTTGGTGTAAGCAACAACTTAGTAGAATGAAAATATAAATAATGAGATTATGCAACATGCATGTCTATTGTTAAATGATATGATATGATTAAGCTAAGATATGAAACTAAGATTCTATGAAGGATAAAATACTATGATTAAGAAAATAAGATTGCTGAATGCTGGATAAAATGCAACTATAATGATCACGCTATATTCAAAAAATATAGGATCTTTTTCAAAGCACAAAGAGACTATATTTATAGAGTTTTGGAGGCAAAATCCTAGTTGGCAAAGATCAATGGTTGAGATTCAATCTAGTAAGATGAACGGTGAGAGATGGAGAAGTTGGAGAGAAAGATGAAAGCTAGAGAAAAACAAGGAAGATGTTTCCAACCCATAAAAAAATTTCACTCAAAAATAGAGGAAACTTGCCAATTGTCAAGTTTAGTTATGAGTTAGTTTTGGTGGTTGAAGATAATTCATCAATTAAATAATATATTTTTTAAATTTCATGTGATATGTGGGTTTGGAAGCTTCTAATTAAATATTAATTATGTGTGAAAAGTGAATAAGAAGATTCTAATTAAATATTCAAATATTTAATTAAATGTGAGATAGATTTTAGAAGATATAAAGATGATTTTATAATCTGGAAAAAAAAGAATATTTACTTTATTCAAACTAAAGAAATGCGATAATTATATTAAATAAATTCTAAAACTTATTTAATTAATTAAGAAGAAATGGAAAAGTGATAATAATTAAATAATTTTTTTTATTTAATTAGAATAGAAGAACTAAAAAATGAACAATATAAATAAATAATTAAATTTATTTATATGCAGATTGAATTAGAAGATTAATTAAATAACTTGTATTTAATCAATTACCAAATTTATTATAATGTGACCATTTTTAGGTGTATATATTTTTCCCCTCTTTGAAGCAATGTGTTTTATGCATTGCTTCAAAGAAAAATTGAGATAATGAAAATTTTTCCCTTGACTTTGAAAATTTTTACTGATGATGCTATATGCCCCCTTGGAAGATAAATCATGAGTTTCAGATGATGATGATTCCAAGATTTTGAGAGATTTGATATTGTTTCACCAATTTATCTCTTGAAATAGTGCTCCACATGGTGAAAAATAACCTTACCTTATTTACCCCCTTAAAAGGTGGAAAAAGGTAAAAGTCCTTGTCATTTGAACAATCGCATTTGGTGAAAACAGAGCTCTGTAAGAGGAGAATTCAAGATGCTGATCCATTACGAGCACCATAGATTCGAGCAGGTTCATCGTCATCAACGACCAACAACATATGGACCTCCAGTAAGAACATAGAACCCTTCTTCATGAATTTTTGATTTTTTTAAAAATTTGAAATTCTGCTTTAGCGCATAGGAATGCGTTTTAGTGCATACAAGCATTAGTTTAGCACATAAGCCAGGTAAAATAACACATATAGGATAGCACATCCATTCCCCAGAGTAGCAATTTTGGATGTTAGATTAGCACATCGATCAATTTAGCACATAAACATGATAGATTAGTGCATAGATGAAAGACTCGTGCATAGGATGCTCAATTAGTGCATAGACTTGAGGCTTTAGCGGATTTTCTAGATTGGCACATTGGTTTGATAGTCTAGCACATTGACCTGATAGAGTAGCACATACACTGGCTTAGCATATCATCGCTCTGTTTAAGCGCATTCATGGATAAGCTAGCACATTTTCTGATTTAGTGCATAGATAGTCTGTTTTAGTGCATCCATGAAATTTAGCTGATTTTAAATTCTTGAGGAACAATTGATGATTGCTTGATGTTTGTTGCTATATTAGAAAACTGATTTGATCAATTTGAGTAACATCAAGGATATATTGACTTGATTTTGATATTGATTTGATAAATTTATTCTCGTGTTTGAAAAAAATAGTAAAATGATGTCAATTCTGATAAATTTGCTTTTCAAAATGAAAAAAAATAGTAAAAATGATAATGTGAGCCAATTGGCTGTTAAATTTGTCTTCATGCCTGATTAAAAACAAATAGTAGAGATGATAAATTTGTCTTCTTGCTTGAAGGACAAATAGTAAAATGATGATTTGATACTGATACGTTTCTGATGTTGATTTGATTTCGATGATTCTGATAAATTTTATTTAATGTTTGATGAAAAACAAATAGTAATGATTGATATGATTTGATTCCATGTGATTGTTTGATTGATTGATTGATATGGATATGATGTTATGGGAGGATTTTAAAATCCTCTAGATCAGAGAGAGGTTTCCTCGCACATGGGAGATGATTCCCAAATTGTCCCAATCAAAGATTGAGGTTATCACCAGATGTGGTTTGGGTTCACTTCTAAGTATCCCAAAATATAGGGTCAACAGGGCACTGTTGACTACTATAGCTGAGCGATGGCATAGTGAGCATAATAATTTTCACTTGCCTACTAAAGAGATCACCATTACACCTGAGGATGTTTATAGGATATTAGGGATCCTAGTAGTCGATGAGATTGTGGTCTATGACCACAAGGAGATTGGGGGGAAAAATACTTTGAGATGAGTCTTTCTGGACCCACATTAGTGGCTATGAGATCCCTTGGAGGGAGAAGGTTTAGGGTTATGCCCCACTTCCTTCAGTTTTGGCTGGCTTCTTATGTCCTAACTGTTAGTCGAAGGGGCTATCAGTTGGTTGGGGTTGGATATTGGAGGACATGATCCTCCATCAGACTAGATATGCCTTAGGTTTCTATATGTTGGCCCATTATACCATGATCTTCATCAAGTGGTATATACAGATGGGAAGAGTATATATTCTAAGGTCACATTGCTTCAAATTTGGGCATGGAAAAATATCGCTATCATTCACCCCTTTGTAGGAAGAGATTGTCCCATTGGCCATCCTTACATTTATGCTTACACAAGTCCACTTGTCCAACCTAAGTTGGGCAAGTTAGAGTACTACAGGAGAGTGTTGGATGATATGGACATAGTCATTTGGAGGTCGTATGTTGATTACGAGGCCTGGGATTTTGATGATGTTGGGCTGCCATACTCTGGTATATCTAGGTATTTGATCGGGAGGACCTCATTCATTATTGAGAGATTTTTGGTCATGTGGGTACTTAGATAGTTCAACCAGGTATAGGTTATTCCTCAGGGTGCAACCCATTATTCCAGACGATCTGAGGATGTGGCAGAGTGGGGTCCATTTATCCCCTATGAGGCAGCCATGGAAGAGTATCTAGGTCTACAAATAGAGTTTTGGGACTATCATCCGAAGGTTACAGATGCACAAATGACTGATGAGTACGCGACCTACTTTTATACTCATGCATTTTTGAGTTTGACCAATCTGGATGAGCCTACCCCACTTTTAGATGGACCAACATTACAGTAGGAATGACGAAAACCACGTGTATAGGCAGAGGCAGGGGCATAGGTAGAGCAGCCCACCGGATGAAGGGAGGATGTGGGTGTTGGTGTGACTATGGTGATCAGGAGGAGGAGGATAGTGACTATGATGATGATGATGATGGGGATGAGGGGGGTGGTGGAGTGAGAGTCTTCTTTGATGTACCATTCAAGACTTGACCCTAGATAATGAGAGTAGTCGAGCAGGTAGCTGCCGCACCACCATGGATTACCATCAAGGCTCCATCTCAGGGCCATATTGATACACTAAAGGCATAAGTACAAGCTCTTCAGAGCTTTATAGCGCAACCATAGGCTACCATAACTCAATTATAGGCATAGATGGCTCAACCACCACCCCCAGAACCATAGATAGCCCAACTAATGGCTAAGAGAGATACTCTTAGACAATGGTGTCAGCAGGTAGAGGGGATAGTAGATAGATTACTGAGATCAGTGGAGGACACCTCTATTGGAGAGGTTGTGGTGGAGGGATTAGAGACTCCTCGAGAGGCTGAGTATTACCAGATGAGATATTTTGAGGTAGTACCCCTCGAGCATAGGATAACCTACATGTAGTCAGGTACTAGATCTCACACTCACTCCTGTACACATTGCAGGAGTGCCACCAGGAGTGTAGGTATGCCCAACAGATGAGAGAAAGGTGTTTTAGGCAACAAACATCCAACGAGACTCACCACCTTTGGAGGAAACAATAGTCATGACCCTCGCACAGATGATGATATTGTATACACCATTTTGTCACATTTTATGTATCTCTTTCAGACATTTGATATCATTGTACCCATGTAAATTTATGCTGATGAGATTATATATGATATGCGGTGATGGTTTTGATATGCATGTGTCTTTGATTATGCTAGGATGGATGTTTATGTATGCATTTTTACTTCTATATGCCATGTTGCTTATGATTACGATGATGCATTTTTATGTATGGAAAATGCATTTTATGATGGATGATGATGAAATGGATGCAAATGCCTATATTTTATTCTTTTTTATGTATGTTTATGTCAATGATGCAATGATATGTACATTTTTAAAAATGCAAAAATGAAAATGATAATGAAAGAACCATGTTATTGATGATGAATGAATGATAAAAATATGATATTGATGATATGAATAGTGAAAGGACGAGATAATAAATGATATGAAAAATTGATATGAAAATGAATTTAAAATGATGAGATGATAAATGATGTGCAGGATAACGATAATGAATGATTGATAAAATGATGTGAATATGAAAATGATAATGATAATGATATATATATATGAAAATGGATGATATATGATATCAATATAAAAATGGATGATATATGATAATGAATGATATATGAATGATACATGTTTACGAAAATTCCTTGAAAATAAATATTAAATGATATGAAACTATGTGCAAAATGATATGAATCTATTGGTAAAAATGATAATGATAATGGTAATGAACTGATATTAATAATCTTATGATATGACATGGAAAATGATAATATGAAAATGATAACACAAATAATAATGCAAAGATGGTAATGCAAAATGAATATGAACATGTGTGAAAATGATATGAAACTAAGGGTGAAAATGATAATGCAATGATATGCAAAAATGATTATGCAAAATGATATATGAAAATGAAATTAATGATTGATAAAATGACATGAAAATGATGTGAAAATGAAAATGAAAATGATGTAAAAATGAAATGCAAAGATGATATGAAAATGATGTGAAAATAATATTTGCAGATGTCCAAGTGTACTCAATCTTCGTTTCAAAAGAGATATGTATCTTTTCCAACCTCCAAAATTCTATTATACAACTGCAAATAAGAATGCAATCTATATGCATCATGCAGTCCTAAAAATGAATTACGCACTATTGTCATTTTTGTGAACCAAGTTTATGTTTCATTATTGATTGATCCTTTTGATATGTTGAAAGTTAGTACAAGAATCAAAGGAGATATTTGCACTGATGATGACCTGAGTAAAAATTTCATGATGTTTGATATAGAAAGTTAATACAAACATCAAGGTATAACTAAACCAAGATGACCTGAGTATTGCTTGCATAAACAAACATAAGTTAATCTTTTTCCTATGCAAACCCCAAAATGTCATTAATGATATTTTTGTAAACCATGTCTCACAAAAAAATTGCACAATAATAGTGATTAACTTATAGAAAACAATCAAAGAGAAATCACACTCCTTCCTTATGACTCTAGTTCAATACATCATTGAGTCACTCTAGAGATATGATGTCATCAAATTTCAAAACAACAGTTCAACTTTTGCTTAAGTTTCCCAATCATTTTATTCGGATTAAGATCATCCAGTTTGTTCAGTTTCATGTCTTATAGTTTTTTTGACTAGGCTTGATTGGATATTTGATCATTGATCCAATATTCTGATACTTGACACATGTTGTTGTTTATTTGCCAAAATTTTCTAAACCTTATTGCCCCCAACGAGCTTGCACTTTGACTCCCGATAAGACACAACCTATTGTTAGGAACATAAATAACAGTTATCAAGCCATGATGAAATCCTTGTCATTTCAAGGAAATGTTGTGCACATGATGCAGATGTGATGGCAAGAGATGACTTTGGGGTTGATAAAAATGGCTATGAATGATTGATACAGACTGTAACCTAATAGATGGGAGATCCAACTAACTCACAAAAGCACCTATTTTCTAGGTTTTCACCATTTGTTTTTATTGCACTTTTTCAGATTTTGTGATTTTTTTGTTGTTACCAAGATGCCTATTTACCAAGTTTTCATCAAGACAACAATATTTTTCTAATTTTTCATTTTTTTTTGGTATTTTTCTCTTTTTCTCTTTTCTCTTTTTATTTTTGATCTTTTTTTATATTTTTTGTACAACAAAAGGATGTTTGTTTGCTAGGTTTTCACCATGATGATGATTTTTTTCAGACTTTTTCTATTGTTTTTGGATTTTTTGTAGGATCTTTATGTTGTTTTTGTAATTTTTAAACATAGAACTTCTTTAGATGGATGTTGTTGGTTGGATCTTCAAGCAAGTCCTCTTATGGTGTAGATAGCCGATATGCAGATGATGAATGGACCTAGCCAATTGGGATCGAACTTACCTTTCTTTTCTCGATCTTGTTGGTTGGGAAGGTTTTCTTTTAGGACCAAGTCACCCACTTGAAATGTTTGTGGTATGACCCTATGATTGTAGCTACGGGACATAAATTTTTGATAACCCTTCAAGTGGTTGGCTACACTTTTTTGTCTCTCATCAAGCAACTCTAGTTCTTGTAGTCTTGAAACTTTGTAATTCTCATTGGTTATAAGTCCCTTTAGTGAGACTCAAAGCGAGGGAATCTCAACTTCTAAAGGAAAAATTTCTTTTGCTCCATAGACCAAGGCATATGGGGTGGCACCTATCGGCGTGCGAATGTTGGTTCTATATGCCCATAAAGTTAAATTTAATTGGACATGCCAATCAGGGTCGGCATCATTCACCATCTTCTTTAGGATCTTCAGAATCATCTTGTTTGAAGCTTCTTCCTGACCATTTCCCTGTGGATAATAAGGCATAGAGAACTTGTGTTGGATGTGAAATATTTCACAAAGTTCATCAACATCTTGATTCTTAAAAGGTCTTCCATTATCTGTGATAATGGAGCAAGAATGCCATACTAACATATGATATAATTCAAGATGAAAGATGTAATTTGTTTGCTAGTGACAGTTGTTAATGGAACAACTTCAATCCACTTAGTAAAGTACTTGATGGCCATGATTATGAACTTGTGTTTGTTTGATGATGATGGGTGAATCTTGCCGACTAAATCTAGTCCCCATTGAGAGAAAGGCCATGTTTTAGTGAAGGGTTGTAGTTCTTGAGCAAGATCGTGGATGAGATTTCTGTGAATATGACATTTCAAAAATTTCTTCACAAAGATGAAGAATTCCTTTTCCATGGTTGGCCAATAGTAACCCATTCTAACAAGTTTGTTATCCAAGTTTAGTCCACTTGAATGAGTCCCAAAAATACCACCATGAACCTCTTGTAAGGCATTTTCAGATTCATCACATTTGATTCATCTAAGGAGGGTACCATCAAGAATACATCAATATAAGGTGTTGACAATTAGGGTATAGTGAGAGGATTTTTGTATGAAAATTCTTTTCTGATTTTGGGACAAATTTGGGGGTAAGATAGTATCTTTCAGATAGGCATAGATTTTGTCGTATAAGGGAGAATCAAAACTTGTCAGGTGAAAAATGATTTGGTTTTTAGGATTGTCAAAGGCAGGGGAAAATAGTTGTTCCACTAGGAATTCATATTGAGCTTGATTCTCTAATAATTTCAGTAGTGATGCAATTGTAGCCATGACATCTACAACTTTGTTGTTGATCCACAAAATTTTCAGAAACTTGATCTTTGCAAAATATTTCTTGAAATAATCAACCATATTTTTGTACAGCATTAACTTGTCATCCTTAGTTTGATAGTCATAATTTATTTAATTTATGATAAGTTGTGGGTCACCAAAAACTTAAAACCTCTGTGATCTTCTAGTCTAATGCAATTCTTATTCCAATTAGCAATGCTTCATACTCGGCTATGTTTTTAGTACAAGGAAACATCAATCGACAAGACTTGGAAATGGTATGTCCCTAAGGTGTGAAAAATAATTCTTGACCCCGAGCCATGTTGTGTGTAGGAACCATCAAAATAAAGTTTCCATGATTTCTTGGTAGTTGTTGTGAATACATCTACATCAGGAAATTTGATGTGTAGTGGATGATCTGTTTGTAAAGGTGCCTTCGCCAGCTGATCTGTTGTAACTTTCCCTTTAATTGCCTTTTGATCCACATAGTGAATGTCAAACTCACTTATGATCACTACCCATTTAGCTAACCTACTGGTTAGGGTTGCTTTTCTCAAAAGATACTTTAAGGGATCAATTTTAGCCACAATTTTTACTGAATGAGCTAACATATAGTACCACAACTTTTGGGAAGCAAAAACTACTGCAAAACAAGCCTTTTTAATGAAGTGTAATTTATCTTATGGCTTGTCAATGCCCTGCTGATGTAATATATTGCTCATTCTTTTCCCATTCTATCCTCTTGTGCCAATAATGCCCCCAAGGATAATTCTATGGCAGAAATATACAATATTAGTGGTTCACCTTGCACTGGTGGGCTCATTAGCTAATGCTTGATTTGATTAAATACTACTTCACAATTGTCTTCCCATTTGAATGAGACATTTTTATGCAAGAAATGTGTAAACATAAAACTCTTGTCTTCCAACTGTGTGATGAATCTCCTAATGGATTGTAATCATTCTTGTAGTGGCCTAAGTTGATTGATGTTCCTTGGTGGTGGAATTTATAGGATGGCTTGAACCTTTCCTTGTTCCACTTCGATTCCTTTTTATGATACAATATAGCCTAGGAGCTTTCCATATCTTACCCCAAAGACACATTTCTTGGGATTGAGTCTGACCTTAAATTTTTCCATTCTAAAAAAAATATTAGACAAGATATCTAGATGTCCCTCCCTTGTGTTTGATTTTTCTAAGAGATCATCTACATAATCCTACATGAATGTGTTCATCATGCCATGAAAAAATGTAGTCATTGCTCATTGATATGTAGCTTCTGCATTTTTGAGGCCAAACGACATTACACTCCAACAATATGTACCCTAGGGACATGTGAATGTGGTCTTATCTTGATCTTCAGGTACAATTTTTATTTGATTATACCTAGAAAATCCATCCATTAGTAAATAAATAGCATGCCCAACTGTCAAATCCACAATTATGTCAATGTTTAATAGAGGGAAATCATCTTTTGGACACGCCTTATTTAAATCCCTGAAATCTATACGGATTCTAATTTTTCCATCTAGATTTGACACAGGTATAATGTTGGAGATCCATTCTACATAATCAATGGACCGAATGAATCCTACATCCAACAGTTTCTTAATTCCTCTTTGACTAGTAATGCAACATGTGGGTGCATCTTTTCGAGTTTTTGTTTCACAGGTTTTTCCCCTGGCATGATGGGAAAATGGTGCATGATAAGATTTGGATCCAATCCAGGCATATCTGCATATGACCACACTAAATTGATTTGATTATCCTTGAGGAATTCTATGAATTTAGGGACTTCTTCCTCTGTCAATGATGCAACAAGGTGCAAGATTTTTGACTGTTCGACATTGCCTATATTGATTGCTTCTGTAGGTTCTATCAATATAGAAGATATTTCCTAATAGTGCTCAAGGAGAGTGTCAAGTTTCCCATCTTCCAATGCCAATGAAAGGTTTTCACCTTTAGATACACTCTTTATTTTTCTCTTTTCATGATCTAATACTGTTGATTTTAGGTTTTCACCATTAGATCTATCTTTTATATTGTTAATTTTGCAGATAAAAAAAATGGCACTCTCCTAACTGAGATTTTGATCCTAAGACTCACCGATGGAACTTGTTTTCAGGTTGGATTAACATAGAAAATTCACAATGGTTTCATCACTAGGGAAGATTGGAATATCAATTGGTTTAGTTTGTTCCCAATAAATGAGCTCGGGATAGACCAAGTGCAAGGGATCGTCAGGTTGGGTAAGGTCACTGGTAGTTAGGGTCATGACACAATTATCATTCTCGCTATGGGGAAAATCTATGATGGTATCCTCCTGTTGATTATCCATATCGCTTTGAATTGAATCATCATCACTCGATTCATGGCCGCTTTGAAGTACATAGTCAAGTGGAGGCCTTGAACCTTCTCCTTGTGTGAGCATGGGTGTATGTTTTTGTATAACATCCACCTGTTTGTCTCTCCAAACTTTATCATTATAAATGGTATCCCATTCATACTCATTAGAATCAGTGTTAGAATTCTCCTACAATCTCAAAATTATTTTAGCTATCTCTTCATTGGATTTCTTTTGGAATGCTTCTTTTGTGTCTTCACCATATCCAAGTCTGGTTTTATCTTTTGGATGCATTATTTTTGGTTGGATAGGTTCCATAATTCCTTATTTTCTCTTGCCTATGGGGCTATTTCCTTCATAACCCATTCATTACATCATTGTATAACCCTTCCCATATTGCTTAGTAGGTAATTTGACATGTTGGACAAATTCATCTCCATCTTTATAAAGCTAATCAAGGATAGCTCTATCCTCATCTTCATTGAGTGTTTGCCTTGTTGTGTGGACACTGTAGGTTGACCATGTGACCTTGGAGAGATAGGTAGATTAGGGAGGCACATTGAATATTATCCCACCCCATTATCTTTTAATTGCAACTTTGTGCCAAAGCTCTTTAGCAATTCCCTTGTTTGATCACTGCATTTAGAAGCAGAAACCGCCAAAGCCTCTCTATTACGTGGGACAAAGGTGTCCTAAGTTTCTCTAAGGTTGGAACAAATCTGACTGTTGTTATGGTCCACTCGCATGGTTATTTCTTGTTCGTCATATGTAAATTTTAGACATTGAGGATAAGTTAATGAAAATAATTGTATCTCATGTATCCATGGGCGACCCAAAAGTATGTTATAAGATAAGTCTTGATCCAGAACCTAACAAACAATATTATTTACAATAGGTCGCACTCTGATAGGTAACATGATCAAGCCCTTAGAAGCTTGTTCCTCATCATCATATTATTTGATTGTTATTATTCTCCTCAGATCAATAGACTCTTCAGAATACCCTAAGGCAAGAACAAATTTTAAAGTACAAATATTTAGACTGGCTCCCTCATCTATTAAGACATGTCTGATTTGGGTTTTATGAACCAAGACCTCTAGATAAACTGATGAATTATGGGGATGAGTCATGGAGGCATCATCCTTTTTAGAAAAGGATAGGCATGTGGGTGAGGACAAGTGACCCACCATGGCTTTAAATTTGTCAATATCCAAATCAAGATATACGGTTGTGTCCACGAGAGAATTCTCTAGAATATTTTTGTGTGATGATGATATTTTAAGAAGCTCCAAGATAGAAATTTGAGCCGATGTCTTTTGAAGTTGATTGAATAAATTGTACTTCCTTGGAGCGGGGACAATTGATTTGGATGAATTTCCTTTTACAACAATTTTGCCCTATCCCCTTGTTGTAGTAACTTCTCAATACTCTTTCTTTCCTTTGACCTTGATGACATTTACTTGTTGTTCATTAGTGTAGATATGATTGATGGTGGTGTCATAGACATGATTTAAAGTTTTTTCTTTGTCACCTGAAGATTCCCCTTTTTGATAATTGTGGAGAGGATCCTTGAAAAACTGATGATCTTTGTTGGAATTATGTCCCTCAATAGTTATGGTGCGACTGTCAATCAAATCTTGGACCAAATTATTCAAACCTTGGAAATTATTCATCCTATGACCTTTGCATCTATGATAATAACAATAGTACGAGTCATTCCATGGTGGTGGTTTGACTCGAGGCTCATAATCTCTTTGCAGTAGTAATGTGATGGAATTTTAATTCAAGAGACTAGCCCAAGGGAGTAAAACTCTGTTGATTTGAGAAAAAAATGTGATCTAAGTATATTTGAATTTTGATTGCTTATGAGATTATTAGCATGATTATTGGCCATATTTCCTTGATTAACATTGTTTCCCTAATTGGAAATGTTATTGCCTTGGTTAGTGGAATTTACAGGATTGTTGTTGTTGCATTGGACACCTGATACATTGAGAATAGTTGAATTTGCATTCACGTTGTTCACATCTACCACCCCATCATCTACAAAATTCTTATTTCTAGTCCAAAATCATGATTTATCATTGTTGTTGTTATTGTTGTTATATGAATTTGGACCATCTTTGTCAAGCTTTAGGACTCCTCTCCTAACCAAGGCTCCTTCAATGGTGATTGCATTTTCAATCAATTTCTCAAATGATTGAGGACAATGAAGATTGAGCTTATAACTCATCTCTTGATTTAGATTTTCAATAAATATTTCCATCTTTTCCTTTTTAGGAACATGACGGGAATATCTTACAAATAACCTTCTCCATCTTTACAGAAATGTGATGAAGGGTTCCCCAGTATTTTTCTTTTCTTTGTACAAATCATGCATGGTTATCTAATGTTTTATATTGTACGAGTATTGAGATATGAATTTATTGATTAGCTCCTCAAAATTTTTGATGGGGGGAGTGATTTTGGAAAGACATTCCATGGATTGTCCACCAAGACTTTGTGGAAACAATCGCATTAGGTATGTATCTTCATGAGAAAACTCTAAGCTCATATTTCAAAATTCTCTCACATGATCAATGAGGTCCGTTTTTCCATTGTATCTATCAAATTTTGAGATCTCACAATGCTTTGGAAAAGGAATCATGTTGATATTCCTATCAAAGGGATATGGGTAGATATCTTCCAAAAAATATTTCTTGGTTGTACCCCCTTGTATTTATTTAATTTGTCCTTGTAATGGTCTTATCTGTTGAGTAAGAGCAATAAAATCATTAAGGGGGGTTTCATGATCCTCTCTAATTTTTTCTATATCAAAATCAAAGGGTAGTTTAGCTCCTTGGTTTGCTAGCAAAATGAAGTATCTTTCTTTATTTCTCTCTAAAATTTTGTCCAAGAGAGTATAAAATTGTGGATCCTGTTCTACTTCTTGAAGAATTTCCTCTGTTACTTCATCATTATTTGAATTATTCCCAGTGAAAAGCTTGTGAAAAGGATTTTCTTCCCTATCACCCATGTTGCAAAGTGGATTTTCCCTTTCATCTTCTTCTATGTGCTTTCGAGATCTTGTGACAACAGGCATAAGCTTATACCAAATATTTGCTAGCTTTGATCACAAATGGGAGAGTGCAATTTGTTGGGGTAGACATGAAAAAAGTACCAACACACTTGATCCTGATTACTAGCATTCTTTCATCCTAAATAATCTTCTTAGCTTGTCATCACCTTTCATCCCTTAATTGAATAAATCATTGTTTATTTGATCAAGTCACTCTTCTCTGTTGATTAAATTAATCAATTTAATTTAATTAACCCTATATCTCCATTTAATTAAATAATTCATTTTATTTGATTAAATCTTTAAAGTCATCCTATTAAATTGAATAAATTAAACCTTATTTAATTTAATCTAACATCATCCCCTTTTAGTTAAATAAATCAAAATCTTTATTTAATTAAAATCCTAAACCATTTTCTTCTCAACTTTGATTTAAATAAAATCACAAAATCTAAATCAAATGGTCACATCAACTAATCTCTTATTAAATTAACTAAATATTGGTTAATTTAATCCCACTCTCTTAACTTCTCTTGATTTTGCCACTTGCACCTGAAAATACATTTAATTAATTTATTAAATCAACATTTTTCCTCAACATGTCATATTTAGGGAATATTCCTCCAAATTTGAAATCTCTCCAAGTGGATTTGTACATCCAACAAGACATTCATTCCTCTTCCATGTCCTTGTGCATTGAGCCAAGTGACATTTATTTCATTCTTTTTTCCCTCTTACATGTCATTTCATAAATTTAAAATTCCACCTAATATCATTTATTGGATCATTCATCAAAATTTGCACAACCTTCCTCCATTCACATTTTGACGAGTGGCACTTGGCCATTGGATGTTGAATGATCCCACATTCATCCATTTTTCCTCTTCTTCTCTCAATGACATCTATAAATTCAAGGATTTTCTTCTATAATATCATCCACAATTTGAGTAAAATCACTATACTCAATTTCATCTTCAAGCATATCCATTTTCATATATTTTTTATCAAGTTCTTAGCTAGGTTATGTAGGAATTCAACCAAAGTGGATCAATCTTCATCAAATCATCACAAATCTTGCATAAGAATTGGGAAAGGGCCAATTTATACACATAATTAGCACCAACTCCCCCATGGGATCAAGAGTTTGATTTACATTGAATAGGATTTGATAGATTTTGTTTATGTTTACTTGTGTTCTTCATCTCATTTCTTGTTCTTTGCAATTTAAATGGATTTCATGGGGAATACTTGTTCTTACTTGCATATGAATCTAATTGTGTGTTTTTTTTCTCATGTTTGTGAAGGTATAGGATTGGGGTTCATAGTTGGATATCTTAGTCAAAATAGAATGAGAATTCTGTTGATATGAGTAAAGAAAATTTCTAATTTTTAGCTCGTGATTCCTTGGTTGGAAGGATGATGATCTTCTTATGGGAATTAAACAAGAAATCAGAAATGGAGGTGATGTTGCACTTTGCAATGTTTTGATCTTAGTTTGAGAAAATAAAGGTTTTTACAAAAAAACCTAATGCTTCTAAGTTCTCTATTGCAACACTTGATCAAGATGATTGGAATACTGAATTGTAGGTTGCGGGATGAATGGGTTGACTGTGATTATGCCTCTGTGAAAGAGCTCTTCATTGAAAGAAAGCTTGTGAAGATAAGGCTCTAAAGAAAAATCTTCAGTAAAACCCCTATCAAAGTCGTGATATTGATGGATGAAAGTTTGATGCTCAAGCAAAACTTTTTGACTTTGGTATAAAAATCATCTCCTTTTCAAGAACTTCTTATAACTAAGAGACCTTTTTGGTTTCTTGATCCTTTTCTTAAGTGATTTCTTAACAAAGATTCAAGATTTCCAGACCTCGAGCATAGAAAAAGACTAGACTTAATGGTTGATTGTGTCAGAAATTTTTTTTGATTCGAAACATAGATGCGCTACTCTGTTTAATGGATGCGCTAAATTTTTTAATGAATGTGCTAGATTGTTGCATGGATGCATTAAAACAAAGAACAAATGCGCTATAACGGAGCATAGATGCACTAAAATAGAGCATAAATGTGCTGAAATAGAGCAAGAATGCACTAAAACAGAGTAGGGATGTGCTAGAACACAGCAGGGATGCACTAAAATATCTAGTCAATAAGTCAAGATAGACATGTTTTGATAGTTTTTCTGAATTGGATGATCTTTATCGGAATTAATGTTTGAAAAACATGGCATATAGTAGAAAATAGTTGTTTTTAAAGTCCTAAAATCTAACAATGAGTGTATGCTGAGATTTTCATGGGCATTGGACAAAACAAACACTTCAAGTAGACTCACTCTTAATTGTCAAAAAGGTCATCATAATAACCACAACTCACATCTTAGAATTGTGTTGACTCACACAACCAAGTCACCCCCTAGAGGGTGCCCGTGTTTTTGTCTTTTCTAGGCATGTACTCAAAGTTATATTTCTTGATCCCTTGAGCAAATGGTGCTTGAAAATTATATGGTGAGTGTCTTGGGAGCAAATTCTTCCCTCCCCTTCCACTGTGAGTATTATAATTTTTTGTTACTAACATAGTTTGGCTTCTACACTAAGGTTTGTAGTAAGTGCTTTTGTTTAGTGCGGAAAATGATATACTCCCTCAAGAGACCTCCCAACCTTTAAAACAAAGGCTTTGGGGATGGTTATCTTGCACACTACCGTTGAGTGGATTTTCATTAGAAAGTCACTTTTATTTAGAGTGGGTTGGAATCCTTGGCTTTAGGTGTTTCCACTTAGGTCGTTCTTCTTGGGTGAGTACTTTTTCCCACAAGAGTAGGCCTTCTAAAGGATGTAATAAAGCATGAAATACATGAAATGAAAAGATAAGTCTGGCGTTTTGATCACCCAGTTAAGGGTAGAGCATAGGGCTATCACCTTGCAATCACAACAAACAATTTTGTTCAAATTTTAATACCAAATGACAATTTTTCTTAGCTAAGTGAAGATGCTGCTTCACAACAAACATGGGATTCATTTTAACCAAGATAAATTAATTGTTTGGTGACTAACCTAGGATTGGTTAAATTCATATTTAAATGTCTACCCTAGGATTGCTTCATTTTAAATTTATATAGAAAGTAAAAAACACTACCTGCGGATGCATTAGAATCATGATTGAAATTTACAGTTCCCTATATTCGCTTAAAGAACACATAAATGCGTTAAAACATAACATAAATGTGCTAAAATAAATATAGGTATGCACTAAAACAGAGTGTAAATGCGTAAAAACATAGCATCAAAGAGTTGAAACAATCCTCATATGCGCTAAAATTCTCCAGGGATGCACTAAAACATGTCTCGTATGCGCTAAACCGCAAAGCCAATCTGTAACCTATTAGAAAATATGCAATAAAAAAATAAAAATAGGGCAAGGGCCCCACGGTGGGCACCAAAAATGTGTGTGAATATGTGGACTAATTAAAAGGATAAACAAACACACCAATGTGACATTATATTAAAGAAAACTAATTTTAAGATAAAACAAACTCTAAAACAATAGTTCCTTCAAAAACATCCCATTATCCTCTATCTCCAAGGATTCGATGTAAGTTGTTGGCTCTCAATTGGTGTAAGAAAAATCTTGGTAGAATGACAACTTAGAGAATGAGATTATGCAACATGCATGTCTATTGCTAAATTATATGATATGATTAATCTATGATATGAAACAAAGATGCTATGAAGGATAAAATGCTATGCTTAAGAAAACAAGATTGCTAAATTCTGGATAAAATGCAACTATAATGATCACACTATGTTCACCAAATCTAGGATCTTTTTCAAACCACAAAGAGGTTGTATTTATAGAGTTTTGGAGGCAAAATCCTAGTTGGAAAAGATCAACGATTGAGATTCAATCTGGTAAGATGAACGATGAGAGATAGAGAAGTTGGAGAGAAAGATGGAAGCTAGAGAAAATGAAGGAAGATGTTTCCAACCCATAAAAATATTTCACTTAAAAATAGAGGAAACTTGCCATTTGTCAAGTTTAGTTATGAGTTAGTTTTGGTGGTTGAAGATAATTCATCAATTAACTAATAAAAATTATTTAATTTCATGTGACATGTGGATTTGGAAGCTTCTAATTAAATATTAAAAATATTTAATTATGTGTGAAAAGCGAATAAGAATATTCTAATTAAATATTAAAATATTTAATTAAATGTGAGATGGATTTTAGAAGATTTAAAGATGATTTTATGATTTGGAAAAAGAAGAATATTTACGGTATTCAAACTAAAGCAATGTGATAATTATATTAGATAAATTGTGAAACTTATTTAATTAATTAAGAAGAAATGAAAAAGTGATAATAATTAAATAAATTTATTTATTTAATTAGAATAGAAAAATTAGAAAATGAACAATATAAATAAATAATTAAATTTATTTATTTGTAGATTGAGTTAGAAGATTAATTAAATAGCTTGTATTTAACTTATTATAATGTGACCATTTTTTAGGTGTATACAATTATATATTTTTAAAAATATGCAATTTCAGGAAAAAATTAGGATATCCCAAAAAGTGTAACCCATTATTGTAGCAGCACTCATTGTCAGATATTGTAAATAAATTTTTAAAAAATTGTTACAAGCATGTGAAAATAAGTTTTTTTCACCTCTTTCTTTATTTTTCATTTATCCCTCTCCCACTATCTCTCCTATGTGTGAGGGTACTTTGTTGCAAGAGGATAGAATTATTGACAATCATGACAATCATGATAGTTCTTCTCCCAATATCTAGTCTTAGTTTCTAAAGTTCAATCTTGTAATTGTCTAATTTTGTTGAACATCACTAAATTGATCCATAGGTCATAACATAGTTTTTCCATTGCAAAATATTATGTTGTCATAATTCTTGTTCTATTGTCAAATTTTGTAAAGAATTTGAAAAAAAATTGTTACAAGAATGTGAAAATGAGTTCCTTTCACCTATAGTTTCTAAACCATGAGGAAATGAAGATGCTGCAAAATATTGATTTGTGTCATTTTTTCTATAGATTCTAAATATATATATTTAAAATTTGTGGAATCAAATTGCATTTCTTTTTCCATCTCCTTTAATAATTAGTTTTAACAGTAAACACCCTTTTTAAAGAGTGATGTGTACTGTAAACCACATAAATTTTTTTCTACGAAGGATAATTTTCTATTTTTTTTGAATTTAGATTTGTAACTACAATATCTAGAGGATGCATTTGGATTCATAATTTTTTATTGAATATTTTTTAAAATTAAGTTTTGAAGTCAAACCAATTACAATTTGGACATAGTTGTACTATTAGAAGCATAAATTATTTTGTATGTATCAAATATTTTATTTTTTTGTTGGAATAAGGACATCAATACCTAGAGGACATTTAAAAAAAAAAAAAAACTACATTCACAAGAAATAAAAAATAAATATAATAATCAAATTAAATATATTTAAAATTATACTTTTTGGGAAGCTTATAATAAGGATTGTATACTTACAAAACATAAATTTTAAATGAATTCATTTGATCTTCCAAAAGGTAAATCAAAAATGGTTTTTTATCTACATTTTGATAGGTCTAGAGGAGACTCCATTATATGTATGGTTTAAAACTAGTGGGGTTCTATCCAAGGGGGTTTGATCTAAGGAGGTTTGATAAAACCCTCTTCAATTGAAATAATTTAAATGGAACCTTTAAAGGCTTAAATAATTATATTTTCTAAAAATATGTGATTTTAGGTAAAAATTAGGATGTTCCAAAAAGTGTAACCCATTATTGTGGCAACACCCATTTTATTGTCAGATCTTGTAAAGAAATTAAAAAAAAATTATTACAAGAATGTGAAAATGAGTTTCTTTCACCTCTTTTGTTATTTTTCATTTATCCCTCTCCCACTATTTCTCCTATGTGTGAGGGTACTTTGGTGCAAGAGGATACAATCATTGAAAATCATGACAATTATTATAGTTCTTCTCCCAACATCTCTCTTACTTGTGAGAGTATCTTGGCACAAGATGATCCAATCATTGAGAGTCATGAGAATCATGTTTGTTTCCCTCCCAATACCTCTCCTACTTGGGAATATATTGTGGCACAAGAGGATGAAATCATTGATACATTTCTCTCAAAATATCTACTAAAATGGATTGCATAGATGAAGATGCTCAATTGACATTAGATCCCACATCGATAGAAGATCGTCAATAAGTAGTTAAGTCAATTGAGGTTATGAAAACATAATTGACTATTGGATCTCCCTTAATTATTGGACATCCTAAAATTCATTTGATTATTGGAACTCCTAAATCACCTCTCATTACAGGCCCCCCTAAACCTCATGGCCATATTCTAAACTTTGTAAACTAGCTTGCTAGTAGTCATGTGCAACAAGATGTGTTACAACAACCAAGTTATCACATAGTTTCTCACACATATAACAATAGAAATAATAAGCAACCAAAAGAAACACCAACATCCATTCCATTAACCCAACCATATCTTTCACCCCCACCTAGTCTTCCTCAATGTAGTGGTAAAGAATATGATCTTGTTGAGCAACTTAATAATACTCCAACCAAGATCTCCCTTTGGGACTTGATTCAAACACCACCTAGATACCATGGGATGCTCCAAGAGGCTTTGTAGAAGATTGATATCTCACCGTCTATCAAAAAAAATTATGTTGCATCCTTTTTTGAGTGTATGTAGGTAACAAAGATATATATTACATTCCCTCAACATGAATTACCCTCTCTTGAGATTCAAAACAAACATGAAGATTTAATGATAATGGTGGTCATTAATAAATTTTGGGTTATATATACTCTCATAGATAATGGATAAAGTATTAATGTTTGTAGAATTTATCTTCTAGATAAAATTAGTGTGGATAAGCATCTCATATAACCCAATGATATTTCTATTATTAGTGGCTTTGATAATGTTAGTATGAAACCATTAGGGACAATCATGCTACCCATCAAGGTAGGGCCCATGGTTTAGCTACCCTTATCCATATCATGTTGGGATCTCTTTCATATAATTTTATCCTAGGTAGACCATGGATTCATGCCATGAAGGGAGTCTTGTCTACTCTTCGCCATGAGATGAAGTATGCATATAATAAATATATATATATATATATATATATATGGTAAAAGTAGATGAACAATGTTATTATTCACAAGTCAAAGACATACATAAAACTTCCAACTCTCTCAATACTTTGATCCCATCATCAAATGTTGAACCCCTACATATTGAAGATAATCATGATTTTATTTCACCTATAACAAAAATCTTAGATGATGATTTGCGTTCATTATATTTTAAATCCTTGTTTGTAGGAGAGTACAAAATCTTTGTTACAACCCAAAAGTAGAGTTACTATTTACTATTAATACATAGGGTTAAATATGGAAGTAATGCGATTTCTGGAAGTGAATAAAGTATCATTATACCTTGTTATCAATATGAATGTTATCTCATTTGATGTTATCTCTGTTGATGTTATTCATGTGGTGAAATACTGCATATAAGTGAATGAAAGTTTATTGAATTATCATTATTCTAAATTTGGAGATGTTTATGTAAGATGCATATTTGTATGAACAATTATGTAAGTTGTATATTTTTATGAACAATTGAATATTGGGTGCATGTGTTAGTGGATGCAAGTATGTGTTCCATTCCTCTAGGTAGAGGGAAAGTATCACTCAGGAGAAGATCTTGGTCAGGTAACTAGTAAAAGTAACTATCTAAGCATATACAAACACCACATTAGAAAGATTGAGAAAAGTCAGTTTGAGGGTAATAGGTAAGTCATCCTTAGCCGATATTTCTATATTTGAGATTCTAGTTTTACTTCTGCATGCATTGGGTGTTGTTTATCTATTTGAGATTTTGAGATCTTTCTTATGCTATTGCGATCATATGGATGAATGGGGTGTATGTGTAAGTATGTTTATATATATGAATATGCATGTCAATGGGATCTATTGACACATATATGCATATGTATAGATATACCAAACATACACACTTATCAATATAATTGTTAACATGAGTGGATACATGTGAAATGAATGTGAACATATATATATGTGTGTGTGTGTGTATAGTATATACATGTATCCATATGTATATGTATATCAATACATGCATACATTGAAGAATGGACACACTCATATAGATGCATCAATATAGATATACCTACACATACATGTACATACATGTACATAGAGGTATATACATACATACATACATACATACATACATACATATATATATATATATGCACACATTTTGTATAATGTGTTTATTAAATATATTCTTTCCAGTACTCTTATATATATAATATATATATATGTGCGTATATATATATGTGTATAGATATATTAATGGATATATATAAATATATATGTAAATATATATTAAGTATTTACGTATATATATATGTATATAATATATATTATATATATTTTTATATAATATATATATTATACACATCAAATATGTCAATTGAGATTGTCTATCTCTTATTCTTTAAAGCCAATTTTGAAGGTTGTTTAGAAGTTGATAGAGACTATGGATGAGGTCAATATTGACTATGTCAATGGAGACCGAATTTATAGCTGATGACTATCAATGCAAACTGATTTCCTTAAGGAATGATACATGATTTAAGTCATTTCATTACATTTGAGTTTGTTGTCTATCATTTTCTTGACTTGGTCGATGCCTTTATGGATACCATGCTTGAATTTATCAAAACGTATTCACTACTAAAGTCGATTCATTTACTATTTGGGTTGACTGAAATATACTGTCACATATTGGATGTTGACTAAGTCTAATGGGGCCAAATGTGAAGGTGGTAGAGTAGGAATTTTTTCCACCTTTGAGTTTGAT
Organism: Sequoiadendron giganteum; assembly: GCA_007115665.2. NCBI lineage: Eukaryota > Viridiplantae > Streptophyta > Pinopsida > Cupressales > Cupressaceae > Sequoiadendron > Sequoiadendron giganteum. The sequence continues at coordinate 388,430,951 of CM021110.1, forward strand.
TTCCTGTAGAAGTCTTCTCATTGAAATAGTTTGAATTCTCCATGAGCATTTGGATTAAGTCTTTGAATTGATATCATTGAAACTAATTGATCTGTAGGTAGTTTTGCTAAGTCCGAGCTTAGTTGATTGTCACCTTAATGCTGAGCTGCATTGCATGAATCTTGTTGTAATTTTTCATTCCTAAATTGTAGGCTTTGAGGTTACTTGGATACTCTATAAATAGTTGAACTATTCCATAGTGAGGGATGCATTCCTTCAAGATATTACATATCTTTTGCAGTTCGTTTCTCTACATATTTCTAGCCATACTTTTCTTTGTATTGTGAGAGAGATAGGAGTGAGACCATATAGTTGAGAGGTGATTATATGTTGAGAGAAGTAAGCTACCAACAAGTGAGATAGAGATAGTTTGAGAAGCTGATTATCAATTCATTTGTTGTTGGAGACTCGGGTTGCATTGTTGACATTAGTCTGGATAAAGCGATAACAAGCATGGGGATTTATTCTTCTTCTTTTTAATTTAACTTTGAAATGGTGTGTTTTGCATGCAATTTTATGTTGTCTTTCTAGTATATGCATTAATAAGTTTAGATTAATTTAAAAAGGATAGTGAAGTCATTATGTTATTTTTATGATGTTTTTTTATGTACTCCATAGTAGGAGATGAGTGTTTATCATAGGTATTATATACTAGGTATGACTGAACATGGAAACACATATGGTGCATATAGCTAAGCTATTTATTTGACTAGGGAAGCTTATGTTTTACTCCTAGGAGAGGTCATCTAGTATGGCAGATAATTTTAAATACTTACTTGTAAGTAGGGTTATCCAAGTATATAGGTTATCTTTATAATGATGGAGTATCCATAGAAGGAAAAACCTAACTTTTGTACTTACTAGTTAAGTAGGTTTATTTCAAGTAGTTTAATATGTTGTAGGTTATTTTGGATGATGGACTATCCATTGAAGGAAATACCTATGCATAGCTTAAGATATCCTTAAGTCAAATCGGCCGTGAGTAGTATATGTGATAGATGAATCTTAGTAGAAATACTAAATGTAACACTTTGGCCAAAGTAGTGTGAATGTATGAGACTCCACTCTAGATTGTGTGACTACTGAGACTAAACATTGTTAGTTCACCGTGATCCACTATTACATGCTAGATAAAGATTATGGTATTGCAAGTTCTAGTTATGTAGGACACAACACTATGCTTAGTTGGTTGTCGTTATTGGTTACTATACAAATCTCTTCGTCGAAGGGAAGAGCCATCTATTGAATGATAGATGTGTAGGGGATCACATTATGAGTCCATGGTTGGTGAAAAAGTGCCCGAGTGATGATTCTCCTCCATAGTAGGCAACATAAGAACCAAGATTTGAAAGGAAGGATCCTAGACTGTCTTACAACTATTTTTTCTAAAGATCTTTGAACTATGTATGTATTTCTAAGATTTCATACATTAATGTATTATATGAAATGAAAAGGAATTCATGTTGTATTATGTTTTGCATCTTGAATGCAAATTATTAATGAAGAAAATAAAAAAATTATTTGCAATGGAATGTTACTTGTTTATTTACTCGTTTGGTGTAATATTATAAATTTTTACTTCAAAATTAGTACATTACATGTGGTATTGAAGCAACTAGGTTTATCTTTAGAACCTCTGAGCTCATCATTTTTCTATCCAACATTATCTAATGTTGTGAAATTCTTGTGCCAAGATGGTGTGTCTCAGATTAACAACTCAAAAGTTAGTAATAAAAAAGTGAGTGTTACCTCAAGGCCAAGAAGGAAAAAGAAGCCATCATTAGAACCATAGAGGGAACCAATTATGATAATGCTAATTGGATGAGTGACACTGAAACCTTAGTCACACACTATTTTAGATCAATGATGTGATGAGGAAGATAAAGATGGAGGCTATGTACAATTATCTACCAACCATCTCACCAGAAATGTTTGAGTCATTACCACTTTCTAGGGATATGCCTTTAGAAGAAAGTGTTAGTCCAACTTTCATCTTTAGGGATCCTACAGTTCTACCACTGGATGAAGTAATAGCAATTTCTTCAAGTAAAGAGTTTGAGGGATATGTACCATGGACATCACCAGATGAGAAATGGTCTCATGAATAAATGTCTACAAAAAATGTAGACTATATTGTTGATGAACACCATATTGACTTTGCCTCTCAAAAATATGTATTGGATCATAAATTCTAAGGTTATTATCCTTTTTTGGATAGGTACAAAAAAATGAGAGATGAAAAGAAAGATAGGGAACAAAAAATGTCTCAGTTTGTAGGTTATACTCCTTTAAGTTATGTGTTAGAGAGTGAATCCAAAGGATACTCTCCAAACTTTTTGTGCATATCATTGAGTAGTAAAATAAAAAAACTTAGGGATTGTGGTGCTCTTCCATGAATTGATGCACCTAATCCTTCCAAATAATAATGATATTTCTTTCATGGTGTTGCTTCTCACTATGTGGTATTTGTAGCTTTATGTTTTTTTCTCATTGCCATTCATGGTGATACAATCTTAAGTGTAACCACACAACATTTTCCATGGTAGCAACATGATAGTTCCTCTCCTTTATGCTTGGGGGGAAAGGATAATGAGTATTTGGAGGCGTGTATTATTTTAAAGGATCCCCTCTTCCCATTTTCTTCCTTAAAATACCAACATAGGAAGTATGTTGAAATTTTAAGGGGGGCATATTACCCCTATCCATTCCATAGACATCTTGTGAAATTTGACTTATTAACATACCTTTTAGTGGTGGCATTGTTTATAACAACCCCTAAGGCATGGTTATCAATTCTTCCCTTGTGAAATTAAAGTTTGTACACCCCTTGAGGTGATTTTCATCCCCTATGACATTAAATGGTTCCCTATGATGTTAAAATTTTATGCACTCCTAAGGAATGATTGACAATGTAGTCCATGGATTTGGTATAATGGAGCTTTCTAATTCATGAACTTGAGCACCTTTTTAAATGGCCACATAACATAAGAAACCTTTCTTCCCAGTGTATCCATGTGTCTCATGAGTGATTTTACATCCTTATGAGAGCACCATTTTATTTAAACAACACATTCAGTGGATGATGTTTGGTATTTGAGACAAATTTAATACTGTTGTCTCTTTACCTTACTAACTTGAATCCTTTTTAGTACTAAACCTTTCTTTTTTGTTTTATCATATTTGTATTATTTGATTTATGTCTTCCAAGTGTCTACTTTGTGTATTTATTGTACATAATGTGTTTTCTTTGTGCGTGTTTTGTGTATGTACTTCATTGATTGTTCATTAGGTGTTTTATGTGTAAGTGAATATTTCCTTGTCTTATGTGCATGTTTGTCTTTAACACTATGGATCGATGAGATCCAAAGTTTGGGGCTTATGTAGCCCTCAACTTGGTGTCATCTTGTCTCTTCAACATTTTCATATGGATTTTAATTCCTTTAGTATGATTATGAACATAAGATTATTCTCTCACTAAAGTGGGGGTTAAATGTAGTGTCAAAAATTGTCACCCTTGATAATTTCACACTACCTTGACACCCTATTTTTCTTATAACATTAATTGTAATGATAATTTACTTAAATTTTGGGGCCAAATCAATAAAATATATTTAAATTCCTATCATCTCAATAATTTTGGACCAAAACGTACGAGTCTAGGGCATTGGGCGCCCTAGACCAAAAAATATTTTTTTGAATATTTTGAAATTTTATTGATGAGATTTTATGATTTGAAAATGACCCCAAGTTGGCCCCTACCTTAAAGGATTAATTAAAATGCATATATAAACATGTTTTCCTCTCATTTTGAATATGAGAAATTAATTTTAGAGGAGATCAATTATAAGGAAATTATGGAGAAGTATTGAGTTATTCTCTACATGCTATGCTAGAACAAACATATGTGTATGTGAGCTAACCTTTTGAAAATCTATCAAGTAATCAAGGCATCCATCAATCAACTTGTGCGTGGAATCCCTTCTTCAAGGGTTTTTACATCAAGATAATACTATAATTTATCATTTATCAATTTTAGTCAATCATTGTTGTTTTAGCCTCTTCTTGACCTAGGGTATTCTCTCTTGATCATCATCACTATAAGTGGAGGTAGAAATACTGAAGATTGGTTTTGAATTAGGAAATCCCCTATGCAACACAACCATTTCCCTATTTTCATGTGTGTAGGTCAGATTTGAGAGAACTTCAATAGAAGATAATCTAGTAAAACATAGAGATGACAATAATTGACATCTCACATTGTTTTTTTGATGAATAGGAATTAGTATCTATATATTAATAAGGAGAAAATCAGTATAGGGTGTGACACATCCTAGACCAAATTTTTTTAGCTTAGATTTCAGTCACAGGTTCCTCTCTATGATTATTTTTTGGTCTTGGGTCTATACTCTTACTTTCCATTGTCATTTGTGCTATAAATTACAATTTTATATCAAGGGTTACATGTAAAATATGCTCATTAAATCAAAAATAAAATTTATCATCCACACAACACATCAAAAACATAAATACTAAGAGATTCACTCTCCATTGTGGAAGTAAGCTAATCATCAAAACCTAGTTCACTTGTGTTTAATGTTGAGTAGGTGAAAATGAGATAACCTTAGTTATCCTAATTGAATCTAGGATCAATTTCCTACAAAACACAATCCTTAAGGATGATTTTGTAGTCTTTTGGAACTCTTGGATATGGACACCAAAAATTAGCATAAACATTCTCATGACTTGCTATTGTCTTGTACATACACAATGAGAAAGCACATAACACCTCAAAATTTATGCCTACACATGCAAAAAGGAATCATAGCCCCACTTTATGTGAAATAAATTTAAATAACAAGAAGTAATAAAATATACAATAGAGAGCCGAATTAATAGAAGCCATGAAATAAATAATGGAAAACGAATAGATATCGACTAGAAATTTCTTTCTTTCAACTTGGATACCTACAAACAAAAGAAAGAGGGATTTTTTTGGGTGGCTATTTAGGGGCTTTCTTCAACCAAACCCTTATCTTGGTCTTTTGACCTCCACAAACAACCAAGAGTTGATTTGATGTTTGGTTTTGATAAAAATAAATATATTGATAGAGATTGATAAAATTTAATATGAATGGTTTATACAATAGATTTAGATATAGTGTGCTAACACCAAGAATATCTAGCTTCTAGCATAAAATAAACTTATAATAATGAGAAGGATACAAAAAAATGTATCTCTCATCAAGAAGTTACAAACAACCTCTTAAGTGAATTATAAATCTACAATATTGTTGTCTTTCTCAATCTCATGAACAAGAAACAACATGCAAAGTGTTGAATGGGTGTTGTTGCTTCAAAATTGATAAAGCCTCAAGAAATTTATAGAGACACAATTAAAATCATAGCATGTACATTCGAGAGAGGATAATTTTTCCTTTTTACAAAATAGAAAGTCATAGATTTTCTTCCAAGTGTAACTCCCACATAGGAGTGCTAAATTAAAAATATTCCCAAGAATATAATGGTCTAACAACCACTTGAATCTTGATTTTTAGCAGGACATTAGCACATCACAAAGATATATATGTGTAGCACTCTCATCTAGAAAGAATGGACTCAAAAACTTAAGATACTCATAATTTTGGGACTCATTTTCACATTCTTGTAACAATTTTTTCCCGGGTTTGGGACTTACTGAAGTATTTACACAAGTGTATTATGTTAGAATGGCTATATTAAATATTTGGAAATTTGACCTAATGAATATTAAATAATATTTAATATTTTAATTGATGTAGAATTGATCAAACCCATTTGCATAAATATGATTCACATTGTAAAACTCTATACAACTTTGAAGGTGAATCTCTAATTAATTTCAATAGAGATTTAATTTTGTAGGTTTTTAACCTTAATTTGATTGTAAACATTCAAACCAACTTTGATGAAATGAACATAGAATTATGCGTTTACTTATAGAGTTAAGTGGTTTCCACACCGTAAGAAGAGGGGTCTTGAAATGAAATAGAGCCTTTTAATGTGGAAATATTTTAATATTATTTCATTAAAACATAATATGATTTATGCCAAGTAATGATATTTGAATTTAAACCCTAGATACCTATCCACCTGATGATGATGGTTGTTGAAATTTAGCATAGAGACGTGACTTGATATCTTGACTATGCCACCTACATTGTAGAAGGAATCCTTAAGGAGTTGGTGTGCTTCAAGGCTAATGGTAAGACTTTTTTATTTCAAGTGGTATTCCATGTTATTTCAATTTTTTTTATTCTATGGGTAGAAGGTTTGGAGCAAGGAATTGCAATTGAAGTTGTAGAATCCTAAGGCAAAGTTGATAAGAATGCAAGGGAAAACCAACATTTGGGGAACACACTATAGAACCTATTATTATGTTCTATTTGAAGAACATATGTGCAAATAATTCTAAGGTATTTGGTTTTTCAAGGTTGTATATTTTTTGGAAAGGTAAAATAATTCTTAAGGCCAAAGGATAGGTTACCAATTAAATTTTTTCATCATAATTAGGGTGACTAGTTCCTAGATTCAAATACTATAAATATTAGGGTTTATGATGCAAATGTAGAGCCCCAGATATTTCCAAAATATGTCCTCGAAAAAATTACATTCATGGAGATTATGTGGAAACTAAATGAATTTGATAAGGTAGACCCAAGAGCACATAATAAGGATTCCATTTTCCCACCCTGAATTATATTCTCCAATTACTCAATTACATCAAAAGAGGGATTAGAGCTATTGGTACGAAGAATGTATGCTTACAAGATGAAGGTGGACAAGAAGAGAAATTGTGATCCATAACATATTATTGATCAAGATAGAATAGGGGTAGGTAAATGTTGTGCCTCTCATGTTCTGATACTTTGTTATTTCTTTGGTGTGTGTGTGTTTTCTTTAGTTGATTTTCTGACTATGTTTTGATGCATCTGTGTTACTGTATTTGACATCTTTTCTGCCATGTTTTGGGTGTGGCAGCCTGTTACACTCATTTGATTATGATAGATGGACTTATGTCTGAGATACTCATGTTACGATGATATTAATTTGTGGATATATTTTGATGATGTGATGCTTAGATATTGATTTACTGTTTTGATTGGGTGAAGGGGATGAGGTGGAATCACTCATTTGTGAGTACCCTACTTCACCGTAACTCTCCTTCATGATATATTTGATTATGACCTATATGTATATATGTTGTTCGATGTTTTGTGTTATGCAGGAATGTAGGTACCAGATGCTGACTCCACCCACATTGTCAGGTTTGAGCACATCCTATCTACCCAATGAATTGATGTGGTTAGGGAGATGGTAAGAAAGTACCCCCACCTATGTCAATAGTTGGTTCAGGGATTTTCCTTGTTGTTTTTATTCTACGTTCGTGTGATAGGGTTGTTAATTAGTCATTCTATTCTATGAATTTTACAAGTTTATTAATGGCTTGATCTAGGGTTTTATGCTTTAAATGTTGCTTCATGATGCAAATATTAATGTGATGAGATGTCCTAAATTTCATATGATAATTATGCCTTGGAAAATAATATGTACATGTAATACCCCTCCGTTTTGATCTATTGTGCGAACTATGTTGTTTCTTCTCTATGCCTTAATTTTGCGTTGTACTTGGACCATGTACTTGATTTCAGTGGATCACTGTTTTATCGTGATGCATTTTGATGTGGTGATACTTTATTTTGATGTGATATTATGGCATGTTTGGAATTAACATATGTGGATATTTAATTTATGATGTTTCATGCTTTCGATTATGTTGCTATGTTAGATGTGTTAGTTAGAACTATTGTATTGGTGAAGAGGACGGTATCGCATCACTCGCTTGCGAGTACCCTGCGATCTCGTGATTTCCTCTTCATGGTGTGCCTTATTATGACATATTATTGCATGTGGATATATTTTGTGTTTGCAGGATTGATAGGTACAGGACATCGACTCCACCTGGTTTCTTAGGTTCGAGCATGTCCATTGCCCAACGACATTCAATTGGGAGATAGTAGCTAGGATTTTCATGCTGAGTCGTCACCCTAGTTGTAGTGTGTTGTTAGTCCTAGTTTGGTCCAGTTGTGCTATTTCGTTCAGTTTGTCTGGTTTCAGTCTATTTGGGGAGTTCGAATAATGAAGGATTTGTGATTTAATTATTGAGTAATTTAAGTTAATTAATTTGATATTTAAACTTATGGTAGATTTAATTCTTAATTGATTAAGTTATTCATGTTGAAATGATTTAAATTATTCATTTTGAAAATGCATGCAAATTTGAATTGGAATTGAAAAATTAGAAAAATAAATTAAAATTCAATTTTGAAATTCAAAAAATTCAAAAATTCAAAAGAAAGACTTTTGCTATTCTGTTTTCAAAAATTTATGAGGGTTGTTGCGGGATTTTGGAGCAAATTTTGCATTATCTTTGAATTTCTTCACAATTTTTAAAGATGGAGTTTTTTGGGAAAATTGGAAAAGAGAAGAGGAAGATTGCTTGATTTTGTGGGTTTGAAGGAAAAGCTTGAGGAATTTGAAGTGCTCAAGAGGGTTTCAAAGTAGTAGCAGGTTCTTCAACATACTTCAAAAGAATCAGGTTCACACCTTGTTTTATTGGAATTTTGTTGATTGAATAATGGAGGATTAATTGCTATTGTTAACTCAATTTTATTTTGTGTCAATTGTTCTTCAATTTATTTGATGTTCTAGCATGGTTGAATATCTATTTTCATGTATATAGACTCATTATAAATAATAGATTTGAGATTTATTTTTTTACAATTTTCATATTGTAATGTTATGCTGTCAAATTTTTCAAAAAAAAAAAAAAAAGAGAATTTGGGAAAGTGGCAAAAATAAAAGAAAAAGACTCTTTTTCTTGGTTCTTTTTTTTAAATTTTTGAAAAAATGGCAGTCCTTGTTTTTGTAGATAAAATAAAAAAAAAAAAAAAAGCATAGGTGGGATGGGGGCTCACCCCACCGCCGTTCCCATGGGGGTGGAGTGGGGGAGCTGCACCCACTCCCCACCATCCATGGCCCACACGGACTGCATAGGCAACGGCCACCATGGTGGTGGCGACGCTATCGGGGCCGTTCGCGGTGGTAAGCGCGGCGGCTACTTCGCAGTGGTGTCTTTCCACCCGCCGTGCCCTGTGTAGAATTCTTCCGCCTCTCCCCTGTTCGATGGTGCCGCCTCCTATGACTGCCACATCCAACTCCGCCACCGCCAGGTAAATACCGCGACCGGGTTGACCTCCAAACACCTCCCGAAAGCTGGACACAGGTCCCGAGGTCGTGCGACCCAACCCTAGGGTTGGCATGCGAACCGAGGCCGCCCCTTTGTGTTTTAATTTTTTTTAAAAAGAAATTTAAATAAAATATAAATATATATTATTATATTTATTATAATATAATATTATAATTTTTATAATATTTTAGATATTATATTATTATAATATTTATATTATCATGATATAATATAATATATTATTGTGATGAATTAAGATATTATTAAAGGACTTTAAGATAATGATTTAATATAAAATTAAATGGATTAATTATTATGACTTAACATAATATTAAATGCTTTCAATAGATTTAACATTAGGTTTTATATAATAGTTGTGGCATTTAAATAGCAATAATTCCTTTTAATGTTTTAATATTAGCAAACTGAAAATGAGTATTTCATTTCATTGATACATAATTTAAAAGGGAAATATTATTTCTTTTTAATGGGTTTAATTAATTAGGGAATAATATTTTATATCATTTGGGAACTTGTTTTAAATCGAATTATGGGGTCATGGGCAATGTGTTATGCTTTTAAATGCTGCATGGGAATGAAATGATTTTTAAGTGGCATAATTAATCCCGTTTATTTAACGCACTGTTTATTGAATGCTAGTGAGGAAATGGGTTTAGTGAACCCAAAGTAGAATTTGATTTCTGTCTTGGCATTGATCTATGTGTGTATCATTAGGAAGTGTGGGTTTTAATATTTGATAAGTCCTCCAGTTGGGATTTCAGTCTGTGGGTTGTCGTGCTATGTAGTCAACCATAGATGGCCTTGGGTAGTGCGTTTAAGAGTTTGTTCCCCGGTTATCATGAACGGGAGTGTGTTGACTATATGTCATGGGTAGGTATGTGATACCTTACATTGCACTTGTGTACCCTTGGGTTGTGGAGTTGTTCCACGTGTCATCTTAGAGGAGTGGCTTATAACGAGGGCTGCCACACAAAGTGGTGCCAGGATAATTCGTTGTAAGTTAGTTAATCCAGTGATAACTAAATTAAATGATTAGAGTATCATGTAGTAGAAAACATTTAATAAGATAATTATGCCTCGCTCCTGACCACAAGGGCTTGTAAAGACTTGGGTTGAGATGGGAAGGCCTGGAATGGCAAGATCATTATCTTGTCACCATGAAAGATAACTGATTCCGCATTGGTTTACATGAGGGGATGGAAGTCATTAGAGGTTACCAGGATAACTCGAGACAGGGGCCAGGACCTAGGAAGACTCACCAGGATAACCTATGTAACGATGTGATGACACTTCTCCTACGTCGAAAATATATTCGCATCAGTGATGCAATTGATTATGTAATTTCTTGAAGCATTGTAACCCGGTGATTAAGTGTTGTTATTGTATTTATTTCAGTATGGTTATGTTAGCCTATGTCTAGTGGTAGACGTTCTTGGTTAGAGATTTTGGTTACTATCTCCTAGCACGGGGGGTGGACCTTTGGGTTCCACTTGGTTGGGTGGAACGTGCACCTTACTCCATTGGGTTTTCTCCTTGTTCATGTGGACGAGACTTCCAGTTGGAGAGCTCGTGGTTGCAATTCTTGCTTGTTTCATTTCAGTTATTCTTGTTAATCTTGCCCCTCTTGTTCTCGAGGTTGAATTTGTAATTGTAACCCTATTTTATTGGACTTGCCTCATTCGGGGAATGAGTAACTGTAACCTTGTTGTTTAATGAATGGATTAATGAAATTGAAAGTCTTATCTTATGCTTGTTCTTATTTCATCTTACTTGGAATGTATGTGTTAATTTATTGATTAAATAATTTTCATAGTTTATATTCATGTTTTGTTGAGGTTCTATATAACCTTTGTCTCGTAACCTTAAAGGTTGTTGGCATTAATTAATTTAACTTACTTATTATTTATCCTTTTAAAAAATAAAATAAAATAGATTTTAAGTTAAAAATATTATTTGAGTGGGGATTTGGCAAAAAATAAAATATAAGTATTATTTGTGGAGAATGAATTCATTTAATTACAATTTAAAATATTTTAAAAGAAATTTATTTGTGCAAGTTTAAATGGGAAGATTCTCTTCCAAATTAAGGAAGAGATAGTAATGTTGAGTTAATGGATTTTCTTGCATGGGAAATTATATGACAATTTCTGACTGGCTTTTATGAGAAAAAATATATTTTCCATTTCTTTCTTTTTCAAAAAAGCAAGTGGAAAGAAATTGGGATAAATGGAAAATTGTCTCAATTGAAATTTTAATGAAAAATTATAGTGGGATTATGAAAATTTGAAAAGATTTCATCGATTCGATTATTGAAGCTGAAAGATGGTTATTTTTGCAATGGGGTTTTGAATAAATCCATTTTTGCAGGTGTTCATATCACTGTTTTGAAGAATTTTCTTTGGTTGGATTTGCGCAACTTGTCCTCGAATTGAGCTTGTGTTGGACTCTGGGTAATTCTAGTATTTCATTAGATCTCTATAATTTTGTTTTATTTTCATGAAAAAGAGAATGACATAATGTTGAAATGTATGAAATCCCTCTTCCTCTGTAAATTTGTTTTTTTATCTATTCAAGGATTTCTTTATTTTCTTTCCCTCTTTGTATCCCTTCAAAATTGCTGATTTCCTCTTTTGAAATTTGTTGATTTCCTCCTTAGTTGTAAAAATTCTAGAAACGCCTCTTGTCTAGAAATATTTTGTTCATTTTCCCCAATTAGTTTTCTGGAAAATTTGTGTGTCTTCCCTGTAATTTCATTGTAAATTATTGCTTGGAGGATTTGATGGCTATATATATATTCTTTTATTGAGGATATTATTTTAATTCTCCGTTGTTTAATATATTCCTTTGTTTTATCATAAAATTTTTATATATATACATTTTTATTTTCTATTGAATGTTTATTTTTATTTATGACTAGCATTTTATATATTTTAATTTATGATCAACATTTTATATATGATCATAATTCTATATATTTTAATTTATGATCAATATTTTATATATGACCAACATTTTATATACTTTAATTTATGATCTGAATTATATATATATATATATATATATATATATATATGCATATGATGTATAGGGTAGAAATGTGTATGAGTATTTCAGAAAAGAAAGAAAAATAAATGTAAATTACTTTCTGGATAAATTTTAAAATTAATGAGGAAAATATAATTGATTTAAAAAAAATCTGTCTAAAAATGATTTCCTTTCTATTATGTTTTAATTACACATAAATAATTGTATTTTGATAGTGATTTAGAAATTGGTTTTTATTTTGTTTTAGTTTGACTATATTATGGAAAAATCAGATTTACTATAAATTTAATTATGTAGCTCAAAATTGATTTCCTTGTACTCAGTCAAATAAAGCGTTAATATCCTTTTTTTGTGCTGCAACTGATTTTCTTAATTTAAAATTTAGATTTCTTTAAATTAGGAAAATCAGAACTTAGATATTGTTGTGGGAATAAATTAAAAAAATAGGAATTATAATAGAATTGAAATTTGGATTTAATAAATAATATTTATTCTTTGGGTTTGATAAATTAATTTAGTAAATGAATTTTAAAGTAATATTTTATTTTGTATATTAATTATGAAATTTATCATTGTTTCTCTTCAATTTAGATTCTAGTAAATTATGGATTTAGTTATTTAATTTGTGAATAAATTAATTGTAGGAAGATAGATTTAAATTTAAAAATGGGTTTTGTTTAAATGGAAATATTAGGGAAATTCCTTTTCTTTTTAAAAAATTGATATTAATGATGTTTTAATGGAGACTTAGTTGATTATGAGTTAAAATTCTGATAATTATTGTTAAGTGTATTTTAAATTGAATGTGGTATTTTTAGTATATCTAGTGTGGGCTTAGCATTTCTCCAGAGGTTAGGGAATATGTGAGTGTTCTATGGTTGCATTTATATTGTTCATGTGTTACCTAGTGGGAGTCAATGGGAGGTACCCTATTGTGGTTCTGCTCCTTTGATTTGGGCATTGTGGTACTCATCTCTTGGTTTGGTTTTGGTTTTAGGGAAACCATAGGGGAGAGTGGATCTCCTTAGGGCCAGTGTGCTAGTGGTCACCCGTGGTAGATTTTCCTTAATCAAGTGAAAACCTAATTTAATTTACTTAGTGGTTTGGGATTAGTTATCATATAACAAGATAAAAATTAACACCTCACCCCTTCCGTTAGCGCTGCCTAAGGCTAAGGACGGGTGGGAAGACCTGGTCGGTAAGGTTGCTACCTTGTCTTCACGAAAGGTAGTTGGCTCCGCATAAGTCACCCTACGGGGCGACACCTTGAAATAGGATGTTTGGTTAACCATAGATGGAGGCGGCTCCTAGATTATAGGTAGTCTAGCGAATCTATGAAGGCCATGTGATGAAACTCTCCAATTTGTGCTCTTTGTTTCCCTTGTTTACTTGTACCTCTGGAGTCGTGTTAGTGGTTTATTTCAGTATTGATGTTTATGATTCTTCATGGGCTTGAGTCTTGTGACATGTGTCCTTTATGTTTGAGTCTATGGCCGAGGGTTCCTTCTTACCAACTCCTAGCATGGGGGGTGTTCCTTAGGGTTCACATGGTCGGGTGGAAATGTGCAATGCACCCATTGGGTCCCCAATTGTGATCGAGGTGTGGATGCAACAAAAATGATCTCATATTTCGTGGAGAAAACTGTTCCTTGAAGATTTCTCTTTGACATATGTACTTTTGTAATTTTATTTTACCCTTCCCATTGTTATAAGGGAAGAGGGTTTGTATTGTAACTTCGAGTTATTTATTGTGTTGTATCTGTGGAAATATATTCCACCTTTGTAATTTGAACCTTGAAGTTATATGTAACACTATATGATTTATATTTATGAGATTGTATCTTTCTTTTGATGTAATTTATCATGCTTTCTTTATTCCGCTATAGTTAGAATCAATTATCATCTTTTGTTGGGTTCTTTAAGTAATACACCATGTACCCCATAGGATCAGGTTAAAGTTTTATGTTATATTTATGTTGCATTAATATTTAATGTTGCAATGTGTTATTGGTACTTTAAAAAAAAAAATATTTTGTATTTGTTTAGTTGTCCTATGGGGCTGCGTGGTGAGGTGTTACAACTTGGTATTGGAGCCAAGGTTAAAAACACTAGATACTATAGGTTAAGTAAACCCATTATGTTATTCTTACTGTGTAACTTTGAACTCATGTAATCGCTTTCTTCTTGCGCTGACTCATGCCTAGGGGTCAGGGACATGGATGTGGTTGTGGCCATGGCCATGGTGGTCACAAAGCTGGCTATCATAATTCTCCACCTCAGAGCTCCCATGAATCAGAGTAGGAGGAAAATCAAGGTTCTCAAAACAACCCATCGAGTGGAGGTCCTAATCTAGAGTAGCACTTTCAGGGTGGTGAGTAGTTGTGTCAGTTATTGGAGGATGCTCTTGGTCGTCTGGGTCCTAGGAAGGATGAGCAACATGTGATCAGAGAGAGAGCGGTCACTGAGGAGGAATGAGGTACCAGAATATCATGATTCAGTTGTTGCTAGGCACATGAGAGATCTCCTCAGGGCACATCCTCCTATTTATAATGGTTTTAGTGGAGGTTTGGAACTTGAAACATGGCTCATTGATTTGGATCAATGCTTTTCTATGCATCCCTACAATTGTAATACTAGGGCAAGGTACACCATAATGCACCTCAGAGGATTTGCATCCACATGGTGGCGACTTGAAGAACATAAATTACACCTTAACATCGGTTCAGTGACATAGGAATTGTTCCTAGAATGGTTCCAGACCTGTTTCTTATCTGATCATTGGAGGAAGCATCAGGCAAATGAATTTCATGATTTGAGATAGATGGCATTGTCCATAGAGCATTATGAGCGTTGCTTCTTTGAGCTTAAGAAACACGCAAAAATTGCTAATGATGAGGCTATGTGATGCAGTAAAACTGAAATCACTTTCAACTTCCTGTAGCATCGACACATTGCCACACAATTCTCACCAAATAAGACTATGAAGGAAAACTATTGTTATATTCACCATCTGCATATCATGCGGTTCTCACAAATACATGGAAGCTTATCATCCTACTGACCGCTCCTAATCGCTAAGTCTTCCTTCCATCTGCATCTCATAGCTTTCGGTCTCGACAGTCGTTCCATATTCTCCATCCTTTCCAAGAAATTGTCTGCCACCTTCCACTGTCCTAAGCCGAGTCATACACATCGCTCAACACAAAGGTTGAGCTCACCCATGCTGTGGTTCGCAGGCTGCTCCAGGGAAGAATGTAAGGTTTTCAGGACTATCATAAAGAACCCGAAAACCATAACCAACAATGGTTATCTAAATAGTCCACCAATAATGCATTCCTCAACCTAAACTACATTCACAATTGCAAAGCAACAAAAACCAAAAGAGATAGAGACACAACGGGAATGTAAACATTCAACACTAAATGTTCCAAAATATTAACACTGCAAAAACGTACATGCTTTAAATGGCTCTTTGGCCGAAGGCCAAAGAGCCTGATTTCTCCTTTGTTACTCTCCTTACTTCTTTTTCCCTACTCGCACTCTCTATTTTCTCACCCTCTCCCATATTCGGTTACATCGTCTCCCTTTATAGAGGTTTTTGGGTAGTTATATAAACTGTTCACTATCCTCGTATGCCTACTTTCAGTTACAATTGTTATTTAAATTTTTTTTATGAATATAACATTTGCAATTTTAAACACTTAACCATTTCTTAACATGGTTCCCCAAAATTCTAACTACCTAAGCCATTACAAATTATGAATCTTGTCATAAATTTCAAGAGTTGAGGTGCTCCCGCACCACTATGCTAGTACAACATTTATTCAGAGGTTTGAATGCCAAGATTAGTGGAGGTGTCCATGTCTTTGAGCCGAAGATGATTGAGGTTGTTGTTGATAAATCTCACCTTGTGGATGAGAATTTGACCTTGGCTTTAGGAGGTCATGTTGGATTTCAGGTTGGTAGCACTGTTGTTGTAGGTGGTGGTTCTCATGGTGGGAATTCTCGGGTTGCAAGTCCTTCCATGGCTCATTTTGCACCTGCTAAGGGTAGACATCAATAGTTTCAGTTGAGGAATAAACCCTATGAATCTCATCAGAGAAATAGATTTTAGTCCAGGAGAAACCATCATTGGTAGAGATTGCAACATGACTGGGTTGACCAACCAACACAGTCCTCACATCCTACAACTAGTCATGGTAGCTATCAATAGTCTAATGTTTCACCAAGGGTTAGAGGTTTTGGCCATGGTACTGGGTGTTTCAATTGTGGGCAGTAGGGAAATATAGCCAGACAGTGTCTGTAGAGGAGCATTGCAGGGTTTAGTAAGAGGCTGACAACATTTGAGTCGACCATTGGAGGCATTGGCAGGTCTCATCAATTTTTCACCATGGTGGATAGTTTTCATGACGATCACAAGGGCATTGTGGTGGAGGTATCAGGTTTGTTGCAGGGCACCCCTATTTCTATATTATTTGATTATGGTGCATTAGATTCCTTTATTTCCCCTTTAGTTTTTAAGCGTTGTAATTTGGTTGCGGCAAAGCAAGGCTTTAAGTGGCATGTTGAGTTAGCTTCTGGGGCAAAGGTGTTAGTTGAGTCTCTTGTTCCCAGTTGTAAGTTTGAATTTGGTTTAGTTGTGACTTTGGTGGGTCTTTAGATTCTTTCCCTGGGTTCTTTTGATGTCATATTGGGGATGGATAGGTTGAGTGCATACTAGGAGACAATTGATTGTGATCGCAAGTCTGTTTGCTGTCAAGATGATTTTGGAGGCAAAGTTGAAATTATGGGCATTCAAAAGCCTATCTCCTTGAGGATTATCTCCACAATACAGTTGAAGAAGTTTTTTCATCAAGGGTGTCAGTTGTTTGTTGTCTCAGTTAGTGACCTGGATATGGAGGAGAGTATGGAGATAACTTTGGATGATTATCCTCTCATGAAGGAGTTTTTTGATGTGTTTTCGAGAGACATACCTGGGATGCCACCTAAGAATGACATCGACTTTTGTATTGATCTCATTCCAAGAGCTGAGCCTATCTCTAAGGCTCCTTATAGGATGACAACTCAAGAGCTTCAAGAACTCTATTTGCAGTTAGAAGAATTGCTAGAAAAGGGGTTTGTTCGTCCTAGTGTTTTCCCTTGGGGAGAACCAACCATTTTTGTAAAAAAGAAGGATGGTTCACTTCGGCTATGTATCAATTGTAGGTAGTTGAACAAGGTAGCAGTGAAGAATCACTACCCCTTGCTGAGGATTGATGATCTATTTGACTAGATCAAGGGAGCAAAGTTTCTCTCTAAAATTGACCTCAAATCTGGATACCATCAGTTGCAGATTGTTGAGGAGGATATTCACAAAATTGTATTTCATACCCAGTATGGACATTATGAATTAGCTGACATGCCATTCGGGTTAAATAATGCACCCTCAATATTCATGAGCTTAATGAATGGTGTTTTCCATACCTATTTGGACCATTTTGTGCTCGTGTTTCTCGATGACATACTTATCTACTCTAGATCCATGGACGAGCATGAGGAACACTTGAAGTTGGTGTTGCAATGCTAAAGAGAACAAACTTGGCAAAGTGTGAATTTTATATGTCTGAATTGAAATATTTGGGGCATTTGATCTTCAGAGAAGGCATCACTGTGGATCCCTCAAAGATCTAAGAAATTATAGATTGGCCTACTCCCAAAAATATTCCAGAAATCTGCAACTTTATGGGTCTGGTGGGCTATTATTGATGGTTTGTGTAGGGTTTCTCTAGGGTTGCACATCCCATAACCTCTCTATAGAGGAAAGGAAAGAAATATGATTGTTCTAAAAATTGTCAGTTGGTTTTTCAAGCTCTCAAAGAGAAGCTAAATAGTGTGCCTATTCTTGTTGTCTTTGATTCGACTCAAGACTTTTTGGTTTGCATAGATGCATCCTTGGAAGGGTTCGGGGATATTTTGATGCAGGATAGTAGAGTGATTGCATATGCATCACGTAAGCTCAAGGAACATGACATAAATTACCCTAATGATGACTTGGAGTTGGCCACAGTTGTTCATGCCCTAGTTCAATGAAGGCATTTCTTGTTGGGCCACAAGTTTGAGCTACATAGTGACCATCATAGTTTGCAATACATTTTCACATAGCCGAATCTTAATGCTAGGGAGAGGAGATAGATGGAATTCCTCTACTAATATGATTTTGAAGTGAAATATATTTAGGGCAAGGAGAATGTTGTGTTCGATGCTTTAAGCTATCATAATCATGAGTTATCTTCTATGGCTCTCAAAGTTGATCTAAAAGGTCAGATTCTTGATGCACTTCCTTCAAATAGTTGGTTTCAAGAGGTGAATTAGAGTTGGAGTCAGGAAGAGTGCTTGATGGAAGGTTTTCTAGTTATAATCTTGAGTCTGGTGGACTTTTGTGATTTTTGGGTCACATATATGTTCCTTCCTCTAAGGGTCTTCATACCCTGACCATGTCAGAAGCTCATCGAGCTCCTTATTTGGCTGATCCAAGAGTTAAAAAGATGTATGTAGATCTTCATCCGTTGTACTTTTGGACAAGGATGAAGAGGGATATAGCAGATCTTGTGGCAAGATCCCTAGAGTTTCAGAGGGTGAAGGCAAAGAACCATCATCCAACAAGTCTTCTACAACCCAATCTCGTTATGGAATGCAAATGGGATATTATTTCTATTGACTTCATTGTTGTGTTGCCGATGACTGCATGTTGGCATGATGCTATCATGGTCACTGTGGACAGATTGACCAAGGTGGCACATTTCTCCCCTATTTGGTCTTCTTATACTGCTTTGTTTGTGGCTAAAGTTTTCATGGATGACATTGTGAGGTTGCACGAGATTTTGCAGAGAATCATTTTTGACAGAGATCCAGTGTTCACTTCTATGTTGTGGACCTCACTACAGCATGCCTTGGGAACACAATTGAACTTTAGTTTTTCTTACCATCTAGAAATAGATGGGTAGACTGAAAGGGTCAATCAGGTTCTCAAGGACATGCTTTGCATGTACATTATGGATCAACAGTCTTGGTGGGAAGACTATCTATATTTGGTTGAGTTTGCCTACAACAACAGTTACCACAGTTTGATCACGATGCCACCATTCCAAGATTTGTATGGTCACCCATGTCAAAAACCTTTGAGTTGCAACTGGTTGGAGGACATGATTCTTCTTGGGCTAGAGATGCTACAGGAAATGGAGCAACAAGTTGTTCGCATAAGAGAGAACTTGGTAGCAACTCAGGATCGACAAAAGAAGTGCGTTGATGCTCATAGGGTTGATTGCCAATTTTTAGTCGGTGATCATGTGTCTTTTCATGTGCATCCAACAAAGAGCCCTATCCATTTGAAAAGGCTCCAAGTTGGCACCTCATTTTATGGGTCTGTTTGAGGTTCTAGAGTAGATTGGACCCGTTGCTTACCATTTAGCCTTATCACCTAGCCTTGCATGCATTCATGATGTGTTCCATGTTTCTGTTCTTAGGCCTTATTTTCCTAATTTATCTCATGCACTAGATTGGAATGCTCTTCAGGTCAAGGATAAACAACTCACTCTGGATCCCATAGCCATGATGTAGCATAAGAGACTCACGCTCAGGGGAAGAGATTGATCAGGTGCAAGTCCAATGGGACTCGAATGATGAGACTTCAGTGACATGGGAGGATGCATCCCGCATTTGAGCCTCTTTTACTTATTTATTTTTTGGCTTCTTGGAGTAAGCCTAGCTCTAGGGGGGAGGATGTAGTGCCTCTCATGTTCTGATACTCTGTTATTGCTTTGGTGTGTGTGTTTTCTTCAGTTGATTTTTTGACTATGTTTTGATGCATTCGTGATACTCTGTTTGACATGTTTTATGCCATGTGTTGGGCATGGTAGACTATTATGGTCATTTGATTATGATAGATGGACTTATGTGTGAGATACTCATGTTACGATGATATTTCTTTGTGGGTATATTGTGATGATGTGATGCTTAGATATTTCTTTACTGTTCTGATTGGGTGAAGGGGATGAGGTGGCATCACCCATTCATGAGCGCCTTGCCTCACCATAACTCTCCTTCACGATGTATTTGATTATGAGCTATATATATATGTTGTTCGATGTTTTTTGTGATTCAAGAATGTACGTACCAGATGCCGACTCCACTCGTATTTTTAGGTTTGAGCACATCCTATATACCCAATGGATTGATGTGGTTTGGGAGTTGGTAATAAAGTACCCCTGCCTATGTTAGTAGTTGGTTTAGGGATTGTCCTTTTCATGTTTATTCTATGTTCGTGTGGTAGGGTTGTTACTTAATCATTTTATTCTATGAATTTTACAAGTTTATTAATGGTTTGATCTAGGGTTTTATGGTTTAATTAAATGTTGCTTCATGATGCAAATATTAATGTGATGAGATGTCCTAAATTTCATATGATAATTATTCCTTGGAAAATAATAAGTACATTAGTAAAATTATTATTATTTTATAATGCTAAATGATTCCTTAAATTAAATTAATAAAATTAAATAATATAGTTGAACAAATTCTTATAGTTTAATTTTATTTCGAAAAGAAATGTAAGTTAGGGAAATATTATCATATTTACCCATGTTTAAAATAAAAGTGATTTATTCTTATTAAATAGATTTTAAGTTTAAAATATTATTTGAGTGGGGATTTGGCAAAAATTAAAATGTAAGTTTTATTTGTGGATAAAGAATTCATTTAATTACAATTTAAAATATTTTAAAAGGAATTTATTTGTGCAAGTTTAAATGGGAAGATTCTCTTCCAAATTTAGGAAGAGACAATAATGTTGAGTTAATGGATTTTCTTGCATGGGAAATTTCCAGAAATTATATGACAATTTATGATTGGCTTTTATGAGAAAAGATATATTTCCCATTTGTTGCTTTTTCAAAAAAGCAAGTGGGAAGAAATTGGGAAAAATGGAAAATTTTTTGCAATTGAAATTTTGATGAAAAATTATAGTGGGATCATGAAATTTTGAAAATATTTCATCGATTCGATTATTGAAGCTGAAATCTGGTTATTTTTGCAATGGGGTTTTGAATGAATCCATTTTTGCGGGTGTTCGTATCACTGTTTTGAAGAATTCTCTGTGGCTAGATTTGCACAACTTGTCCTCAAATTGAGCTTGCGTTGGACTCCGATTAATTCTACTATTTCATTAAATCTTTGTAATTTTGTTTTATTTTCATGAAAAAGAGAATGTTATAATGTTGAAATTTATGAAATACCTCTTCCTCTGTAAATTTTTTTTTTATCTGTTCATGGATTTCTTTATTTTCTTTCCCTCTTTGTATCCCTTCAAAATTGTTGATTTCCTCCTCAGTTGTAAAATTTTTGGAAACCCCTCTTGTGTGGAAATCTTTTGTTCATTTTCCCCAATTAGTTTTCTGCAAAATTCATGCATCTTCCTTGTAATTTCATTGTAAATTATTGCCTGAAGGATTTGATGGATACATATATATATATATATATATATATATATATATCCTTTTATTGAGGATATTATTTTAATCCTCTGTTGTTTAATATATTCCTCTGTTTTGTTGCAATTGCTTTCACTATATTTGGTTGAGTAAAATTTATATATATATATATTTTTTGATTTTCTATTGAATGTTTATTTTTTTATTTATGACCAACATTTTATATATTTCAATTTATGATCAACATATTTTATATGATCATAATTTTATATATTTTAACTTATGATCAAAATTTTATATATGACCAACATTTTATACATTTTAATTTAAGATCAATATTTTATTAATGATCAACATTTTATATATTTTAATTTATTATCTGCATTATATATATATATATATATATATATGCATATGATGTAGAAGTTGAAAAACTAAGTTCACACTCCCCAAGAATCACTTGCAAGCAATCACCTATCACATGCAACAAATATTCAGAACAAACAATAATGGATGTTCAGTAAACCCTCAAAGCTTTGCATGAAATGTGCAAATTGATATTATTCAAAAATTCAAGGATTACAATGAGATTATTTTCTTTATAAAAGCAAAGTATGCAACCCTAATGTTGACCTAAAAATAGCTCAACTAAATAAATCTTACTTATTAATTAAGTAAACTAATGATTACCTAAGCAAAACCTAAGTAAAGTTATGCAAGTGTAATTAAATATTAATTACACTAACACCTCCCCATAAGTGTAACTTAGGGAGACTAGATAAGCATGCACCTAAAACTAAGATGAATGCAAGAAAAAATGAATGGGTCCCGACAACAAGGCCTGATCAGGTACCCATGTACAAATGCAATAATGAGGTAGAGAAGGAAAACCCATTGGGACAACCCCCCTACAATGAGATAACTGCTACAAAGAAGCATTGGAAGAACACTGTAGAATAACACTAGAATCGCAATATGACAAGCAAGGAAAGATACTTCTGTCTATAAGAAACCATATCAAAATCATAATAATGTAACAACAGACCAGATGCCACGAAACGCTCAAAAAATCATCTACCTCCAGAGCTTGCAAAAAATCACCTAGCTTGAAACCCTCACAGATTTCTTCAACGATGACCAAAATCAAAAAAATAAAAGTTATTCCTGACTTTTTCCAGCGCTCTGAATCCAATGGAAATGCCCGATTTGATCCAAGACATTGCATAAATGAACTCAAGGCATGATACCCTCGAGGAACTCCAAACGAACTCTACAATGATTTTCTCCAGAATTTGAGAAGGGGTTGCATGTCAAGGCTTTGATACCATGTTAGAAACCAAGATCAGACTTGCAAACATAAACACCTTCCACATAAGAGAAAAGCAATGAAAAAGCAGAGCTTTGCATGAAATGTGCAAATTGATATTATTCAGAAATTCAAAGATTACAATGAGATGATTTTTTTTATAAAAGCAAAGTATGCAACCCTAATGTTGACCTAAAAAGAACTCAACTAAATAAATCTTACTTGTTAATTAAGTAAACTAATTATTACCTAAGAAAAACCTAAGTAAAGTTATGCAAGTGTAATTAAATATTAATTACACTAACATATGATGTATAGGCTTGAAATGTGTATGAGTATTTTGGAAAAGAAAGAAAAATAAATATAAATTACTTTATGATAAATTTTAAAATTGATGAGGAAAATATAATTGATTTAAAAAAAATTTGTCTAAAAATGATTTCCTTTTTATTTTGTTTTAATAACAGAAAAATAATCATATTTTGTTAGTGATTTGGAAATTGGTTTTCTTTATTTTGTTTTAGTTTGACTTTGTTCTCAAAAAATTAGATTTATTGTAAATTTAATTATGTAGCTCAAAACTAATTTCCTTGTACTTAGTCAAATAAAGCCTTAATCTATTTTTTTTTTGTGTTGCAACCGATTTTCTTAATTTAAAATTTAAATTTCTTTAAATTGGGAAAATCAAAACTTAAATACTGATGTGGGAATAAATTAAAAAAAATTGAAATTATAATAGAATTGAAATTTGGATTTAGTAAATAATATTTATTCTTTGGGTTTGATAAATTAATTTAGTAAATGAAATTTAAAACAATATTTTATTTTGCATATTAATTATGAAATTTATCATTGTTGCTCTTCAATTTAGATTCTAGTAAATTATGGATTTAGTTATTTAATTTGTGAATAAATTAATTGTAGGGAGATAGATTTAAATTTAAAATTGGGTTTTGTTTAAATGGAAATATTAGGGAAATTCCTTTTCATTTTTTAGAATTGATATTAAAGATGTTTTAATGGAGACTTAGTTGATTATGAGTTAAATGTCTCATAATTATTGTTAAGTGCATTTTAAATTGAATGTGGTATTTTTAGTATGTTTGGTGTGGGCTTAACATTTCTCTAGAGGTTAGGGAATATGTGAGCATTCTATAGTTGCATTTATATTGTTCATGTGTTACCTTGTGGGAGTTAGTGGGAAGTACCCTATTGTAGTTTTGCTTCTTTGATTTGGGCATTGTGGTACTCATCTCCTAGTTTGGTTTTTGTATTAGGGAAACCATAGGGAAGAGTGGCTCTCCTCGGGGCTAGTGTGCTAGTGGTCACCCATGGTAGAGTTTCCTTAATCTAGTGAAAACCTAATTTAACTTAATTAGTGGGTTGGGATTAGTTATCATATAGCAAGATAAAAATTGACACCTCACCCCTGTCGTTTGCACTCCCTAAGGCTAAGGATGGTTGGAAAGACCTAGTCGGTAAGGTCGCTACCTTTTCTTCATGAAAGGTAGCTTGCTTTGCATGAGTCACCCTACGGGGTGACACCCTGAAATAGGATGTATGGTTAACTATAGATGGAGGTGGCTCCTAGATTATAGGTAGTCTAGTGAATCCATGAAGATCATGTGATGACACCCTCCCATTTGTGCCCTTTGTTTCCCTTATTTACTTGTACATCTAGAGTTGTGTTAGTGGTTTATTTCACTATTGATCTTCATGATTCTTCATGGGCTTGAGTCTTGTGACATGTGTCCTTTATGTTTGAGTCTGTGGCTGAGGATTAATTCTTACTGACTCCTTGTAAGAGCCCTTCCATTTTTCTCTTTTGATGTATTTTGATGTGACGACATTTTACTATGATGTTATCATTATGTCATGCTTTAGATTAGCATAGAGAATATTTGAATTAATGATGCTTTATGCCTTTGATTATATTATTGATGTTAGATTCATCAGTTAGTAATACTGTATTGGTGAAAGGGACGAGATTGCATCACTCGCTTGCAAGCACCCTATGATTCCGTGATTCCATCTCGACGGTGTGTTTTCTATGATGCAAATATACATGCACAATATTCTATTGTTCGCAGGTTAATAGGTAAAGGACATCGACTCCACTTGATTTCATAGGGTTGAGCGTTTCCATTGCCAACGACATTTTATTGGGAGATAGTAGCTAGGCTTTCCGTGTCAAGTCATCACCCTAGTTAATAGTGTGTTGTTGGTTTTTGTCTGGTTCTGTTGATTGAAAGCTGTTTAATCTACCTGGATTTTATTTAATTGCAAGTTGAAAAGGGTAGTTAAATGGCCTATGCAGTTAAGTGGTTGATTAAATTAATTTGGTTTTAATGTGAAAAATGTTATTTTTTTTATTGATTAATTTAATTTAATTAATAAAATAATTAAATCTTGGATTAGATTTATTTTATTAATTAATTAAATTAATTATGTTGAAATGAAGTTAGTTATGCATTTTGGAAATTAATAGATATTTTGAATTTAAATTAAGATTGAAAATTAAAGAAAATGATTTTAATTTCATTTTTGAAAATTTTAAATGTGAAAATTTTAAATTAGAGATATTTGCTATTTTGTTTTCTGAAAATTTATGAGGGTGGGTGATGAGATATTTTGCAATTTTCTTTATTATTGGGATTTTTTCATGAATCTTGGGAGGATGAGAAAATTGGAAAATAGAGGAGGAATGAAGAACATGATTTTGGTGGTGTGGACTTGTTGGAAGGAATTTGGATCTAAGGAGAAGGCTTGCACCATTTTTTGCCAACCCCTCAACTTCTAGAACCAGGTTTTCTCTTATTAATTTAGTTTCATATTGGGAAAGAAATCACAATTTTATATGCTATTGAAAATACATAAGCTTTGTTTGATTTGCAAAATGATTCCATGTTAAATCTAGTCTTAAAAACCTTGAAACCTCTGTTAGAAAAATGTTGTTCTTCCAAGAAAAATTGCATAAGGGTTATGTATAATCATTTGAAGATATTATTTTCTCAATTGATTAATAAAGTTAATTAATCTGTATATATATATATATATATATATATCTATTGGGTTTTATGTGCAATGGAAAAAAGAAAATTAAAAATAAACCTTGTTAAGAACTCGGATTTTGAAATCCGTAGAGGTTCTTTGCAAAATAAAAATAAAAATAAAATTGAAACAAAAAAAAAACATGGAGGAATGGTTTGGGGGAGCCGCCGGAGGCTCACCCCACTATGCCCCCATGTGGGAGGCGTGTGGGGGAGCCGTGCCCAGCGTGACCCCCATACCCCCCACTGTCGGTCGCACCAAGAAGGCTTGGCTGTGTATTGCACACAATTGCCCATGAAATGGGGCTCGGCTGTGTGTAATACACAATTGACCCTTGGCCAAATCCGCATCGCTTGAGAAAAATGTGGCCGCCACTTGCGCAAGTGTGTTCGCCGCCCTCCCCAGCCCTAAATTTGCATGCACGACCCAAGGAAACACGTGCCCTTGCCTTTGTTTGATTTTTTTTATTATTTTATGTTTTAAATTAAAATATATTTTTAATTTTAATATTATATTTTTTAATATTAAATATTAATATATATATATATAAAATAATAAAATATATATATATATATTAATATTTAATATTTTATTATATAATATTAAACATTGATATATATAATTTTTATATTGGAATTTTTATATATAATAAAATATTGATTAAAGTATGGTATGATTTAAATATAATTGAGAAAATTATAAATCAATGTGCAATAGTCAAATTAATGGATTGAGTTTAAAATAATATATTTGGAAAGACCAATTATTTGATTTGGAGATAATATGTCTAATAGTGAAACTAATTAATGTTTAAATGTTTTATTTTGAAAATGAGAAATAGATGATTTTTAAAATGGTATGTTTTAACTTGATGAAGGAAATAATTATTTTATTATTTACAAGTAATTGAGGAATTTAAGTTAATATGTTTATAATCAAATTATCGATTTTATTTTAAAATGATTTTTTTTTTTGAAAGAATGAATATTTGATTTAAAAGTAACATGTTTTAATAGAGAGAATAATTGATTTTTAAGATGATTTGTTTGCAAAGGAGAAATAGTTATTTTAAAATAATATATTTTGAATCGTAGAAGTAACTATTTTAATTTATTATTATTTACAAGCTATTAGAGGATTAAAATATTTGATTTAAATGTCTTCTTATGTCTGAAAGAGGCATTATTAAAATGTGGTAATAAATTAGTAAATGTAGTGGATTCATGTGGGTTGTAAGAGTAATTATGGATTTGAATTGTTTACTAGATTTAGTTCTCCCTTCTCAGTAATTAGAAGGGCAATGGATTACTTTGTTTAATTATTTTGTTAGGGTAATTGTTTCTTACTGTGAACAAATTGTTAAAGGGAAATGGATTTAGTATATCCAAAAGTAGTCATTTCCTCACAATTGCCTTGTGTGATTATTTACTCCATGTTCATGTTTGGGGAAATGGGATAAGTGCCTTTTTATGCAAGTCTTCCAGAGGAACCTAGAGTTTGGGGGTTATCATTTTGTGAGGTTAACCGTTTGATAATGCCCTTGGTTAGTGCTTGAGGTTGTGTTAGTGTTTTACCCGGTTTCCATGAACGGGGATGTTTTGTGCCTCTTGTGAAAGGAGTGGAATATGTGATTTGTGGCTCCTTGTAAGGAGTGGCATTGATATCGTTGTTACCTCCAGAGTTGGAGTGAGTTCTTTTTATGTTTCCTCCTACTGTTGGAGTGATCATCTTATCTGTTTGTATGCACTTGGGCTCCCTTGGTATTTGGTTAGAATGTGTGTTGTAAAGTGAAGAGTGACTTCTGTTAGGGGCTAGAGCCATGAGAGGTAAACTGGGTAACCTTCGGGGGTAGTTTATTTGAGTGTTAACCAACATTGTAATCTATGTCAATAATGTAAAGGCATACTTGTAGTTGTTACTTGATTGTTATGTGTATGGTTTTCTTATCATACCTGATCTGTTATTTTTGGAAGCATTGTAACCATGTTAGAGGTGTACTTGAGTGTACTTGTGATGTATTTGAGTTGTATATATGTTGTACTTAAGTTGTACTTGTGTGGTACATGTGATTGTTTGTGTCAGTTTGGTTCAGTTTTGATTCAGCCCGTGTCTAGAGGTAGTTGGTCTTGTCTAGGAATCCTTGTTACTATCTCCTAGCACGGGGGGTGGGCCTTTGGGTTCCACTTGGTTGGGTGGCATGCACCTTACTCCGTTGGGCTTCTTCTTGTTCGTGTTGACGAGGTTTCCAATTGGAGAGCTCGTGGGTTCCAGTTATTTTTTATGCTTTATTCATTTCAGTTAATCTTGTAAATTATTACCCCTCTTTGTAATCGAGGTGGAAGTTGTAATATGTAATCATGCTTTTGGATTTACCTCATTCAAGGAATGAGAGTTGTAATCTTATTGTAAATGAGATCTTATGGTATCTTTTACTTTTATGCTGTAATTTATCTTGTATGGAATGTATGTGCTCTTAATTTCATAAGTAATTAAATGTTGTGGTTTCATTTCATTAATGTTGTTCGTGGGTTATTATGTAATCTCAGTCTCCTAACCCTAGAGGTTGTTGCAATGTGTAGTGAACTTGCATATTAATTGTATTTAAACAACAAAAAAAAATTAGTACGATTGTGTAGTTAATTGCAACTTCCTCTAGGGTTGTGTGGCGAGGTGTTACACTCCTAACACGGGGGGTGTTCCTTTGGGTTCACATGGTTGGGTGGAAATGTGAAATGCACCCATTGGGTTCCCAGTTGTGATCAAGGTGTGGATGCAACAACAATAATCTCAGAGTTCGCGGAGAAGACTTTTCCTTGAAGATTTCTCTTTCACCTATGTACTTTTGTAATTTGATTTTACCCTTCCCATTGATATAAGGGAAGAGGGTTTGTATTGTAACTTGGAATTCTTTATTGTGTTGTATTTGTGGAAATATATTCCACCTTTGTAATTTGAACCTTGAATTTATATGCAACACTATATGATTTATATTTATGATATTGTATCTTTCTTTTGATGTACTTTATCATGCTTTCTTTATTCCGCTATAGTTAGAATCTCTTATCATATTTTGTTGGGTTCGCTAAGTAACACACCATGTACCCCATAGGATTAGGTTAATGTTTTATGTTATATTTATGTTGCATTAATATTTAATGTTGCAATGTGTTATTCGTACTTTAAAAAAAAAATGTATTCTATATTTGTTTAGTTGTCCTATGGGGTTCATGGCAGGGTGTTATAGTAAATATTGTTTCTATAATGAATGTAATGAGAAAGAAGATGATCAATAATTGTGTTTAAAATGTATATATCCAAGAAAGAAAAAACTAATTTAGATTAAAATCCTTGTAGGGGAAATAAAAAGAAAGAGAAAATACCCTAGTAATAATTGGGAATTTTTAGAGATAAAACATCCCATTGTAAGCATAAAAAAAACATAATAATGCGAAAACCATTACCTTTGAGCCACCCATAGTAGTTGCAAGAATAAATCAAGGAGTCCAATAATAGGAACATGAGGTAGAGAAACTAGTTCATCAACCAAAAATGGAGATGTTCTAGTTGTTCCTCCTCAATAAACACCAAGGTAGAAAAGAGGGGTTCAACCATTAGTTATCTACTCCATTGATTAATCTATTATAGAGAAAGTTGACTATAACATAATTGACATTGAAGAAGTAAAAAAAAATTGTTTCTCCTCAAGGAATGCTAGTCTATGCTTCTCCTCCAAAAAAATATTCTCTGGCCTTGATGAAGGAGGTGAGAATGTTGTAGAGTCTAAGCTATTGTTTGTAAACTCAGTGAAATTCACTCAATTCAGAGGGTTACTAACTGAATAGTCCACTTGACATTGCTTAAGACTACATTAAATCATCAACCAAGGTGCGTAAACTTATGATGGTGCAACACTATATATGCCTTCATAGACTCAAAATACATTAACTACCTTCTTATAGTTATTCTAGTTGCTAGCAATTCACAAAACTATAAAATAGTAAAAGTATAACTAAAACTTAGTTTCTACGAGTACCTACAGTAAAGGCTGTGACTGTACTATTGCTGATGAAATTATACTATGTTAATTGAAAACTTGATTAAGATTACTGACTCAACTAAACTGACATTCAAAGTATTACTAATGATTATTACATTCATGTTCCTAATCATTCACTTGTAATAAGAAAGAAATGAAATCTCAGTTATCTTGCACACAATTCATGAACAATAATAAACTAATATTAACTATCGATAGAAATGAATAATTTAAAGATAAAGTGAAGAATAATACCTTAAGTGGCCTACTCAAGCATCTATTCCAACTTAACTAAACTCAATATAACTAATATATTGCACACATCTCATGAATTGATCTCCATTTATTGCATAAGATAAAAAATTACAAAATGCTTTTACAAACTAGATTTAACCATTCTGTAGATTCATGTTCAACTTGAAATAACTAATAGTATATGCTAGGAATAATCAATTAACTAAACTACAAAATCAAACGTTAGTTATATATAAAATGAGGGAGTTTTTATTAAAAAGAACAACTTAAACTGAAATCATTAATTCCACTCCCAGATATCTAGAGTGTGGATTCAAGATTTGGAATTATTCAACCTACATCTGAAAAGAAAGAGAACCCTATCAAACTAGAACTCTGTCAAAACATAATATAATTATATGTCCATCTGTCAAAGTCCCATATAAGAAAGGACCTCTTCTTCAACATTTATTAATTGTTTATGATAACTTGTGTTTTATCTTCATTAAATACTTTCAACTGGTAATCACCACATTCAACTGTTTTGGTAGCTTCCTTGTTTTAGTATTTAACACCCCTTTTGCTATGGGTTCATCCCACAACAGCTATGCATCATGGTTCCTCTTTTTTCTTCAATCAAGTTAGTTTCAAAAAACATGTACACAAAGATAACCATCATAATTAAACATAACTTTCCATCAATATTTATGTTGGTGTAATTAATTATTTAATTACACTTTATTAAGTTTACTTAGGTAATAATTAGTTTACTGAATTAATAAGTAATATTTATTTAGTATAGCTAATTTTATTTTAAAATTAGGTTTACCTTTAGGGTTATGCATACATTACTTTTATAAAGCAATTCATCTCTTTTATTTTTTTGAATTCTTGAATATTATTCATTTGCACATCTTCATGAAAATTTCTCTTGCTTTTTCTACTTTTCTTTTGTGGAAGGTATTTTCTGGTTTACCCAAGTGACTAGGGGCTTATATTTTTTAGCCTCTAGGACTGCATGCAAACCTTATTTGCCAATTTCGAGCAATTTTACTAGATCGGGCATAACTTGGGTGTACGAACTTGGTTTTTTTCAAATGAGATACTATTGTAAAGAAGGTTCCAAGCTCATTCCAATGGTCCAAGTGGTTTTTACATATTTTTCTCTAGTTTTAGTTTGCAAGCCTTTGAAGTCAGAACTAGCTGTTTTCAGTTTGGGAAGCATAACTTTTGACTCGGGTATTGATTTTTCGTGATTCTTGTAGCATTGGAAAGCTGAATTAGTTCTCTTCAAAGATATTAGACTTGATTTTCCAGAATTTTTTACTATGAACTTGAGATTTTTTTTCAGATTTCATATTTTTCATTCTTAGTTATTTTCTTGGGAAACATGGAATTTAGGCTATTTTTTTGAGATCAAAGAGATTTTTGTTTTTGCATTGAGAATATATACTACTTTTTTCATCATGGATTCACATAATATTTCATCCATTACTCCATTCAACTACTTTGGTTAGAAAAAAACAAATGGAGATTCATTTGATGCACAAAGGGTTGTATAGAGTGACCATGGAGTACAAAAGTTGAAACTACAGGTGCTGCTGAAAAGAGAAAGTGGTTTACTAGGTTTGATGAGGATTTTGGTACATTATGTTTATATATTTCTCTTGATATTATCTTTCATGTTGAGTCTTGCACTACACCCCATAAAATTTGGACTACTTTGGAGTCTTTATTTGGGAAGCAAGATACTATGAGAGGATTCTAGTTGGAGAATGAGCCTATTGGCTTAGATCCTAGGGATTTTGACAACATCCAGGAGTTCTTCACAAAACTCAAGTATCTTAGATTGTAGTTGACATGGAGTGGTGTTCAGAAGCAAGACTCTTAGTTGATATTGTCCATTATTTCTAAGCTTGGACCAAATTATTCAGTTTTTGTATCCACCTTTTATGCCACTATGGATGCACTTGGTACTAGGTTTAATATGCTTTCATTTGATGATTTTTCTTCTTCTCTCACTCGGGAGTAGGCCAAGTTGGCTAGCATGGGAAATTTGAAGTCATCTCCATCACAATAACTTATAGCATCATAGTAGCCCAAAGGTCCGAAGACTTCTACAGGCAAAGGAAATAAAAAAAAAGGATTCCAAATCTCATGAGTAGCAAAAGGAGTCCTCAGGTTCATCCTACTATTCTAAGGGGAAATAATCTAATAAGGAGAAGGTTACATGTGCATATTGCAAGAGCGAAGGACATGCAAAACATAGTTTCTATAAGAAGGACATTGATGAGATGAATCTTCTTAAGAAACATCAGATTGATTTTCCTTATAGGATTTTTACATCATCTTATTCCCCTCATTCTTCTTGTTCATAATAGATTGACAGGGGCACAATTGGTTTACATACAATATCAGATATGAAGGGACATGATATTTGTGTTTATTCAAGTCATGGATCAGGGAGATGACTTCTAGATTCAGGAGCATCTCATCATATGGAATCTTCACAGTCTATGTTCACTTCCTTTGAGCCTTGCACTATGTCTCCTATTTTGATGGGAAATAATACATGCACGAGTGTTACATGGAAGAGGTCTATTAGTTTTAGGGATAACACTTTGTAGGATGTCTTGTGTTTTCCTCATTTGACAAGCAACCTTCTTTCCATATATTAGATCACACATGGAGGAAATGGGAGATCTGTGGATTTCACACCTGATTCAGTTATCATCAGAGACTTGGAGAGTAGAGAGGTTATTGCTACTGGGGTGGTGGATCACTCATCTTGGTTGTATTCCTTTGTATATTTTTCTTCTGATGGTGCTTTTGTTCCTACAGTTGTTCATCACACTTCTAGTGTAAATCATCATTCAGGGGATACATTTGGCTTCTTGAACATTGGTGTTCTTACTTCGGATCTAGTTCTTGAGCCATCCATTCTATCTCTTCCACCTAATATTGTAGTTTTTCATGAAGTATGACTATAGATGTAGTTTCTTTTATTTTAGTGCAACATGACCTAGTTGATCATTCATCTGTGGAGGTTTCTCTCGAGTCTTCACCTAATTTGAATTCTTCATTGGTTGAGGTCACACTTTATTTTGTGGAGACATCTTGGGCTAAACATGATTCACCTTCAGAGATTGCATTCATGAGGCTTATTTCCTCTCACCTCTTTCAGTAGATGAGGTTTGTTCAGTCTTTTTGGAGCTACTTCATTATGGGGGGGCTATGTGGTTTCTTTTTTCATCTCTTCTGGGGGGTTCATTCATGTATCTTTGTGATGGATGGTGTCCTTGGGGGGTCTTATGGAGTCCTCCATCTTTCATCTATAACGCCCCACCATGGAACCCAGGAAGCGTTACACTAAATAACGAAATAATTTTTTTTTTAAAACATTTAATATCAATAAGTAATAACAACCTAGCATAAACACTCAAAGGTTCCACAACAACGCTACTTAAAGTAAACAATAAACACAACACATCCAAGTTCAAATAACTCATTCAAGAGAATAGTCATTTACAAATTCCATACATCAATAGTTATATTACAAGTTGTATACAAAAATGGGATTGTGACCAATCTCGATACATCAATGTATAATACAATGAAATCTTAAGAGTGAGTACATTAAAGAATAAGATCACGAGTCTAAGTCAACCATGAACTCATCCAACGAACAACTCTGTGAAAGACGTGCATCCAGGATCCTGCCAAGACAAACATGACATGAATGATATCACCTGCAGGGGACCCAATGGAAAATGTGGCACGTTCCTCCCAACCTTGTGGAACTCAAAAGCCCACCCCTCATGCTAGGAGATAGAACAGGTCCTCAAGACATACAAACAACAAGGAGAACAATGAAACAACACAAGATCAAAAAAAATGACATCACAATGACTAGACAATTGATAAAATCCTAGTGCAATAAATCAAGTTTCCACTTTCTAACCAACCTCTACTAGGTTACCCATGCGACCTTTTTCGATTCCGGCCCCTAGAAAAAGCCACACCTCATAAGTTCAACTCTCAATCTGACAAGACAATAACACCAACTTGGTTGCAAGAAAATATTTCTTTCCACATAGACTCAAAATAGTCAAGTACATACCAAGACATTGACAAATCAATAACCCGCAGTACAATCAACACAAAGTTTTCACGAAAAAAATTCAACTTCACTCTAGAGTAATCCACATGTCTGAAAGTAAAATTCATAAGAACACAAAACTTGCATGGGCCATGTTAATACATTTGATACAACATGAGAACAATTGCCATTCTCTAACCACAAATTCAAAACAACACTAATATTTTAAGCCTCTAGATGACAATTCCATCAATGACTTATCTCAATGAAATTAGATTCCAAGAAAGACTAACGCTTGCCCTATTTAATTATAATTTGATTCACTCAACAACTTTAAATTAATAATTATTCAAAAAAAAGAATTATATGTATTAAAATACCTTGTCTCAAAACCATTCAAATATGTGTGTTAAAGGTAAAATAATTTTCGTCATTTTCTAATTGCTAAATGCATATAACCTCAACCTTACAATATCATTATATTCCTATATTCATATAAGTTTAAAAAAACATGTATCATTTGCGAAGTATAAAATAGAACACTAGACTATATACGCTTCATGTCATAATTTTAAGAATAAACATAAATAAGCAGTAATGAAGTGTCTAATCTCATTGTTAAATAACACTGACTATTTCCTCCTAATCAATGATCTACAAGTTCATCATTACAATTCAAAAATAGATCACGAAGATCATAATGATGATATTTTTATCATTTAACAAATAAAATAAACACTCTAAACAAAAGATAATATAAAATCATTATATTTATAATCATACCATATTACTCATTATGATAACCATTACTAATAACCTATAGATATAATTTACAAAATAATATACATTGGAATATCTTTAATGGTCTCATTTATTTTGTCCTATATCAACAAATAAGTATAATTCATTAATCAACCAATCTCTACAAAAGTCAATTAATACTTGGATTAGTATTTATACTTATTGATTAAAAACAAACAACCAAATAAGTCAAATTATTTTAATTATTATATTTCCTTAAGTATTGAAGACTATATGCAACTAAATATTTATGTTAATAGCCGTGTTGAGGGGCATAGTGATAATGATTTAAATAAATAAAGCACGTCTCTACATGCTAAGAAAGAAGATTGACAACTACATCAATTTATTCGCAGCCAATAAAACATGAGAGGCCGATGTGGACAGCCACAAGTATAAACCAAGGAGAGAACAAAAGCAAAAAAAGAAGAAGTGAGAACTAGCGCCGCCGACTCCAAGCATGCAATAGAACAAAATTGTGACACAGAGAAAGTAAGATTTTGACACTCCAACGTGCAAATCAATAGATCAAAAACTATCCATGCAAAGCATAGAGCGGCGAAAGACTATGGAAAGAATGAAGGATAAGGTAGGATGACCAACAGTTAGACTACCACTATAGATGCAACCGTATTAACCATAAGAAATAATAATAAAAATAAAATAAAATAAATAAAAACTAGTTTAACATACGCATGCAACAAATGCAACCTTCCAATCGATCTTAAACTGGCAGCAAAGATAATGAACATAAGAGTTAAGAAACTATTCTAGTATCGATTTTGAATCCTAGCGGATGCAACGATCCACATAATGATGGCCTTACAAGGAGACATTCAAAACCGGCCAAGTACTCCCAAAACCACAAAGTTCTAACCATACCACTAAAGGAAAAACGAGTTGCATAACAGAACTATGCATGTAATAATCAAAAGATATAGTGGGGAAGAATAAGGAGGTTGTTGGATAAAATTCAAAGAAGAGATCTCAAATCCTACACAATGGATGACATAAAATGATATTGTCAAGCACCCCAACAGTGAACTAAGAAGAAACTTTCCATTCATGAGTTCAAGAAATCAAAACAGAATGACAACGGACTCTGTCTACTAAATTAGAGAAAGGTTGAGATTTGCGGTAGAGAGAGATACATGAGGATTCTCTTAGCGAAAGTCAAATCTAGAAGCTTGTGGATAATACCTCATTATTTGGTAGATCAAAACTCAATAGGCGGTAAATACACATAGTTTGGGGAAAGACAAAATACAATTCTAAGGAGCAGTACGTTCAAACAACAATTAGAGAGGATGATTGTGCGACTAAGTTACATAGCGAAATAGAGCATAAAAAGAAAGAGTAGGTGTGTCCAGAGAATAGTAAAAGAGAGCCAACTTATGACCTCCTTCTTGACAAAGAAACATGCATTCAACAATCCAGATCAGTCATCCGAAAGACAACTAATAAGCATACCGTGAACGGATAAAGTTGATGTTCCTAAAACCATCTAGCATGAGTGAAAGAAGAGCACAAGCACCCTCGCATGACACAAGATCAAAATTAAGGGAAAATATATTATAATAGAATAACACTGACTAAGGATAGTTTCACTCATAAGCGTGCAATATGGAGGAAGCAGTTGATGATGGTCGTATGCAAGCCGACCAGATGATTAGCTATGAATATCTAAAAATATATGTTCAGAGTCACAATACCATCGAAACTAGAAATGTATGGTATCCAGTGAAGGAGAAAGAGTCATAAAATAAATTAAGAAAAACTATTAACAATAGGACTAGCAGTACGAAGTCAAGGATGCTTCCTTTTTGTTCAGAGGATTCAACACCTCAATCTTTCGGTAGAGAGATTTTATTCTTGTATTTTGCATTTTAAGACCAATGATCTAATAATTTACGGTTTTCATTTTCCTTGTTGTGTAGGATTTCAGATTTTTTTTTACAAATGTCACAACCAAGGTTCAGAGTAAGAATTTGATAAAATTTGATTAAAAAAATCTTGAAACTTAGAAGAATAAAACCTGAAGCGCTTTCTAGAGTCGACAATGGGGAAGCGAAAATGTCAATGTTCAATCCACAAAACTTCCACACTACAACCATAGCTTCCAGAAATTGATTTCCAGCTTTTCAAGAAACCTCAGAAAAAAAAAACAATACAGAGAACAACTTTCCCATGAAAAAACAACAAATCCCCTTTTCAAAAATCAATTTCCCCCTCAAATAGATTTCTTTTTCCTATCTTATAACATTCAATTTCGATTATCATGCAATACACCAGTTTACTCATTGTTTCATGCAATTAAAACAACTAGTTCCATTTTCGAACATAATCACTAAGAAAAGATATTTTGCTATTAAAAACACAACTGATTTTTTTTTTTACTTTTCGAAAATATCAAACTTGCTCAAACAAATTAATTACAACGAATTAACCTTTCACAAACAATGTATTTTAATATTTTACTTTTAATTCCACAATATTCTAAATGATAGATTTTCAAATTAAACATTGCAATTAATCATTAATCATATCATTACATTAAATAATTAAATAATCTAAACAAAACATTATGAAAACATGATAAACATAACACGAGGCAACAATAATGAAAGTACGACCAACGAACAACAACAATTATAAGGGTGAAAAAATTGATACTCATTCTTTTCAGAATGATGGTTCATGACAGAGGACAAGACTATCTCCTTTCAATGATTCCATCGGGCCATGGCACACTCAGACCTAACAGGCAGGTGGAGTCGATGCCCATACCTAAAAGTTGCATCACACTGCATGGTCAACTGAAACAACATATATAACATGAAATACATCGTGAAGAAGAATCACATCGTAGCAGGGCACTCATGGATGAGTACTGCTAAACTGTCTTCTTCACCAAAATAATGTAATAAATAGTATCTAAAATCATTCACATCATAGTACCATCATAACATTGCATAACCATATATGTCATCATAATTATTTCAGCTTGCAAAAGTAAATAGAGCATCATAACATAAGGTGTATCATCAATTGATCTTGTAATCCAAGACATAATACATTAGAGTATCTTAGTCTCAAAAATATCTAATGACTATCAACATCTCAAAACAACTAACACAGAAACAACATCAGGAGGGTCACTACATCATCACTTAGTTGTTTTTGCATCCTATTTTGGGGAGGAGTTTTTTCCCACGTGGTTTTCTCCTTTACCCCATTTGGTTTAGTTTGCATTGCATTTGTACAGGATTAGTTTTCAAGACCCATTCATGTTTTCATGCATTCATGACTTCATCCTAGCATTAGGTGCATGATTTTTAGTCTCCCTAAGTTGCACTTAAGGGGGGGTGTTGATGTAATTAATTATTTAATTACACTTTATTAAGTTTACTTAGGTAATAATTAGTTTACTCAATTAATAAGTAAGCTTTATTTAGTTGAGCTAATTTTAGTTCAAAATTAGGCTTACCTTTAGTGTTATACACAATTGCTTTTATAAAGAAATTTGTCTCTTGTATTTTTGTAAATTCCTGAATATTATTTATTATTACATCTTCATGCAAATTGCTCTTGCTTTTTTTGTTTTTCTCTAGTGGAAGGTATTTTCTAGTTTGCATTTATGATCTTGGTTTCTAAAATTTTCATGCACATATTCATTTAAACCACTTAACTCTAATATATTAAATAATAATTCCATCACCATTTTTTTGGGTCTTAGGTCTATATAATGGAGACAAAATGGATAATATGATATGGAATATTGTTAGGAAGTGTGTTTAAAAGTATCTTAAAGTCTGCATAAAACCAACAAAAAACACATGATTATCTAGACCTTTCATTTCCCCCCAACTTAGATTTTTTCTTGTCCCCAATCAAATTACTAAGGGTTTTGATTATACTACAAATTTAATTGCCTTAGGTCCATGATTGTACTAGCACCCTGATCCTGATGTAGATAGAAACCCTAGTATGCTGAAAGCTACCTCATTCTGATAGCTTCTTCCCTTTCACATTCATCACCTTTATTTCACGTCCAATGTGGAATTGGACAAAGGAGAATAGGCGGCTAAAATTTAAGGGGTATCCAATGAACTCCTTTGTTAATATTGGTTTCCATGTATTTCTTCACCCTCCAGAGTATAGCAGTAAAGTTGTATATAGAATGCAATTGGACTTCTTCTGCCACTCAAGGGTTAGTTCATTCCATTGGTTTTGCACATACTTATAACACTATTATGCAATTCCCACATCTAGCATTTTCATCCTCTCATAGTATTCCTTCCTAAGTTTCATTATTGAATTACCAAATCCTTTATGCCCAAGAAGTCTCATCCACTCATCAATAACTATCATTGAATCCTTATCCTCTCTTCTTACTAGAAGTGAAATAGATTTCTCTTTTTCATTATATTCTCCCATAATTTCTCCTCTAAGCTATTAATTCCTATAGTAAGAGGAAAGGGATTTGACTTGAATATCTCCCACAAAAATTAAGGGATTCCATTTTGTTTCATGAGGAATCACATAATTGTGCAGATAAAATTCACACAATTGATCCTGGTCCTCAAATGTGAAAGTCTTAATTTTTTTAAGAGACTCATTTGGTTGACTCATGGCAGTTGATTGTTTACTGATTAACCTATTAAATTGAAAATACAAGAGCCTCTCTTGTAGAAACAATGCATAAGTCTTGGGTGGAGGCCTACACTTGACAGTTTGTGCAGCCTTGTCTGCAATTTATTCCAATCAGGCTACTAACTTGTTCAATTCCATTTCTTTCTTTTCCAATTCCTACATATATCTCTCCTTTTCCTTCTTCCATTTTTCCTTCTCTCTTTCAAATTCATTAGAAATACTCCACAATTTGTAACCTAGAGAGAAAGTTGAATGATAACCAAGAGTTTAAAGAGGAGGGGGTTTCTCTTTTGGGATAGCTAGTTCTTTATCCCCTATCTTAGTAACAACCAATTGCTCCAAAAAATCCAACTTAGCACAATGACCATATAAATGCAATTTTTCCTCCATCTCCTTCATTTTGACTTCCATTTCTTTGTCCTTCTACTCATAGTTTTTCACTAACTCTTCTACATGTTTAATTCTATCTAGTGCTTTCTGGAGTTCTTTCCTCACATTCCTCTCCTCAAGATAAATTTTTTCTCTACCTTCAAACTGCTCATCCCCTCCTTATTATCCATATGTGGGACTATTTGGAGCTTCTTTTCTTAGTTTATTTGTAGTAAATAAATCTTCTAATTCAGAATCAAAAGACATTGTCACATACTTTCTCTTTTTCATAGGTGTCTTCATATTACCAGGGGCATTCCCTCCCAGTTCAAAATCAATCTCCACAACCGTGACATTTTCTTGTTGTTGTTGTTGATTTCCCTAGAAGTCTTCTCTATTATCCTCTTCTCCTCTAGGTTCCCTTGTACCTTCCTTTGCAACATTTTGTTGCCTAATCATACCAGAATGTCTAGGTGTAAGTATCTCTACTTCAACTCCCTTCTTCCTCTTTTTAAAACCCTTTTTCTTTTTTAGGGCTTGTTCCTTTTTCTTCTTTTGAAAAACCCTCTTTCCTTTTAGATCCTCTTCTTCTTGTTTAGAGGGTGTGGTGGTAGTGGATACACTATTTCTACTTTTAGACTTTTGTGGATTTGAAGAAGAAGGTAACGTCTCATTTTTGGTCAGCCCAAACTCTAGTTCTTCAAGCTCTAGATGTTCACTTTGGTTGTGGGTAGGTGAGGCCACAAGTGAATTATGAGGCTTTTCCTCTCCAGGTTCATTTTGAGGTTCATCTTGAATCACTATATTCCTAAGAATTACCAGCAAACTGTTGATTTCATTACATTCCTTAGCCCTAAAATCCTCCCACCTTACTTGTGGGTATTGAATTCTTAGGCTACTTTTTATCACCAAGGTAACCAAGCAATAGTGAGAGAGAGAAGTATTAGATTTTATTATTTGATACTCTGATGCCATTATTTTCAACAGGTTCTATAGAAATTTGGGTACATTGAATATCGTATTATGCCTAAGATGGCTTAATAACTTAAAATGAATAGTATACAATAGATTTTGTTTCCCATTGCATGTAATATATGTGACAATATAAGAAGAACACCTTTCCCATAACTAGTGGAGAGACATTCTTTTCATACCTTGTGCTAAGGAATCCAATACTTCTCCTCTTGTGTATAATTCCTCATGAGTTGTGACTGCATTAGGCCAAGCTTTAAATTCTACTCCTTTTCTTGGAAATCTGGTTACTTGAGCAATTGCGGTCTTTGAAGCATCCACATAAAGTCATTTTACTATGGCTTCATTGTACTGGAGAGTTCCTGCAAATCCCATCATTAAATCATCACTATACTCTATTAATTTTAGGAAATAA
Source organism: Sequoiadendron giganteum (assembly GCA_007115665.2). Taxonomy (NCBI): domain Eukaryota; kingdom Viridiplantae; phylum Streptophyta; class Pinopsida; order Cupressales; family Cupressaceae; genus Sequoiadendron; species Sequoiadendron giganteum. Next base: position 388,472,742 of record CM021110.1, read on the forward strand.
TCAATCCATCCAACCCTTGTGAATATAGGAAGGACAACTGTTTCCTCCAAAATGTGTTGATGAGATACCGGCTCTCTTCATATGAAATTTGCACCCATCTTAGTTCTCTTTACTGCTTAATATACCAAATCAACTCAAGAGTTTAACTCAATCTCTACCTACCACCATCAATTTTACTTATGACTTCAAAACCTTAGTTTCCAAATGTATTCTTACTACCACAACACACTACAATTGCAAATCCCTCTTAAAAATTAGCTCTATTAGAAACCAAGGTAAGTTTCTTACAAATTCTATGGGGTTTCAAGTTTAGGAATTACAAAAATGGTAGCGGGTGGAAATAACAAAAAAGATGACTCTAGGATTTGCATGGTATGATTTTCATTAATTCAATTTAGGGTTGAAAATTCAAAAATTCTAGCGAAAATATAGATTAAGCATACCCCCCCAAATTTAATGAGTGAAGTGCCCTCACTTTGTGGTGAGAATTTAGAGGAAGTATAAATGTGAGTTGATGGGATTAAATAGTTTAAGAATTCACATGCATGGAAATGAAATAAAAGTGCATAAAAAGTTCAAAAGAAAGCTTGCATAATCATAATAATATACCTCAAGTACTATCATGCAAAAATAACCATCAGTGACACATGGAAACTGAAAGAATATATGTAGTTACGGATTTATTAGGATAGATAATAAATGCAAGGTATTAAGTATCTAGTATGGTGAGTGGATATTGTGAGATAGAGGCAAGCTTGTGATGTGACGACGTGAAAGATTTGAAATGTACGCAGACAATAAAAAATTATGTCTCCAGATGTAGGATGGATATATGGGTGTAATTGAAATGAATTCTCATAACCTTGCAATAAATATTGTGCTTAAATGAATAAAATATTCTTTCTAGCCATCAAATTTTGTTGCGGACACCTATAGTGTCAAGTCCCTTTTTAGAATGTAGGAAGCACGAAGCTACAGGTCCCCTCGGTATTAGGTCCCTTACGAATATGGTGAATAGGTCCCATGTGGATATAGCTTGAGTGTTATCATAACTGTGCATTGTGTGCATGAATATGGTGTTGTGTGTGCATGTGTTTTAAAGCATGGAAAATTAGGTCTCGATAATTTTAGAGGTGGAATTTTGTAACTCAATCATTGTATTACGAGATCTTCTTGATAAGTCACTTCCTATTGAAACATCATCTTGTGTCCCAGATCTTGAATCAAAATAACCGTGTGCACCATACTTATCCATTAGAGATAGGATAAAATCATTGTGTTCAAGTGGTTTCTTATATAGCTTGAGTATATGGCCATTAACCACTAGTGAAAATTTGGCCTCATCAATAGTATGTAATTGTACCACACCATTAGAAAAGACCTATTGTATTTCATAGGGTCCTGGCCATCGTGACTGCAATTTTCCTAGAAATTATTTGTATCTAGAATCATAGAGAATTTCCTAGTCTCCTACAAAAAATTCTTTAGTCTTAATATACTGATCATTATATTTTATCCTTTGTTTCTAGACAACCTCTGTGTGGTGCAATGCCTGTAATACTATTTCATCAAGGTCATTCAAATTTTGCAACCTTTCTTTCTGAGATTTTGTTAAGTACATCCCTAAATCAACTGTTGTATGTAGGGTTTTGTATTTAAACTCTATGGGTAACATTGATATTTTTCCATTAACCAACTCACAAGGGGAAAACCCTGTAGTTGTCTTCCATGTATTTCTGTATGCCCAAACAACTTCTAGTAATCTGGATACCCAGTATCTTCTATGAAGTTACATAGTTTTTGTCAATATGTTCTCAATCTACCTATTTGTAGCTTCTCCCTGTCCATTTTCCTGAGGATGGTATGGTGTATATTTCTTGTGCATGATATGATATTCCTTCACTAGTTGGGATATAGGGTCTGATGTAAATTATGGCCCTTGATTAGTCACATCTCTTTAGGAACACCATACCTAGTGAAGATTTCCTCATATAAGAATTTTGCAACATTGCCATATGTGGAAAACTATAATGCTTTTAATTCTACCCATTTTGTTAAGTAGTCAAAACATACCAGTGTATGTTATTTGTTATTTGAAGTGGGAGATATAGGGCCAACAAAATCTAGCCCCCATTTGTCAAAAGGAGCCAATTCTAGTTGGGGCTATAAAGGAATTTCTTCACTTCTTGCAGGTCTCCCCATTCTTTGCCATCTCTCAAAACTTCTAGTATACTTAACAAAATCTTTATGAAGGGTTGGCCAATAATATCCTATTGTTAAGATTTTAAAAGATTTCCTCTTGGTTGCAAAATTTCCACCACAAGGTTCATCATGGTAGGATTTAATTATATCAAACAGTTCATCCTCTTGAATACATCTTTTCATAATGTTATCTGGTCCAGTGTAAAATAAGAATCCAAAAATCCAAGAATAAGGGAAGCATTTATGAACTAACTATCTTTTCTCCCTAGGAGAGAAGTAAGCTCGAATCTACCCTATTACCAATATTTAGCTATATCAACATACCATGGGGTGTGTATATTTAGAGAAAATAAATTCTCATGAGGGAAAGAATCATCAACCAACCCTTTAGTTGATTGAGTAGGAAACCTAGAGAGGAAATTAATAACCACATTATCTTTTCCAAGATTATCAACTATTGTGATGTAAAATTCTTGCAGTAAAAATAACCACGTTACAAGTCTTCCACCCACCACTGGTTAATTCATTAGGTATCTAGTTGTTGTATGTTTTGTATGTATGAATACTTGATAGCCAGTAATGTAGTGTCTGAACTTGTTAATGTTATAGACAACAACAAGTATTTATTTTTTAGTCACAATGTAATTCAATTATGCTCCTTGCAAGTTTTTATTGATATAATATATGGCATATTCCTTATTCCCCTCTTTCTATCCTAGGATAGCTCCAAAAGAAAAGTTTGATCCATCAGTGTGAATTTTAAATGACAATGTCCAACTTATACCTCTCAAAATTGATGCATTAGTCAAAGATGGGTAAATCCATAAAAGTGGTTTACAATTCGAGTGAGGAAGGAAAAGTTGCAAAAAATGACCCCATGCAAAAAAAATTGGTTTTTGGGGGTTCAAATGAACTTTTGGTTCAAGTGAACCCATTAAATGTTGGGTCCCACATTTCTCAAAAAAATGAGCAAAGAAAAGGGTTGTGGAAAGGGGGTTTGCTTGAACCAAGGGTTCGCTCAAACCCCCTTTTTCCCACCTTCTCACCCTCTGGCACCAAAAAACTCCAAAAATTTTCCCTTCAAAGTTCAGGTTGAGGATGAAAATGGAGGAGACTTCATAGATCCAACTAGATGATGGTATTCCTCAGTATCAGCTATCAAATGAATATAATTTTAATATGTTTTGGTTTTATTATGTATTTGTTTTTTTAGTTTTATTGAACATAGGTTTTTCATTGAAAATCAAGCTCTTTGTTTTGCACATGTGGAAAAATAGAATATTATCATTTTTTTTTTTGAAAAATATGACTGCCCCAGATGTTTAAGTCCTTGATCCAACAAAAAAAATAAAAAAAATCAATACATACAAAAAATTTGTGTTATACGGTCCTCCTATGTCTGAATTCAATGCTTGATTAAGGAAAAAATATTCAATAAAATATTATTAAAACAATTGGAAGCACTAGATATTGAAGTTACAAATCTAAATTCAAAAACTAGAATTTTATCCTTCATGGAAAAAAAGTTGTGTTATACGGTGAGCGTCACTCCTTAAAAATGGTGTCTACTGAAAAAAACTAGTTTTTGAAGGAGATGGAAAAAGAAGTACAATCTGATTCCAAAATTTTTGAAAAAAAAATATTTAGAGTCTACAGACAAAATTTCACAAATCACTAGTTTGTATCATCTTCAAATTCCTCATGGTTTAACCGCTATAAGTGTCTGAAAGTGAAAATTTAGTTAGAAAAAATCAGTTTAGTGTCCAATTTGGCTAAAAATTGTAAACCAGTATTGTGGAATCACCTAGCTACTTTTAACTTCTCAAAGGATTGTTGATAGTTTGGAGTCCACTCAAACTCAATAGCCTTTATCAACAAAGTAAACAAAGGGGTAGCCATTTTGTTGTAATCTTGAATGAATCTCCTGTAATAACCTGCATGTCCAAGAAAGATTCTCACATCCTTTTGTTTCAAAGGGATAGGAAATGTAGATATATTCTCAATATTTTGAGGGTCAACCTATATCCATTCACTAGAAATAAAATTTCCCAATATAATGCCTTATGTCATCATCATAAAAAAAATTTCATTTCTCAATGATAAATTATTTTTTGTGCATCTTTTCAGTACAGTTTCTAAATTTTGCAAAGCCTCATCAAATGTTTCACCATATGTGGTGAAATCATCCATGTGAATCTCCATTTTATCATGTGAAAAATAAGGAAAAATTCTAAGCAATGCTCTCTGAAATTTGGCTAGAGCATTGCACAATCCAAAAGGTAAAACAAAATATGCATAGGTACCCTAAGGACATGTAAACGTGGTTTTATCTTGATCTTTAGGTGTAATATTAATTTGGTTGTAACCACTGAAACCATCAAGAAAGGAGAAATATTTCTTCCCTGCCAAATAATCAAGAACTTGGTCAATGAATCACAATGAAAAGTGATCCTTCCTTGTAGTAGTATTTAGTTCCTTGTAGTCAATGTAGAATCTCCATTTATCACCCTTCTTTGGAACTATGACTAATGGTGAAACCCATTCACTGTCTGATATAGGGTATATGAAGTCTGCATTCAAAATATTTCATAGCTCGACTTTCACAATTTCTCTAAGAGCTGGACTAATGCACCTCCGTTGCTTCCTTATGGGTTTGTATCCATCATTGATGTAAATATTGTGCATGCATAAGGCAATATCAATGCCTTTCATGCCACTATAATCCCATCCAAAAGCTGCTGCATGTGCCTGCAACATAGCATGCAAGGATTTATTTTGTTCATCAGTCAATGCATTATTAACATTCAACATTTTCAAGGCTTGATCTCTAGTTGCATAGACATGTCTTATACAAAGGATAGATCAAGACTAGGTATTATTGGCAAGAATTGTTGGGGTAACAAGGTGTGGATTATTTGGGATATCTCTTGTGAGGAGCTGGTAGGTATTATTATTTCCAAGGGATCTTGCAAGTTGGATAGACAACCCTATTGTTGTGGATGCCTTCCACAATCATTTTGTATGATATGACCTATCAACTTATCCTCATATTAAATATCCAATAAGGGGCTACATTCAATGGTCATTAAATTCTACAATGAGTAGCTGTCCTCATCATCTAGGTGTGGCCAAATGTTCTGCTCAAGGTCTTGATGTGGTTGAGCTAGTGGATAGAGTACCTGGTCCTTGGTTATAGTTTAGTTGGATATGATCATGTTACCTGACCTACAACCTATGAATGCATCAAATGTGGCTAACCAAGGTCAACCTAGGATTAGTGGATAACCAACAAGATTAACTTTAGGTTGAAGTACTATAAAGTTAGCAGGGTAATCCAAAGAATCTAATGCAATGATCAAGTCCTCAATAACTTCTTCAGGCTTAACTATAGACCTATCAACTAATTGTAAGACTTTCCAAGTAGGCCTTAGGTTGGATAACTCTAGTAGTTGCATGGTCTCCATGGATATTACATTATTTTCAGCACCTAGGTCTATCAAAATATTCTTGATAAGGGTCCCATTTATTTTAACATCCATAATTGGACTAACAAGAGCTGTATATTTGGAAATAGTTATATTTCCCAGCGTTATATCAACAAGGTTACCCAAAACATTGAATTTTTATGGGTCCTTTCTTTTCCTTCCTAGATTTTTAATGTAGAGATCCCTGACAGTCTTAGTGTAGATGGGAATATATTTGATAGCTTGGATTAAAGGAAATTTAATGCTAACATCTTTCAACTAGATTAGAAGGTTTTTTTTAGCTTGTGTGTGTTGTTGGATAGCCAGACGTTTAGGGAATGGAGGCTTCAGATGTGATGTAGTCTAGAGACATCAATTGGACAGAGACTCCAGAGATGGGTTATTTGATGCTTCCTTTGTAGGTTCTTCATCGTCTAATTCTATAATTTTGGGAGATGAAGGTCCTACAAGATGCTTCCCTAATCTAAGATGAAGGTTACTCACCTCTACCCCATAAGTGGGGCATTGGAAAACTTTGTTAGTGTAAGCCTATTGAACAAGATTAGTGTTAGGGTTTGGTGCAGGTTTGACGAGTATCTGCAATGGTTTAGGTAGTTGAGATTGAGGATTTGATGGGGGCATTAGATATTGTTATTGAGGTGGAAGAGGAGGTATCATAGGCTACTGGTAATTCATTATTTTTTGCCATGGTTGTCCTTTCTACCATTGAGGCTGCCATTGATTTTGTTGGGTTGGAAATTGTGGGTTATAGTTGGGACCTTGGAAGTTTTGTTGTGGTCATGGGTTTGGTTTTTGGTTCTAGTTAGGCTAGGCTTGTGATCACTGTTGAGGACTCTACAACTGAATCTGATTGGTTTGCTAGGGTTGAGAGTTCTAGGTAGGAAAATTTTGATTTCTCAAAGGAAAAGATGGATTAAAAGCAAGGGGGTTTAGTGGCATACCTTGTCTCTACTACCAAGGCCTCCTTTATGCTATGCAAATTTATTTTCCATCATCTTCTTCCATTGCTTGGAAGTTTGGTTTCTCAATATTTTATTGTTGGTATTGGCCACTTGTTTGCCCTTACAATTGGCTTTCCTCTGCCCATAGTTAGGACAGTACTCAGTGAGCATGGCTTATTCTTCCTCCTGCTTCTTCTTAATATGGAGGGTGTCCAATTGTGTTGCTAGATGAATCATTATATCTTGCTTCATGTTGGACAATAAATTACTAATTTCAACTTTGGAGATCCCATTAGAGGACTTGTGATGGATGACCTCTCCCCTCTTGGCTTTTTGGAAAGGGTCCTTGAATAATTCCTACAAACATTACAAATGTCTTCAAATGGACTTGTAGAAATGTCTCCTCCCCTAATAAGCTTGAGAGAATCAATACTTTCTTCATTAATCCCCCTTAAAAATACCAATTTAAGGAATTCCTCTAACAATTTATGTCATGGGTTCTTCTTTAAAGCAAAATGAAATATTTCAATATAATCTTCCTGTGGCTTGTCCTCTTTTTGATACATTGAGTAAATATCATCTCTACTTTGGTCTAATCCTCTGCAATAGTCCTTGTACTTTTCCTATAACTTAGTCTTCATGGTTTCCCAATCAAGGACAACATCCTTGCCAAGCCCCATAAACCATAAGAGGGAAACATCCTTAACAGTAGCTGGAAAGAGATTGAGTTGGTGGGCATCAGAAGTATAATCATAACTTTTGCACAAAATGTCAAACTCAAAGAGAAAGGTATCTAGGTCCTTGGTTACCAAGCCATAAAATATTGGTAATGCTGATGGTGGAATGTTTTCAGCACAATAGCTCTAGCTTGGTCAACAATGAGGAACTCAAAGGTACCATGCTCTGGGGGATCAAGATTCCATTGTTCAGAAGGTCCCTTCAATAGCCGTGGAAGATGATGATTGATGGAGCCTCAAATTTCATTCTTTGAGTTCCATTAATGTTTTCCACATTACTGGTTTGTCATGCTATTTTGGAGAAGCCTGGGGTTGGGATTTTATTTTTGCCTTCATGAAATCCTTATGTTCTATCTTAAACCTTGGTTTGGATCTATTTCGCCATTACCTTTTGAGGGAGGCTTTAGAATGACTTATGTCCCATTGACTCATCTAGGCCAGGCCCTTTTAATAAATTGTGTTAAATATTTCACCTGAATTTATTATTTCCTAAGTCTAGGTCGGCCCATGCCCCGTGCTTTAAGAACAACCTTAAGACATCATTTTTTCGTTGGCCTAGGCGATGTCCCCCTTCCCCCTTTTAATAATTATCTTATTTCACAGGAAATATTTTAATGATCTTCGATCATCCTATGGTTGATCCTGACCATTCCCCGTGATCTCACGATGAAATCACCGTTGGGTTTCAACTGATTGTGATATCACGGGCGAGTGCAATGTGTCTCATCTCCTGATGCCGAAAAGGGATTAATAAAGTGTTTAATATTTGCGTCAAACTTTAATATGTTATAAAGTGGGTTACTAAAATAGCTAAAAGATGCACATGCTTGAGATCGACAAAGGTGTTTTAATCTTGATGAAAATTTTCTCGAAGGTTATGTTTGGTGTTGCTGACTGTTGTGAGTGAACACAATCGTCGATAGTGGGAATCAACGGTTTCCCGTCATCATGTGATCCAAAGATGCGAGATGTTTAGTGATTGCGATATCACGGACGGGTGCCACGTGTATCCCTTTGGCATTGCATATTGTGGTGGGCCCTTAATGCTGACATGGAGATTACATAAGCCTTTTTGAAGGTGTTCATTTGATGATCTGACAAAAACAAAAGATTGACGACTGAGGTTTAAATTTGCATCCATTGGCCCGACATGTAAATGAGATTTAATGGTGGATGAGATGTCTACTAGCTAGTTTCAATCAACATAAAGTATTTGATTTCATTCTATCTTCACCACAAAAGCATTCAATTATTTTCTAAGCGGTTCAGAGCCAGAGATAAAGTTTTTCAAGCAATCACAATGATATTTTGGTTCTCTGCAAGGCGCGAAATCTCGTGAGTTACTTTTTGTATCACTGGTTTAATTTGATTGTGATTTTTGTGAAAGGTTGTAGTGTGCTGGTCTAGGGGTTGCTGATTATTGTTGTAGGGTTACTGGTTCATTTAAATTGTTGGAAATTGCACGGTTGTGTTGTAATTTCATTTTCTTGGTAGCCCTAGTTTGTTTAATAATTTGAAATTTAAAGAAGCTCTAGTTGTTTGAGATGGCACCACCAAAGTAGCACTCTGGCCATGTTGATTATTTTAGAGGAATTTATATGATGATTTTCTATATCAACTCCTATTATCAACAAATGGCAGAAGGATGGGTTTAGTGTTAATGAATGGAAGAACCCTGGGTGAGGGACTAGTGTGCAAAAATTATAATATTGCAGATGTTAGGGCTCCAATGACAGATATGGAAATGTTTAGGTTGTGGTATGGACAAAGAAACCTACCCCACCCCTTTTCTAATGGCTAGAGGTACAAAATGGGGAAACTAGAAGTGTTGAATGTATTTCCTAATGTGGACCTACTCAGAGCAGTGGCAACACATTATGATCATGTTACAAGGGTAATTAGGGATAATGATGGTCGGATTCTACTAAGCATAAGTGTAGTTGAAATTAAGAAGGCATTTGATTTGAGTGAGTCTAGTCCATTCTTGATTCCCATTGATCTTGAGGAGATGAATCAGGAATATGTGAGGTCAAATCCTCTTTTCAGATTAAAGTTACTTCCTCCTCACCTGGTTAGGGTAGGCAGTTTAATGATTCATATTAGCCCAAATGACCAAGAGCCTTTCAGGATAATCTATTTTTCCAATCACTTCTTGGCAACATTTTATTCATTGTGCTAGATTTTAGGATTCAACCCAAATAGAGTGATTCCCATTGCATATATGTTCATGGGGGCTCAACTTTAGCACCCCAACTGCTCCATGGTATATGACTATGCATCTTTTCTTGCAGAAAAGATACATGAGGGTTTGTTGAAGTTGCTTGTGGGGGATGTTGGGACTCCTTTCTTTTGGTACTCCTTGCTAATGCATATGTTCTTGTATAGGAATGTCAAATTCTTCTCAGAGAAGATGGAGTTGAGGCAAGAGGTGAATGGAGAAAGGTTACTAGTACAGGTGTGGAGTGCAGATTTGTCTTACAACAAGGGAGGTGCCAGCTTTGTGCAGTTTGATAACTACTTTGCCTCCAAAATTAGAGCTAGGTTGGTGGTAAATGTGCCAAGAGTCCTTGAAAATTTGCATGATTTCCTCTGATCGAAGGTGAGGAAGCTTGATCTAAAAGTATGCCACAATTGGGGTGATATCATCTTGTATCCTGTAAGCATTGTCCTAAGGGTGTATGGTTTCCAAGGAGTCCCTCATATTCTCCCATACAATGTACCATCTAGAATGGGGTTTGCTGAGGTCATGTGGCAACTAGGTTGCATTCATAAAGATAACTTGACAGGGAGAGGAAAAGGGACTTTATTCCCTCATTATACTATTCTTTCAGATTTTATCTTTTCCAAGGGAGGATAGGTCCACTTCGAAAGGTTTTTTGATGATTATCATTTGAAGAGTGGATCTAGGAGGCAACATGACCCTGAGGGATTCTTTGCTTTGTTCAAGAAACAAATTAAAGGTGGCAGATTTTTTCATGAATTGAACTTTCCTGAGGACCTAATACAAAATGAGTTTGATTTGAATAGGCAGGAATTGAATAAAGAGAAATGGATTGCCTATGAGAAGCTATTGGCCATGGTGCACAAAATGGATCCAAAATATGATTCATTAATGGATTTTACTCCATTCCACAAGAGAATTGATTTCTTGTTGGATAATTTTAAAGAGATCATGGGCACCTTGATGACCAAGAAGGTCAATTTGGAAATGGAATTTGGAATTCAGAGACTAGAGGTGAGGCCCGAGGAAACAAGGCCAACTTATTAGCCCCTAGTTGACAATCCTTTGCACAAGAGAAAGAGGAATGATAGCAATGAGGAAAATGAGGGGGATAAGAAGGGAAAAAAAATAGTGAAATCATCATCACAACCAGCCCAAGGATCAGAGCACTTGAAGGGATAAGGATTGTGGATCTAGATTCACCACCAAGAAGTGATCCTGTAGTGCTACCATTAGATCCAATCCCTAAGAGGAAAAAGGTTGAGGAAACACAAGAGGTTCTGATGGATGAGATAATTGTGATTTATCAAGACATGTAGGTTAGTATCCCTTCCCCTCCTAAATCAACATAATTGGTGTTATCTGATATGGATATAAAGGGGCAATGTGTACAAGATGCCAGGATGGAGGCATATAAGGCTTTCTTAGATGATGATTCCTTTGTGAAGACTCTTGTATTCTTGCAACTAATTTGGAGGATGGAACTAGAGGAATACCATGATAAGTGCAAGAGAAGGAGAGAATCAAGACCTGATAGGTTTGAGTAGGAGAATGATGATGAGGTCAAGGCCAAACTAATGGAGTAATTTATGAATATCACTGCTGAGGAAGGAAGGAGACTTGTGACTCAGGCTGGTGTCATAATATTTCTTGAGTGGTACATAGCTGATGTTGTAGCATTCAACGCTATCCTGCAATCTAAGCATCCTATGCAAAATAGTGAAGAAGAGGTTAATACAACTTTGTAAGAATTTTCCTTTAGTGAGGAGTATGAAAGTCTGGCCATATGGGCATTGGCACCCTAGGGCAAAAAGCCAAATGTAGTTGATATTAGCCCAAACCTAAGGGGAGGGCTAATCATCAAGAGAGCTTCTAAAACTTCAACAACAAAAGCTACAATCCTGAAAGTTAATGTGGCCAAATTGGCCCAAAAGACAGCCAAGAGAGAAGAGGTTGAAAAGAATATTTTGATGGAGAAGTACAATATAATAATTAGAGAATATAGTAGGATGCAACAAAGGAATGTTGAGCTGCAATCTGAAGTATATAGGTTGAAATATGGGCAGGTGGGAGAATCTTCCAGTGCTCCTGGTATCTGAGCATTACCTCCTACTTTAGGATCTATCCCCCCTACTACTCCAATAGTTTCTACTCCAAGATTCCCCATCCAGACACTTGTTCTCAATCCTACACTGGGGCCATTTGAAGAAGAAGTTGTTTATTCTATGGATCCCACCAAGAAGAAAATGTTAAATAAGATCCCAGAATTACAAGATGCCTTAAAGGCAAGTGAGGATGGTGCAACTACCAAAAAAAATGAGGTGGTGGACATAGTTTTGAGGCATTTAAATGAGAAGGTGGATGGTATATTACCATATGTACATTCTTTATATTCTTTGTTTTTGGATGGAATAAAAAAAATCAATAGGGATCGGGAAAAAGTTTTTCCTTTGGCTGAGAAGTGGATCCCTATGGCCAATTATTTGGATATTATGTATAAGACCTCTAGATTTGATGCAAACAATAGGCCCCAGTCATTGTAGCCTAGTAAAATCTTTGTGAAATTATTGAAGGGATTCTACGCGCTACCTGATGATTTGAGTAGAAGAATTAGGGAGCTGGTAAAGAGATTTGATGACTGGAGTGATACATTTTTTCCAGACATCACTGGTGCACAAGGAAATGTTAAAACATTGCAACAGTGGTAGGAAAGGGCAGAATAAGTTATTAGTGCACAAATCAAACTGATTTGTGATGATTATAATTATGACTTGTTGGTAAGTAGCATGGACAAAATAATTAATACCGACACATTCTTAGACTTTTTTGAAAGAGAGGGCAATCAGGTTGTAGTGAAATATACACCCTACAATACTAAGGTGAATGAGGTGGTGAAATTTGACTAGCCAACAAATTAAGAGTATAAGAAATGGGTGGACAAGTACTTAACCGAAGAGGAGGAAAATAATGTCTACTATCGACAACTAACAACTTAGCGATTGTGGTTGCAACTGATTATGGTTTTGTCTCCATGGTGGCTTTTGGAAAATGCAATGACTATTCCCTAATGAGTGGAATTAACAAGAAGATGGTTCGGGACTTGCTGATTGTAATCATATTTTTGAAATATCACAAGGCGGTCAAATTGACCGGTGACATGTGTATTTTCTGGCCCAATGCTTGTTCGCTCCTTCATTCTCTATAAGAAGGATTTGATGGCCAAAAATAAGGGTTGGCAAGTTAGATATTTTGAGGCCGAGTCTAGGCATAGCTGCAGATCAAGTTGTAAAGCCTGATTGTTTCAGTGTAAATGCAATTTAGGTTTTATGTCATTCTATAGTTGGGTTTTGGGTTTATGAAGGTTTGATTTTTCATAACAGTACTAGCATTTGAGTTATAATGATTCATTTCAAGCTCATGTCTCTCCTTTGTATAAGCATATCATAATTTTAAATAATATAATCAAGGGTTATTGCATTCATCTCACTGTTGTGGTGTGTATGACTTCCATTTTGGCTTTAATTCAAAGAATTAATTAAAATTATTGATTGGAGTTATAGATGGATATGTTTATAAAGGGATTTTGTAAGCAGTATTGGGTTATGATATAAATTGATGATGTTGTAAGGAAATTATTGTTAGAGATCTTATATGTTATGTGTTTGAACTTGTCATCGAATTTTAAATGTTTGTGAATTTGACTCCCCAATGGTATATGGCACTGTTCTAAATCATATGTGTTTGTGAGGTTTTGTTTCTGTTTGTCTCTGCTTAGAGCTTGCTACCAAATTGCAAATTAAATGAGTATCTTAAGTTGTGAAATATTTTTGTAATCATCTCATGCTCCAAGTAGTTGGTATTATTGATGAAAATCCAGTTCAATTCAGTATTATCCTATTTTGTTGATCTATTAAATGGGATTATTTGTTAATTGTTAATGATTGTTTATAAGTTCGGTGTAGAGATTATAAACACATTATGGGGACCACACTCCTGGGTTTTGCAGAGCCCGAAGCGTAGGAGGTTTATTGTTAAAATCCTTGTCAGTTGGTCCAGGTCCTTCGAGCTTCCCTTGATTAGAATTGGCAATTCTATAGGTAGAATAGAAGATAAACCTGGTTTACTATAAAAAAAATACCAACAATGATGATGTTGAAGATGGAAAGGTAACATTCACTCTTTCAAATATCTTTGTAGTATAATAAAAAAAAACACCAATATCTTCTCTATCTTGAATGTTTGAAGGGAGGAATCTTCTTTGGTTATATCTCCACCTTTTCATATAGTAGATTTGACTTTGTATGGAAACGACCCTCCACAATGTTAGTATAACTCCTAGTTTGTTTGATGATGAAATATATTAGTCCTAATGTAGAAATATAAATTTAACTATGAAAACTTGTAAAAGTAGGCTTATGAAGATAACACCATCCCCAACAACGATGCCAAAAATGTAGAGTCTAAGCTATTTTTTGTAAAATTGGTGAAATTCACTCAATTCAAAGGGTTACTAACTAAATAGTCCACTTGAAATTGCTTAAGACTACATTAAATCATCAACCAAGGTGCATAAGTTTATGATGGTGTAGAAATATATATTCCTTCATAGACTCAGATTACCTAAAATATCTTCCTATAGTTATTCTAGTTACTGGAAATTCACAAAACTATAAAACAATAAAATTATAACTAAAACCTAGTTGCTACAGGTACCTATAGTAAAGGCCACGACTAAACTATTGTTAATGAAATGATACTATGTTAATTAAAAATGTTATTAAGATTATTGACTCAACTAAATTGACATCTAGAGTATTACAAATGATTATTTCATGCATGTTTCTAAGCATTCACTTGTAATAAGCAAGAAATGAAATCTCAGTTATCTTGCACACAATTCATGAACAACAACAAACTAATATTAACTATCAACATAAATGAATAATTAAAAGATAGAGTGAAGAATAATACCTTGAGTTTCCTACTCAAGTAACTGTTCCCACTTAACGAAACTCAATATAACTAATATATTGCACACACCTCATGAATTGATCTCCATTTTTTACATAAGATAAAATATTACAAAATGCTCTTACAAATTGGATTTAAGACCATTATGTAGATTCATGTTCAACTGGAAATAATAGATAGTATATATTGGGAATAATCAACTAACTGAACTACAAAATCAGCCATCAGTTATATACAAACTGAGAGAGTCTTTATTGAAAACAAAAACTTAAACTGAGATCATTAATTCCACTCCCAAATATCTAGAGTGTGGATTCAAGATTTGGATTTATTCAACCTACATCTGAAAAGAAAGATAACCTTATCAAAGTAGAACTCTCTCCAAAAAAAATACATTCAATTATATGTCCATCTTTCAAAGTCCCATATAAGAAAATACCTCTTCTTCAATGTTAATTAACTGTTTATGATAATGTGTGTTCTATCTTCATTAAATTATTTCAACCAGTAATCACCATGTTCAACTATTTCTATAGCTTCCCTTGTTTCAATATTTAATCGCTACGGGTTCATCCCACAACAATCGTGCATCATGGTTCCTCTTTTTTCTGCAATCAAGTTAGTTTCACATAACATGTAGACAAAGATAACCATCATAATTAAACATAACTTCCCATCAACATTTCCATGCACATATTCATATAAGCCACTTAATGCTAATATATTAAACCATAATTCCATCACCATGTTTTTGGGTCTTACGTCTGTATAATGGATAAAAAAAGGATAATATGATATGGAATATTGTTACGAAGTGTGTTCAAAAATATCTTAAAGTCTGCATAAAGCCAACATAAAACATACTATTATCTAGACCTAACAAATTTTAATGACATAAGCGTCTAAGCTTGTACTAAATTCTTGGTAGATGATTATTTTATAAAATCTATGAAATTAAAGGCCTTTTGATTAAAAATAAAATATAGATTTTCTTATAAAAATTTAATAAGGAAAAGGGTAGGTAAATTAAGATGAGATGAAAGTAACAAAGAGTGTTACACAAGAGGTTGATCTTCATGTCAATAACATCATTCCTAAGGAAGGAAGGGGATTGGTAAAATAAAGTGGATTTTTATTATTTCCTATATGGGATATATCAATAATAATTTCCCTAGATATAATTAGAAGAAAAGATTCAGATTCAGATGTGTTGGCCTTTGAAGACTAGTCTAAATAATTATACTTTGGGTTAGAGTTCAATAAAAATTTTGAGGCATTGGAAATATGAGAAATAACCCCTAAAAATAGAAAGCCTTAAGTGGCTATGAATATACATGAGCTAATAAAATTATTGATTGTCAAAAGGTTAAATCATACCAAAACCATGCAAGTTGTATCCTTGGTGATGAGGACAACCCTATTTAGTAAAGAAACAATTAATAAGTTGCAAGGTGATTTTGAAAATCTATAGAGGGATCATATTTAGTTGATGCAAGATTACAATAGAATAAAATCATTGATTTCACCTTCATAAATAATAATATTCTAATTGATACTCCTTAGGATAACTGAGGAGAGATATCCCAAAAAGATAAGGACACTTTCATGTTAATAATTATAGAGCTAAAAGAACAGCTAAAGAAAAGAAAGGAGGAAAAAAATGTGGAAAAAGTAGGAAATAAAAATATGGTTGATTTAGTCAACAATATTTTAGGCCATAATTATCTTGTATTTTTCATAAGTTGGATGATACATGGGTTAATTAGAATAATTCAAGAGAAGTGTATAATAGGCATGTACAAAATCAAAAAAATAGGAAATATTCTAAATACATGCATCCCACATGTGCCACTAATGGGAGATATCTTCAGTCATGTAAAATTGGACCTAAATTCCCCTACAAAAGATTCAATTTCACATAAGGTGTTATGGTTAATAAGTGGCATACCTAATTTTTAGAGAAAGTTGAACATTTAGTTGAAAGAAAAATTAAATTCTTTTGATACTTGGGAGGGGATAATGATTGTTAGAATCCAAGATCACCTGCATGCAAATGGATACCTATCACATGCAAAGGACATGCAAAACCAACAAGATGTTCTGCAAACCTCAAAGTGTAAAATGCATTATGAGAATCTTTGTTATTACAAAGAGATCAATCCTTATGAAGGAGATCAAGAAACCCTAAAGGGGAAACCCTAGATGAAACCCTAGTGTGCACACTTAATAATTAATAAATAATTATTAATGCACCTAAGTTTAGCTTAAGCAACTAGATGAATAAGTGACTTAATTAATTAACCAGTATGATATAATTAATTAAGCATAATAACTTATTACTCTAACACCCCCCCTTAAGATGAACTTAGGAAGAAGCTAAAACACTAGAAGAAGATGCATGCAAGAAAAGATGGGTCCCGACAACTAGGCCTGATCAGGTACCCATTTACAAATGCAAGAAAGAGGTAGAGGAGGAAAACCCAGTGGGACAAAACCCCCCTACAATGATATGACATGCTGCAAAGAAGCACTGGAAGAACACTGTAGAGTAACACTGGAACCAAAATCTGGCAAGCAAGGAAAGATACTTCTGTCTACAAGAAACCATATCGGAATCATAATGATGCAACAGTAGACCCGATGCCACGAAACACTCGAAAACTCCAAACGGGAACAACGCTGGAATCTATGAAGCAGCAGCCGATTATTAAATGATGTATCACTGAAAATGAAGTGCAAAGATGCAAGTGGCACTCTCCCAACTATCAAAAAATCCAAGTAATCTCCAAAACACCCATCGGGCCAAATCTGGATTAACGAAAAACCTAGGATAGATACAGAAAAAAGTGCATGGACAGCAACTTAGAGCTCCTCAATACCTTTCCAACGCCGCAAAATCGGAGATCATGGCAAAAAGTTATGAGCTCAGAAGCATGAAAAGTACATCTGACTTCAACCAGAAATAAATGCAGTAAAACAGAAAAATACTAAAAAATAAACTACACCAAATGAAAGTACTCGGAACCAGCTTTCCGACGATATCTCGTTTGCCCGATTTCGATACCGTATGCCCAAGTTATGCCAAAAACAAAAAAACTGCTCTTTTAAGGCAAATAAGGGTTAGGGGGACAAACTGCCGTACAACCGATGATGTCATGCTGACGTCAGCACTTCACTGCAAAAAATTTGATGGCCATCTGGCTGTCAGCGCAAAAGTTCGGCCCCCCTGCAAAAAAAATTTGGGCCCCTGGTCACCATATGACCGTGGGCGGAGGCTCAGGGGGCTGAAGTTGGGCGGAGCCCTTGGTTCTCCACAGGACCGCGCGGGTGCTTTGAGGCTGGCCGGGGGCTGGGCGCATAGCGCTCGGTCCCCCATGTGACTGTGGCCTGGCTGCATAGAGCCTGCGGGGGTTGGTTCGGCCGGCGGAGCCACTGGCGGCGGTGGCGCCCGGGTGGCCGCCGGGTGGCGGGCCGGCGGCGACTTTCGTTTTGAACTAGGAGCGTTGGCGTAGAACTCAAGAAAGGTCATTTTCTCGATTTTTGAGCCATTTTGGACCTCGAAATGTGTGTTGGGGAGGCCCTGGAAAATTATTTTTGCCTCAGAAACCAACTGCTCAAAAATGGATGATTTGACAGGCATTTCTAGGGTTTTCGGGCGTTGCGAACGCGATGGTGACGTCCATTTGAGCCCATACTATGGTGAAAAATTGGCTACCCCCAGATCTTGCAGAAAAGATGCCTGTGGAAACCCTTGCACTTGAAACTCACAGAGAGGCCATATCTTCAAATCACGAACAGGCAGCGGCAGGTCTGGAGTTCTGATACCATGTAGGATTTGAGAAATGCAAATCCACAGAACTTGATCAATACCTACATGCAAAAGACTTGTCACAGAGAAATAGAGAGATCAAGACAAGGGTTTGGCTCTCACAATGTGCAAGATGTATTCCCGAAAAATGAATAGTGCATCTAAAAGATACAAGAGATCGATCCTTATAAAAGGAGATCAAAACCTAAAATGAAAACCTAACCCTAAAGGTGAGTGCATTTAATAATTAATATTAATTATTAAATGACTAATATGTGTGCAAGGTGAAATCTTAAGAGGAGAGTAAAGTTAATTAATTACTTTACTCTAACACCCCCCCTTAAGATGAGCAAGAGTGCAGCTACAAACATGTGCAAGAAAGCAAAGGTAACTATAATGCATGAAAATAAACATGGGTCCTGGCAACTAGGCCTAATCAGGTACCCATTTACAAAAGTAATGCAAACTAAATGAAACGGGGTAAAGGAGAAAACCCAGTGGGAACAAAACTCCTCCCCAAAATAGAATGCAAAGAAAGGAATGTGATGTACTAATGAAAGAAGGATAGAAGGTGGATTACATGATACCCCCCATAGACAACTTCTATCATATAAGTACATATACAATGGTCTCCATAGGAGAGATAGAAAGAGAGAAGAAGGCCCCCACACAAAGAAGAAACTCCTGTCACAATGGTAGATGCCTGATGTAGAATCCAAAAAGAGATCCTGAAGCGATAGATGATATTCCTCCCCTTGGGAAGAAACGGATCCAAAGGACGATGTTGAAGAAACCCTATGAAGAGTGATGAACCAATCTGTCTCAAGATGTGTGCCATGATAGGATGCTGAAGAAACTCTCTGTCTGAATTGAAACAAATGATGTCAAATCCAAATTGATGTGGAGAATCCTGAAATGCAACCTCTAAATGCACTGATAATGGTGGGCGTACAGTAATAACCTAACTGTCAAGGTAGAGGAGATGAATATCCTCAAAATAATCCTCCAAATCTGCAATATAGGATTCAACAAACAAGAAGGATATGTCTGCAAGATAAGAGTCCAAAGTAGCTATGTCTGGAAGGTGAATGATGCCCTGCTACACTGAATTAGGAACAATAGGAGATGCTGATGAAGTCTCAGTCTGAAGAGTGGGAACATGAATACAAGTCTCTGAACCATCGGCACATGCAAGACTTGTAAGATACTCAAGCTCCTCTAGAGTACAATTATCATAGGGTATGAAATCTACATCTACAAGAGGGATGAGACAATCTACAGCGGGATTCTTTGGGAATGGAGAGATATTAGGGTCTCCAAAAATCTCCCAAAGATGTTGCCAAAGTGTGTGAGGACAGCGAATGTTCGATACAGCACACAAAGTGTCAAAATCAACACTACAACCAATAACCCCTACAATATGATCTCGAATAATAACCCATGCTGATAAACCCCTTGATGTGTCTGGTGCAGGTATGAGATCATATAAATAAGACAAAAGATTGAGCCACTTACAATGTGTAAGTATGCCCTTTGCCCATGACTCATAATTATCCTTATCCAAAAATACAACTGAAGGGTGAGTAGAAATAGTGAATTAAAAGCATTTGATAATTGGAAGTTATTCTTCAATAATATTTTTCCTACTTTAAGTGCATCAATATTTATAGGTGATGAGGTGGATTAAATTTTGTGTATAGTAGCTTGGATAAGTTGCTGACATTATAACCAAGTATTGATACTTTCATCAAGGAAACTAAGGTAGTTTTTCATGAAAGGTATGTGGCATACCCATATAAAATTGAAAAAGGTTTTGGAATATCAATGGCCTACAAAATAAGTTTACACATCTTGGTTACAAAATAATAATGGGTAAACACATTTTTCCATGTCATCAAGATTCCCATATGGGTCTTTAAAATAAGGATGGGTCACATTTTTTCTACTTTAATTTCATTGCCAAGGTTTTCAGTTCAATTCAATTGAAACTAAGGGTTTCTGTATCAACAAGGTCAAAGGTCAAACTTGTCAAATCTAAAAATTTAAAAGTGGCATTGGCCAATTACCTTGCACACTCATTGTAATATTTGGTATAAAATACTCTACACCATGCAAGATTTGGCTGAAGATTATAGCCACCCAAGATCTAAGAACTTCATGAAAGCATAATAGAGATTGTTTATTAGAGAATAATACTATATATCAAATGATTCAAATGATAGATTATGACTATGATTGTTACCTGAGACCATTTGGTTATATGGACAAGGTGAGACATAGAATTAGACAAGATCATGACAAGTATTTTAATCCTATGTCATGCAGAAATTAATATAAAATGACTTAGGACATAATCGTTGAATATCAAAAGATAAGATAAAATAATAGGAAAACTAAAAACCTTCTAGAAATATTCTCTAGGACCTAAGTAAACTTAACATGTAAATAGGACCCATTAATGAACTAGTTAGATAAAACATCTATTTATACCAACACCCCCCTTAAGTGTAACTTAGGGAGAATATTATTATGCAAATGATACAAATATAGCTCCCAACTACAAGGCCATATTAGGTACCCATATACAAATGAAATATCCCAGAAGAAAAGGAAAGGAGAAAATCCAATGGGACCAAACTCCTCCCCAAAAGAGAGATAAAAAAATTCTCTGAATGAAGAATGAGAAGGAAAAAACCCCATGCAAGGAAAAATACCCCTCCACAAGAGAGAAAAAGAGAGACATTTCAACCCCCATCAATGTTGAGTCTTCTACAATAATGGTAGATGTTTAACATTGAAAGTTGGAGATGATCTAACCTCACCAAACAACATTCCTCCCCTTAGGAAGAAAACAAACCAAGATGATGTGTAGGGTGTCTTCCCCTTCTTGAAATGAAGATGAGGGAAGACATATGATATGTGACATCTCTGATTTATACTCAAGTGTCTCCATATTTATTCCAAAAGGTGTCACACTCCAAACAAGTATTATAGGCCACACTACAAAATATAAAAATCCAAAATATCCTAGAAATAATTTTAGAACACAATCCAAAAAAAAAGATACCTCCTCTAAAGGTAAACAAGCCTCCTCGAAATGATGTCCAAAAGAATCCACACTCATGTCAAATTTTGAAGGATGATCACATGTAGAGAATGGATAAGAGGGTAAGAGTGTTCCCTCACAACAACTTAATAAGGATAATCTACATCAAAGAGAAGATGAATACAATCAATAGTGCTATCTAAATATGAAATGTGAGACTCACAAAACAAACCAAAAATATCTATAAAGTACTCATCCCAAGTAGGTTCATGTGGAAGAAAATGAATATCTTGCTACACTAAATCACAAGAAGTCAAAACCGTGGAAATGCAAGAATCATTAGATGTAATAGTAGATGAAGGATATGGAATATTAACACACATATCCAGATCTTGAGTGCATAAAACTATACCAGGATTAAAATGGCCACATTGAATCTCCTCAATCGTATCCACATTAGATGTTTGAATGTGAACATTTGCCAAAGGAACAATAGGAGAAAAAAATGAAAAGGTGTAAACTCGAGATTGGTGATCAACCTCCCCAACTATAACTATATATTTTCTATGAAAATACTAAATTATGATAGTATTTTGTGTGAAATAAACACTCTTTGATACTCCACCATGTGTGATTTGATCCTAGGTAGAAATGATATTGGTTAACAATGAAGGAACACAAATAATATCATTAAATTCTCTATCATCCATGTCAATTGATCCCTTCCCACAAAATTCTTATATATGTTGTTAGCCATTAGGATGTGTGGTCATGACCAAGAATCAAATGAAGTGAACATGGTTTGTAATGAATCCATGTTATGTGAGGCTCCTAATCAAGTATCCACTTCTCTAACTCATAATATACAATTGAAAAAAGTGCTTTAACCTTATGTCTATAGTAATTTGAAGAAGAAAAATAATATGAACCCTTTAAAATTGAAGGTAAATTGATTTGATTTTTCTTAAGAAGATGCCTCAACTCATCAATTTTTTTTGAATAATATTGATGTTCATCATGCCCTATTTTCTTGTAATATGCACATGTAGGATTCCTAGGTTCTTAGATGATTCCCGTTTAGTGGGAGATGATTCATATCCTTTATGAAACTTGTTCTTTTTCATCATTTTCTTCTTTTCAAAATTCCCTGACTCTTTTTGTACCTTCGACTCACAACCAACAATGCTTATGACTTATAAGACTTGATTAGACTCATATAAATTAACTTTACTTCCTCTTGTATAAGGAGATTTGTAAAGTTATGAAACTTAGGATAAACATATGATTGTTATGCAACTTTTTACCTAAGAGAAGATAAAACTATGAAATAACCCTGTATAATTAAAAGGGAGCTAGAAAAATAAAGGATATTATGATCCTTTGGTTAAAAGAGAGATTAATAAAGAATATTTAAAAAGGGGAAGATGATGGTTTTGAAACCACACCTTAAGGCTTACATAAATAATTTATGTGGGACTTGGAAAATGATGAAGAACGTTCAAAAAAGAAGAAAATGGTTTGGTGAGCTATGGGTGTTGGAGAAGGGGGGACATAGAGCATCTCCAACTCGAGGTACAACATACACCTGGGACAGTCTTGGCCAAGAATTAGGTATTTGCACTTCTATTGATCATTATTCTATTGAACCAAGACTTGTGTAGAGCACCATATTAGTAAAAAAAATTCCTCCTAGATTGTTCCATATCAAGAGCCAATACTACTAACATCTTCCTAGAGTGAGAGTGGCTTTTTCAAGTTTTGTTATTCAGATAAGTATTGAAAATCATTGACTCTAAAACATGTTGAGAATATCAATTATCTTCTTTTGTGTTAATCTACATGAATTAAATGGATGCATATTCAATTTAGTATGTTAATTATTTACTTTAGAATCCTTGTCTAATTATTACATATTATAGTTACATTGGTTAATCTATATTAGTTATTCACATCATTTTACTAATATTACATTTTGTAAATTACCCTAATTCTAAAATTTAATCTATTAAATCCACTACTAATACTTAAACAATTTTAGGGGAAAAAGTGACATTACATTTGGTATCAGAGAAAAATAGGCCTATACTAGACATTTATATAGAGAATCATAGTGGACTATGATACATATACACTTTACAAATAAAATTAACAATGTAGAATAATTTTTCATAGAAAATGAATGAGGGATATTTTTAGTATAACACTTTGTATAAACCATTAATATGTTGGATATACTTGGTTATTAAGAATAACATATAGAATGGTTGAATTATTTCTTTTGATTTTTTAGAATGATATATTTTTTGAAAATTTTGAAACATTTTTTTTACAAAGGTGAGAGAGAATAATACTCTTATTCCTCACCAAAAATGTCTAATATAGAATAGATGCAAAAAATAGCACTTGAAAGTTGAAAATATCTTTTACCACTAATACCAAAGAAATATGTTGAAAAGTATCTAACAAACCACATAAACATCAACTATATTAATGAAAGATCTTTAGTATACTTTGACACATTTTTATAAAGAACCAATTAGTTAATTTAAACATCTAATGGAATAGATTTGTCCTAATAGAATTATATTTTTAACTAATCTGAAATAATGCAACACTTGTTACAAATTTATTGGACCAAATTACAACATGGATTGATTCTCAAATCTATAAGAGATTTCTCACATTTTATACCTTTTCTTTTAAGAAAGTTAATTTTTTTGAAGGAATTAAGCTTTAGTTATAACAATTTTGTGTGCTTTAGTTTCTTAAAACTTAATAGCCACTAGCTTACACTTTTAGACCTAACGCTATTATAATTTAAAAATTAGATGGCATATCTGGTTATAGATGGTAATGAAGTTTAGGTCAAGTTCATGATACTTGGTGTCCAAAATTTTGAACCATTACATATAGTCTATAAGCCCCTTCAATAAGGAAAAAGTTTCTGATTTTGAAGGGTTGAAACCACCTACATAATAGGTCATGTCTCTATATAGTGACATCCAACTGAATGTTTCTATTACTCTATGAATAAATAAATGAATGAATGAATGAAAGATTTTAATGATTTCCATGAAACTAAATAGTCTATGGGACCAAGACAAACATACTTAATTTGTCTTCATGTTCTTTTTCAAATTGAATCTCTATTGAAATACTCTTGGAATAATTTGAAAGGAGGAGGTGCATCCAATCCATTCTCTCCCATTGAATATTTTCCTTCTTACCATATATATCAAGATCATTATCTTTCATTTGGGTTTCAAAATAACTATGGACACAACAGTTCTCTTCATGGTCTTTCTTATTTGGAATGTCTAGTTGATGTACCAATGATAAAGAATCGTATTTGGATTACCTCTCACCATCTCTAACACCACCAAAATTGTTAAGACTCATTTCAAAGAGTCCCTTCAATTGAATGGGAAAAATTTGTTTCATAAACCTCACAGACCATTGTTACTAAATGATATTTCACATGTCCCTACTTTATTGCAATGCCTTATCTTAGTTAATATATCTAGTCCATATCCTTTCATAGAAATGGTAAGAGGATTTGAGATCCCCCAAACAAGTATTTGTTGTGCATAAGTTAATCTTTACCTTTTTTCTCTATCCATTATCCAAAATGTGCTCAATTGCACACTATATCTTCAAGTGTATATTCACTATGTAATGAATAAATACAAAGATCACCACCATGACACATTTGTAACAAATAAGCATCAAAATAATAGATTCAAAGAAGAAACATGAACACACATAAAGACAAGAGTAAACTTGCCAAAACCACAAATGGAAAGTATTTTATTACTTTATGAATCGACCCCATGAGTGCACCCAACGTGGTAAGATTCTTTCTAGCTACATTCTAGGAAACAAATGCAAATATACAAAACCGCTCAAAATAATATAGCCTGGGACAAGATAGAAACATTGATAGCTCTTTCTGAGTAATAAATGAAGTTTCTTACAAAAAAATTAACAACATAATTCATTTGGTCTAGTGTCAAATACATTCAAGTTGCATCATGAATACTAGTGTCTAGTGAATCATATTTGTAAGTCATAAGACAAAAAAAGAGTAAGTTCCTCATTTTTTAAGATCTTCAGCAGTTAATGCATATAGCACCATGAATAATTGATTGAAAACATGGTAATATTTCCCTATCATTTGTATTTTCTTGCCTTACATGATTGTAGTATAGTTTATGGAAGGTCACACACCATATCATCACCGAATAAGTAATATATATATTATAAATCTAAAAGATATCAATGAAAGAATCCTTGATAGAAAAATATATATATTAAACTTTTCAATTTCAAAATTCTTGAGATGCCTTAGTTAATCGATTCAATCCAACAAACTATAAATTATTAGCAAGCTTCAGAAGTGATGTTCCATGTTAAGCATATGTAGGTGTATATATAGAGAGGGGCTTGCGTAACCTATGCGGATAGTAGTGAGCCGCCACCATACTTTCCCATGCATAAAAAAATGAAGATCAACATTAAGTAGTTAGACTATAATACTAATATGTGGAAGGAATTAAAAAGAAAACCATTGAATATGGAAAATTTTAAAAGTAGCCATTTAAGAATTGGTTATAAAATAAAATGCATATAGCTATCAAATTTTAAGGAATAAGACAACTACCATAGTGCATCTATTAAATATTAGACTATAATACATGGGCCATTGAGTCACATAAATAATTTAGGTCATCAATGATTATGGACATTGAAACATGTTTGTGACTTTGAAACAAGTGCCTTATGGATCTATATGTGACATTAATAGTTGACATAAATAATAGCTTAATTGAGAAATCATTGGCCTCTATGACAAATTAACATATTTTTTAGAATTAAAATACTCAACATTATCCACATTGTCCCTATCAATTGCATTGACTCAAGTGTTTGTGTTGTAATGAAATTTTAAACTTATGATTGGTATGGGAATTGTTGATCTTATGATCAATGTGGAATCTAGTGTTGATGATAGGAATAGATATATCACTTTTGGGAAAATAAATTTTTCCAAGATTGTATGTGTTTAGTTTAAAGCATTTGTCATATGAAATCAAAAAATCTTAATCATTAATAAAAGGTAAGTGTCATTTCAACAATTAGGACTAATGCTACAATGTGTATCCTTGACAAAAATTTTGTTTTTGGTCAATAATTTCATCATGTGAACTCACACATGGGAGATCTTAAACATCACTACAAGAGGATAGACCAATAAATCTCTATATAGAAATTTTGTATGGACAAATCATGGGAATTATTGGAGATGTTGATATTTATCTAGTACCTTTAGCATTTGATTCACATGATTTACTTAATTTTTACCTTACCTTAATGATAAACAAGTGAATATAGATTAATGTGTTTATGAATTCAAGATTTAAAATTTGATAAAATGTAGGATTTGAATTATATAACTAAAACTACCATTCATCTCCATATCAAATAATATGGTTGATAATTTTAATTATAGTCTCATTACAATACTCAATAGGTGACCTAGTTGATTCATGTATGGGGAGAGTTTGAATGGTATTAATTTCAAGTCTTGTTTATATAAGGAAGTTTTATTTGCAATAAGCATTATTGATTTAATTATTATAATGGTGAAAATTGTATATTCATGCTAATATCAAATTTGGTTTTATCTCTATTTTAAGATAATAGTTTTACTATATTTGTTATGTTTATTCAAAAATAATGTCTAGATTTATTTAAATGTAAGTTAAATTGTGGTCCCATAACCCATAGTCCCTTGGATTCACATCTTAAACTTGGAAAAATGACACTATGTTTGGAATAATTTGGTGATAAAAACATATGTATACGATATGAAACTAAATAAGCTATTTTAGGGTCAAACATGGTGACATGTGAAGTTTTTACAAGGGGATAAACCACCTCTAAATTACATTTTCATAGTGAGAAAATGGTTAGGTATGGCTATACCATATATGTAGGCTTGATTGATCAAATGTATTTAAAACATCATTGGATGATGCAACAATATTAAAAAATGATGTATTGAAAGCTTTAAATTATCTTCACAAATTATAATTCATTTATAAAGATCTCAGCCTAATCATATTTTGGTAGATAATGGAGTCATAGTCAAATTGACAAATATTGGACTATATTTGTGAATTAAAAGGGGAAGCTCAACAAAATAATTATATATGGTCTCTTGGGATCAATACTATAAAAATTTCCTATGGTGAACCTCCTTATCTGAAGAAATATATAAAGAAATAAGTATTTGAATGAGTCTCATTTGATGGAACATGGTCCTTGATGTGTTAACAAGATTAATAAATAATAAGGGATGGATTAGCTATAAATACGAGGTGCATTCTAGTTAATATAGTTTATACTCTATTTGTGTGCACTCTAGTTAAATTAAATGAAGGATTAGTTCTATATTTATTTATAAAGGGCTCTATAGTAATTTACTATTATTCTATTCATATTAAGATGCCTAAAAAAATAACTATGTTTTATTATATTTTACTTTTTTTATTGGACTTGATCAACCCAATAAATTTGTACATGTGTCTTATAAAGTATTGTATAGAAAAGGATATGAACTCTTTCAGGGAAAATTTATACTTGTTTCAATTCAATTATACTTGATGTATAGGAAAATATGATATTCATGTAGTCTAGAATACATGATTATCATCTTAGAGTATATTTTAATTATATAGGTTATATTCAGTGTTGAAAGAATGAATGTGTTGTCATTGATGTCAATTGGTTAACTGGTTATCAACTGGTTGTTGTTATCATTGATATATAAATTTAGGTAGTTGGCTATATATGTCGAGGATATTGAGAAAAATGTAATGAAGAAAGGTTGCAAGTGTTTAGTGGTTGCTTTGAGTTTTTCTCCTATGTTTGTTTGGTTCATATATGTTGATCATGGTTGTTGAAAGTTGTTATATCTATATTTTTGGTTTTTGATTCATTGTACAGTGTGAGTTATGTTCACTAGTTGTGAACTATGGTTTTATGTGCATCTGGTTGAGGTCTAGGAGAAGTATTGTTGGTCCAGATTTATTCTTGGTTGAGTCTTATGACTTGTGGTTCTAGAGTTAAGCTTTTATGATTATGTTAAAGATAATTTTGGTGTCTGGAAATATTGCATCGTGCTAAGGGTTGTGTGTGCTTAATTGTTCTATGTGTTTTACACTAGTTTGGATGACCTTGTATTGAAAACTAATTTTGAAGATCATGAAGTGTGTTGGGATTTATTTGGGTCCTCATCATGCATGTGTTTGAGTTTCCTTCATTCTAATTCCACCCTAGGATGTTTGGCGTCGACCTAATTTGAATTTAATAATGGATGGATGACTTTGGATATGTTTCAAAATTGAAGATGGTATAAATATAGGATGAGTTATTGGTGAAAAATGTACAAAGAGAGATGTGCAAATAAATAGAGCCAGATAGATGTGAAACAATGTGTATGTAATGTGTGTGAAAAATCAATACAAATTCTAAATGTTGAGTTTTCAGATGTAGTGAGTTGAAGGTGTACTCTATCATTCATGCATGTCTACAAGTGGTTGAGTGAATTGTGGTGGAGATCTCTATTGCATTGAGATCATCTTTCTCTCTATAACATATCTCTTCTATATTATTTGTATCTCTGTGATAGTGAGACCTCTGGGTGGTTAACCCTTGTTGGATAGTGAGTCCTGATCCAAACAGTTAGTCCTATTTTGGCAGTGAACCTTTTTCTAGCAGTGAGCCTTTGTAATCAGCTTTGGTATTCTTTATATTGTGAGCTAATCTTCACTGTGGTTTTTCATTCTTTGGGTTTTCCATGTAAATCTAGGGTTATTGTGTTTATGTGATGCTTTTCAGCTTCTTCCCTTGCACTTAATGTTTAATAATTTAGCAGAGTAAATGATTTATGATTGATCTAAGTTCTGGTGAATATTTTAAAGGTTAAATTTTCTACAAATGATTCACCCCCCTCTCAATTGTGTAACGCCCTGCCTCACAAGCCTAGATGAAGATGCTAAAACTAAAAAAGCGTACAAATATATTTTTTCTTTTAAAGTGCAATAATAACATGAAAGGTGCACTAAACTATCACAAACATCCTCTAAGGCACACTAGTAAGGTTACAACTGAATACCATAACATAAACATTAACTCATTCATAGCATCTAATTAATTACTTATGAATTTAAAGTACATAGATTCAAAGCATTAAACATCACATAAGAAAGAAGAAAATAAAGATCCAAAGATTACATTTACTTACAAGTAGTGCTTATAATACTCATTCCTATAATGAGGAATGATGTACAATAGTAATTAAAATTTAGGAGTGATATAAATACAAGTGTCAAACTGATACAGTACGTCAAATGAAAGGAACACATCAATTTGTACCCACAAGCTCTCCAACTGGAAGATCTCACCATCACGAACATAAGAAGACATGAACCCAACAAAGAAAGGTGCACGTTCCACCCAACCAAGTGATACCTGAAGGCCCACCCCCCCATGCTAGGAGATAGTAAAAAGTACTCCTAAATAAGACCAACTACCTCTAGACATAGGCTAACACAAAACTTAACTAATCAAATACAATTACAATACTAACACATAGGTTACAATGCTTCTAAAGTTAAATAATTAAATAAATCAGTGAACCAAACATACTACTGACATAGGAGAAGTGACACCACAAAGATGCATGAGTTACCTCAGTAGTTTTTCTCAGACCCCAACCCTCATCGAGAGTCACTCTCTTACTAACAACACGTGGAACAAATCCACAACCAAAGGGAAATCATGGTTCACACATGTGGATATCAAATTCCCAATCCAAAGATAAAATACATCACATCCCCATTTGTGGTAACCAAGTGATTAAATGAATATGCCTATACGCACTACCCAAGAGAAATCAAAAGGCTTGACAATAAAATACAACCCACAAATCCAAAATACCCCAACTGGTAGCCTTACCAATGCTTCTAAATGAATTTCGTCAAAATGAGACCAAAAGAAATTACATTCTAAAGGGCAATTTAAAAAGGAAACAAACCTGTCTTTCAGATTTCCTAAATCCAATTTCCCTTCAAGAGAACCACAATAATACATTGTTCACATAATTCTAGTTTAATACTATTTCGTATATAATCAACTAAGAAATTAAAATTTAATATTTAACTCAATTTCCCCAATCACTTCAGCATACAATTCAATTTCGTCTATTAAAATATTTCATTTAAAAATTATATAATTTGTGCCTTCGCATGCACCAGTTATGAAAACATTCATTTAATATATATATATATATAAACATATATTAATTATATATATAATATATTTAATTATATATAATATATATTAATATATTATTTAAATATCTCTACATTAAATTACAATTTCTTAATATAAATATTAAAAAAATTATTAAAATATCTATGATGGCTTTGGCAAATACAGTCGACGCCTGCAAACCTTAACTTGTTTCGTCTGCCTTCATTAAAATTTTGACTTTTCTTTATTTTTTTTGTTTTTATCACAATTCATATTAATAAAACAAAAAAAAAAAGTCAAAATTTTAATGAAGGTAGACGAAACAAGTTAAGGTTCGCAGTTTACTAAGGGAAGCGTCGACTATATTTGCCGAAGCCATCATGGGGAGGGTGCAACATGGATAAGTATGGGTTGTGGGGGGGGGAGGGGCTGCCCCCACAATGCCACTCCCTTATGGGGTTGGTGGTGGGGGTAGCACCTCCCCCAAACCCCCCCATTAAACCAAACAAAAAACCTCTAAAAGCCAATAACAAAAGGAAACTTCAACGATAGAATAAAGAAGTCGACGTATGATCATACTACAAGGTTTCAAAATAAGAATTCCAATCTGGTTTTTTTTTTTTTTCCAAATCAATTTCAATATGAAATTTTTTACAAGATATAAAATATATGAATATATATATATATATATATATATATATATATATATATATATATATATATATATATATATATATATATATATATATATATATATCTATATATATATTTGTATATCAATATATAAATTTTATTAGCATGATTGTTTCAGTCGGGAAAATAATTTTCACATATATATGCTATAGGAAATTTTCACAATTTCAACATAAGAATTTCACAATTTCTCCATAGGGTTTTTCCTAAATTTTCTTCAAACAATTTTTTTTAAAAAGAATCAATAATTTTCTATAGAAAAAAAACCCAATAGGAAATTGGAGCACTATTTCTCTACCGATAACATCTACCCAAATTTCTCGAGAGGTTTATATCTACAAAAGAATTTCTACAGAGAGTTTAATTTCTTCCCAACAAAGATTTTTCTAGATCCCTAATATTTTCTTATGGGTTTTTCATTGTTTACAACAATCCCAATTAAATCTTGCAATAAATTCAATAGAAAATTTCATTTTTACAGAAGATTTTACGAAAAATTTCAGACACATTTCTTTTCCAATTTAACAAAAACTCAAAAGCTTCATAATTTGCACAGGCAATCTTTTTCCAGACAGTAAATTAATCTAAGAAACTTTTCCAAAATGAAATTAATTAGAATAATAGAGGAACCTGAATTCCAATGCGTGAGGGAATGTGGTTTGGTGTAGAGCCTCTTCCACAAAACCAAGCTTCTTCCAGATCAACGAGAGCTTCCTTCAGAAACAAAACAAATTCCAGAGCACAAAGAATTTTCTTGAGACTATCTTTTTTTTCCAACATTTAACAACCAGAATACAATAACAAAACTTAATTTTTAAACAACCTTTCCCCACCAAATATCCCATCCTCTCTTCCGTGAAGAAACTTCTCACCTCCCATGGTTACATCCATTATTCTCTCCGTGAAAATATTTTTCCCAACAACCATTATTAATATTTCCAAACACATGTTGAAAACAAAATATCTTTCAAAATTAGTTTTCACCATATCCTCAAGATATTTCTAAAAATTAAAACATTTTAATAGTTTCAAAAATACATAGTATTTCTAATTTAAACTTAATTCAATTAATTTAATTAATTAATAAAATAAATTTAATCCTAAGATTAAATTATTTTACCAATTAGATTAAATTAATTATTTAATTAAATTACAATCTTCTAACATAATAAACAAGATTAATTAAATAATCAACTAAAATATTTAAATCATTTATTTACCTTAAACACACTTTGCAACATAAATAATATCAAGAAAAAATTGAACAACAATATAACATAACATAACCAACTAAAATCGATGACACACTATAACTAGGGTGGTGGCTTGACATAGGAAACCTAGATACTATCTCCCAATAAACAATACCATTGGGCAATGGAAACGCTCAAACCTGTGAAACAAGGTGGAGTGGATGTCTTGTACCTGCAAACCTACCAACAAAGCATATATCAAACATGCATATATATCATAAGAACTCACATCGTGAAGAGAGAATTGTGGAATCGCAAGACGCTCACAAGTGAGTGGTGCAATTTCATTTTCTTCACCAATACAATGTCACAACACCAATGAATCTAACATCAATAAACTACTCATGAGCATATAAAAATATTGATTCAAATAAAAACTATGATAATTAATAATAACATCAGAATAAAGTACCATCTCATCATAATATAAAATCCACATCGCTCTAAAGTTAGTGATAAAATAATAACCAAGTATCATAGTCTATCAAAATAAAGGTACTAACAAAAAACATAAGCATATCA
Organism: Sequoiadendron giganteum; assembly: GCA_007115665.2. Lineage (NCBI taxonomy): Eukaryota > Viridiplantae > Streptophyta > Pinopsida > Cupressales > Cupressaceae > Sequoiadendron > Sequoiadendron giganteum. The sequence goes on from CM021110.1 coordinate 388,505,939, forward strand.
AAGAAACACACTGTTTGAGCATAAGAGAAAAATGGAGGGTTGTTACAAGTTTTCTTCTTCAACAATTGGTATCAAATCTTGGTTCCTTGGAGAAGAGATTAACTACTTAAGGAAGGTCCGGGATGGAAGGAAAAATCACTTTTGAATATCTAAAGTTTGATGGAACTAATTATGCTATCTAGAAAATATTGATGGAATAATATTTGAAGTATTGTGGATATGATGTCGAGAAATTAAGCTTACAAGACTATTTATACTCCTCTTGCTAATGGTTTGAGTACAACTGATGAAATCAAGGCACATGAAGCCAACAGAAAGGTGAAGTTCATTTTGAAGAATAGTCTTGCACATTTCGAGTTGATTAAAGTTCAAAATCTAAAGACTACTAAAGAAATTTGGGATTCCCTAGAAAAGGTGCATGAAGGAGATGAAAGGGTCAAAGAGGGAAAGTTGCAAAATTTGGAGACAGAGATTGAGGTCCTGCATATGTTTGAAGATGAGAATGTGAAATCCTATGTACAGAGATTAGATGAGATAGTAGGTGGAATGTGAGGACTTGGTGCTACAATAGATGAATCTAGGATTGTAAAGAATATTCTTAGAACTATCCTTGATGCATATAGTGAAAATGTATGTGATATTGAAGAACATATACAATACAAGGCCTACACAAAGATTAGTTTTTGGGAATAGGACATATTATGAGATGAGAAAGTTGGATTTGAGAAATGGATCCAAATCAGAAACTGCTTTTAAGGCTACAAAAGATGAAGATCCAGATGAAGAAAATATTGATGAATTAGATGCTAACTTTGTAAGAAGGATGAGGAAAGGATCTAAAAATTATGAAGGTAATCTAACCTTTAAATTCTTTAGTTATGGATGAATAGGTCATTATGCTTCGAGATGTCCAAAAAGAGATAAGAGGAATAAACAAAAATTTACCAAAGAAAACAAAGGTAAGAAGATAAACAAAGCATATTATGTGAATAAGGATGCTAGTATTTCTAATGAAGAGTCTAACTATGGAGATCTTGATGAAAATGTGTGAATGGATATCTTAGACCTGTACCAAAGTGTCAAAAAAACATAATTTTAGTCAAAAAACACATCTAAAATACATATTCCCCATGAAATTAATTCAAATTTCAAGAATAAGAAATGAAGTAATCAAATGAATCTATCAAATCCTATTCAAAAACACTCAAACCCTCAATCCCATGGGGGAATTGGTGCCATTTTGATGTGGAAAATGGCCCTTTCCCAATTCCTTTATGCAATGTGATGAAGATTGGAAGCTCCTTGATGCAATGTGATGATTAGGATTTATTGGTGCAAGTTGCAAAATCTAGAGGATTGAAGTGATTAGGATTAGCATTAATCAAGATTTGATTAGCTGATTTGAAAATTTTGACTTAGATTTTTGGATTTAAATAAATCAAAGTTGAGAGGAATAATGATTTTAGATTTAATTAAATAAAGATTGATTTATTTAATCAAAATAGGGTGATGTTAGATTAAATCGAATAAAGATTAATTTAATTAATTTAAACGAGATAAATTTAGAGATCAATTAAATAAAGTGTATTATTTAATTACTAGAGGGGTTATCATATTAATTAAATAAAAATGATTTATTTAATTAATGGAAGCTAATGACTTAATATAAAATTTTGATTTATTTAATTAAGAGATGAAATATAATAAATTTAATCAAATAAAGATTATTCAATTAAATTGATTAATAAAGGGGATGATTTAGAAAGAAGTGATGTTAGTAAGATCAAGATCAAATGTGTAAGATCAATCGGTATATTTTTCATGCCTACATTTTTCCCCTCTTTGAAGCAATGCACCTGTTGCGTTGGTTTAAAGAATAAACTACCAAGATCAAAATTCAAAAAATTTCTCAAATTTTCAGATGCCCCACTACTACCCTAGTGAGAAGGATTATGTTGGTATATTGCCCCCTCGAGAGATCGGACGAAAAAATTGGATTTTTGGGTGATCTTGCGAAAAAAGAGGGCAACCTACCTAATGGGTCCAAAAAGGGTCTAGGATGCCAAAAATATGTCAAAACGTGAAAAAATGATGCAAAATAACCCTTGGTCAGCCAAAAATGGGATCAAGGGTCCAAAACCCTAGCTGGATGGCTAAATAGGGTCAAAAGAACCCAACTTTCAAGCTTAAATAGGCCCCAAGGGGTCACTTTCAATTCATTTTCACACTTAGCCTTTGAGAAATTTTGCACTTTGAGCTCTGAGGATTGATTGAGATGGCACAACGGGTGCTTCCATGACATGTGTGTGATTGAGTGCGAGTCTACCAGTGACCAATTGATGCAGGACCAGTGGTATGTGGCTCTTATCCACCTTGTCTTTTCAAATTTTAAGTGCATTTAATAGGGTCCAAAGTCAAATTTAGGTCAAGCAACACAATTTAGCTCTGTTGGAAGGTCAGAATTGGTGCTGCATGACCTCAAAGAGCACCACATATACAAATGGCACCACACGGTCTAGTTTAGAAAATTAGGGTTTAGGTGTCAAAGTCAGATGCATATGCAAACTGCACCACCACAAGTTGATTCAAAATTTTTGGGATAAGGATAGCGGTTAAACTACAACGCGACGACACAATTTGGAAATTTGCAAAACTATGCTGCATTTGCAAACAAAACTACATTTATTGTTTTAGTTGCAAAATCAAAGGTAGGATACTGATTATTTGAGAAACTTGACGTCATGGCTTTTCTTTTGTAGGAGGATCTCAAGATAATACTTTCATGGGAACACTGGTCCCCAGTTCTTAGTAGACTAGTTGGTATGCATGAATTTCTCCAAGAGTATCTTGGGGCTATAGGGTTGTGGTATCTCACCTATACGTTTCCTATTCAAACACATTTGGGGATGATAACTGCCCTAGCAAAGAGATGGAACATTGATACGTCCTTATTTCACTTGCCCATGAGAGAGGCTACAATCACACTAGTGGATGTTTGGTGCATCCTCTGACTACCTATCCATGAGGAGAGAGTGATATATGATGTGGATTCCAAGAGGGACACCTGCTATGAGGTGATGGGGCTTGATGATATTATTTTTGTTGAGGGCTAGATAGAGCTTGAGAGGTACAGGGGCATAGTGTCCACTTTCAGACTGATTGTACTTTCCATCATTTGAGGGCTTGTGGAGTTAGATCGACAAGGTAGATACTTTAGCCCAAGATGGGGATTTGCACGGGAGAAAATTCTCCATAGGAGAGAGTGCTTTTCATGGGGGCCAGTGATGTTGGACTCCCTTTATCATGATTTACACAAGTTCACGTATCTGGACAGTCGGGCCATTGGGGCCAGAGTCACACTTCTTCATGTTTGGGCTTGGGAGCACATTGTAGTGCTCCACCCACATGTTACAGTTGTTACATTGGAGCCAGATGATCCCATTTTTTGGTGTTATGGAGGGGCCCTTATTATATTCACATATACAGGGGCAAGTGACATTGCACACTAGAGGAGGGTCATCGATAAGATGATCATGTTCACATGGAGGCCTTGGCTTGGTATGCTCGCATGGTATGATGATGCACAATAGTTGTTTTATGCTCGAAAGGATAGGATTATGCAGGGCCAAGAGCATGTAATGATAGATAGATATCTACTAGACAGAGTGGCCAAATAGTTTGGGGATATATAGGACCATCCCATTGACCAATATATGGCCATCTTTGCACGTACTTCGAGGGAGACAACATGGGGTAGGCCGATCCTGACCAATGAGGAAATTACCTCCTTCAAGTAGCTGGTGGCCAAACTATGGCCATATGATTAGGGTTAGGGGGATGTTGGGGTTATAGTAGCGCACACAACTTGATTCTAACCACCCCTTCAATTGATAGATCTAGGTGTGACACTCGTATGGTAGAGGCCCAGAGGCAGGTCGGTAGGCCGAGGGTGGGGTGGTAGAGGCGATGGTGATGGAGATAGGGATGGAGGTAGAGGAGGAGGTGGACAACCTCCACACCAGCTATAGTAGAGGGCTCAAAAAATTCCCCCTAGAGACTAAGAAAGAGATGGGGAGAGATAGGCCTAGTAGGAGGCCCAAGTGACAGGAGATGGAGAGAGAGAGGTCCCAAGGGACCATCAACAACAGGCTCTACCACCACCACCACAATGAGATCATAGAGATTTTTTGATATAGTAGCTTCATGAATAGGTGCAAATGATTATGGCTGAGAGGGGCCATGCCAGACAATAGGTCTAGGCCCTTACCACAGAAAGAGAGATCAGGCCCGATCAAATTGGGACTAGGAAATAGGTTGAAGATGAAAACTTGAGAGTATTGTCTCCACCTCTCAGGGTAGGAAAAATTTGATGTAGGTATACCATGAGGCAGTCAGAGAGGTAGAGTACTATAGGTTGCATTACAAGTAGGTGGTACCAGTAGTGGCTCGGGTTCCAGAGTATTCCCAACAGATAGGGATGAGACAACTCGAGGAGCACGTTGAGAGACAGGTTGGAGAGGGTAGCATCTAGTAGGGCTAGCTTCCCATTTTTGAAAGTATTATTTTTGATCTATGGGATCCATTTTTATAGCCCTAATTTTTATTATATACTTTGATCCATACACATTTGATCTCAATCTTTGTACCATAACAATTCCATTTTATATATATATGAGATGGTTCGATTCGTTTATGAGATGCCCTACTTTACTGATGCATGATGGATGGATGTATTTACTTTCCTATATGATATGATATACAAATTTTATGACTTTGATGTATGTTCCTATGTGATGCGATGATGTGATGTAGTGATTATGCAACTCTTTTGTGGATGCATTTCTTTTTGTATATTTTCTATGCATTTTATGATGATGATGTATGAATGCAACTTGTTATGACATGTAAACGATTCTCTAAATTATGTTTTAATGGATTATGTGATATGATTATGAAATGTATGTGATGATGTGCAAATGTAATGTGTTTTTTTATTTTTCTTATGCCTTTATGATGGATGATATATGGATGTTATGATGGTGCTCATGTGATGCCTCTTTATATAATGGAATATGAATATAACGATGCGAGGTGACACATGGTATTTATGATGTATAATATGCAAAGGTAATATGTTAAAATGATGTGATATGTAATGCTACTGACTATGAGGTGATGATGTTTGTGAGATGATTATGCTTTATATTATGTAATATGGTATTTGTTGATTCTTGTAATGAATGCAATGTCATGTTATGAAATAATGTTTTATGGTAAGTAATGATTCATAGTGATATGATAATGTAATTAATTTTGATATGATATGTGATTTATGTAATGGATGATTTGATAATTCCTATGTGATAAAGAATGCAATGTGTTGATGTGAAATGATTATAATAATGTATGATGCGAGGTGACCTATGAACACAATGCAAAAATGTGAATATAATGGCATAAATATAATATTTTAAGATGATGTGATATGTGGTGGATGAGTTAATAATTCCTATGTGATACCATCCTAATGAGAGTGATGAATCTACATTAATAGTGAGATGTAATGCCTCTATATTTCCTATATGATATGATATGCATTATGTTGATGATTGGTGGATGTAGGGTGGATGTATTTTAGTGATGTTTTTGAGTAACTTTCATGGTACCATGTTAGTATGGAAAGAAGACAAAAGAAAGAAGATCCAACAAGCCTACTTTATTAATGATGATGATGATAGTGATATCAGGAATTGGGATTTTAAAAGGGCAATTTACCTTATGTTTGATAACAAACATAAGCATGATGCATCAAGGTACAAATAACTAGGATGGTATTGTACTTCGTGTGATAGACTTTTACTTGAAAATCAAATAGGAATAATCCTTTTCACACTTGACATACGAAACCTCATTTAGAATGTAATTCAGATATTCTAAACATCTTAGACCAAAAAATAGAAATGAAAGACTTCCTATGTGGTCAACAAGATACCTAGAACACCCTCCCTACAAACCAAAAAAATCACACATGACAAAGTTATATTACAAGAATATGCATCAAGCACAAGAGATAAAAAGATAATTTTCATTTCCCCATTCCTTTCTCTCTAAAATGTTGGATGTTGTGGTTGCATTATTGATATGTGGTTGCCATTGATATCAACACTATTAGCATTGATGATGCTCAAGGATGTATATGTCGAAGATATTGAGAAACTTGTAATAAATATATTGCAGGCAGTTAGTGGAGCTAAGAAGGTCAAAATGTTGGAAAGTTATGTACGATGAAGATCTCAAGGTGCACATCAAAGGGTTTGTTTCTCAATCCATCTAGTATGTTGTCAAAAAGTTTCAGTGGTATGCATCAAGATTTGAGGATGTTATGAAGTTTTATTTGTCTACAGTCATTCTACTACTGTAGCAGGTGTTCTTGGAAGAAGAGGATGAAATTCTGGTAATTTTAGTTGCTACGCATGTAACTGCATCATTCATGGATGAGTCTAGATTGTGCTATATCCTTGTTGTACATTCACATTGATCAGAGTGTTTGTGATCAAAGGATTTTCTGATGTGTGCTCAAGTTTTCATGTTCTTGGCTGACATGATTGTAGTAGCGTGTTGCGGATCCTTAAGGTATATATTTTATTGTTTGGCATGTTCTAAGGTGTTTGTTTGGGTCCTCACTATGTTGTGACTGACTTGTGTTGGTGTGCATTAAGATTTATTCATGTATTGAGGCTGACAATTGTAATTCATTATTTATTTGTGGGTGACAGAGTAGTTGATGTAAATCAGTGTGGCAGATATATAAGAGCGATTGTTTACTTATTTTGAAGTGTGCTCAATGAATTCTTGGTGTCTGCAAATGATGTACATGTGTGAATAAAGGTCAAATCATTCAAGAGCAAAGAAAAGTGTGGAAGAGTGTTTAGAAATTTGTGTGTGCCTAACCGAAACTGTAATCAGGCTTTTGTAGAAGCTAATTTCTTAGTTCAAACTCATTAGATGGATTTAATCTAATTATTGTATGTAAGGTAGTGAGCCTTCCTCTGAGTAGTGTGCTCTAGGTAGTGTTCCTGAATGCAAGTGCATTCCCTTTTCATTCTTCATTATACTTCTAACAGTGTATAAACTTGTGGACTAACATACATAGTGGTTTTTCCCCTAACAAGGTTTCCACGTATAAAATATTGGTGTTCATGTGTCTCTGATGTGTTACTGATTTATGCTTGCATTGTTAACTACTAGATCTGAGATTTAAGGCTGATTAATGTTGAATAAGTTTGATTTTGGTAACAACTGATTCACCCCCCTCTCAGTTGTCAATCCTTATTTTTCCAACAATTTTTATTAGAGCTAGTTCCTCTAAAGAATCCTAACAACTTGAGTTGATATGATATGGCATCATACAAGAAGGATAGTCCTAGATTCAATGGTACAAACTACTCTTTATGGAAAGTCAAAATGAAATTTAATTTGAAGTGCATTGGAGAAAATTTCTGGAAGATCAGACAGAATGTATATACTATTCATCATAATGGTTTGTCCTTTGAAGATGAGATTAAGCAAGCAGAAGCTAATACCAGGGCTATTGAAGAATTGTTGACTACTTTAACAGATTCATAGATGACAAATGTGTTAGGATTGAGGACCGCATATCAAATCTGGACAAAGTTGGAAACATTGTATGAAGGAGATGCACTAGTGAAAAGTGCTAGGCTACAAATTTTAAAAGGCAAGTGGGAAGACATGAAGATGATAACATTCACTCTTTCTCTCAAAAGATAAATGAAGTGGTGATGAGCATTAGATGTGCTAGTGGAACCTTGGATGAAGAAGAAATTATGGCTAAGATACTTAGATTTGTGCCTCCCTCCTACAAAACAAGAGCTCATACTATTTATGAACTCAAGACAGTGACAAATGTGACAAGAGACATGCTAATTAAAAAACTTGCTGCCTTTGAGTTAAGTGAATTTAGTGAATCTACTCTTAAGACCAAGTCTGCATTCAAAGCTATTGTATCTAGAAAAATCCAACAAAGATACAATTCGGGAGAGAGTTCCAAAATGACATTCAAATATGAAGATGAGATGAAAAATATTAAAGATGAAGAAAGAGAATTAGAAGAACTGGAAGCATTGATTGTAAAAAGAGAAGCCAGATGTCATGGTAATTACAAAGGAAAGTTACCTATTAAATGGTTTTGTTGTAGTAAAATGGATCATTTTGCATCTATATTTCCTAAAAGAGTTTCTAAGTACAAACCTGAGAAGACTAGATTTGAAAGGAAATTCTATTATGCTGAAGAAGGTGTAATTGATGAAGAATCTAATAAAGAAACTAGAAATGAAGATGAAAGGGTATTCATTGCTATCAAAGAAAATGGTCAAGTGTCCACTGAATCTACTAGTAATGTGAATGTTGAGAAAGCTCTTGCAACAAAAAATGAAGGAAAAGATGTGTGGGTAATTGACAATAGATGCTCACATCATATGACTGGTGACAAAAGCAAGTTTGTAAGCTTAGAAAACTATTATGGTGGTGTTTTAATATTTGGAGACAACACTTCTGGTGTGATTCATGGCAGAGGCACTATTTATTTTTGAGGTAAGCACAATACTAATGATGTTCTTTATGTAGAAGGCTCAAAGCATAACTTGTTAAGTGTTGGAAAAATGGTAGACAAGGGTTACAATCTTTAGTTCAAGGATGACAAATATAGAATAAGGGGAAGTTCTAGAAATATGATTGCTTCAGGTACAAAAAAAAAAGTAACATCTTTCATTTGAGTGTTGCTAGTGAAAGCTATTTAATTTCTCAGATTGATGTAAGTTGTTTATTGTATAGGAGGTTGTGTCATGTGAAATTTGATAGCATTGTCAAGATAAGCTCTACTGAAGCAGTCAAAGATCTTCCTAAGTTAGTGAAGCCTACTAACACTATGTGCAAGGAATGCCAAATGGGAAAGCTAACAATAAATTATTTTAGGAGCAAACAATATAGCTCTAGTGGAGTACACGATTTGATACATACTGATTTATGTGGTCCATCCAGAATCAAAAGTATACAAGGTGAAAGTTATTTTATATTTCTCGTTGATGATTATTCTAGAATGATCTGGGCTGCTTTCTTAAGAGAAAAACATGAAGCATTAGAAAAGTTCAAAAGCTTCAAAGCTATGGCAGAAAATGATATAGGTCAAAAGATCAAATGCCCAAGGTCAGACAGAGGTAGTGAATTCACTTCCTGGGAATTCAATTCTTTCTGTGAAAATCATGGAATCCAAAGAAAGCTATCTACTCCCTGGACCCCTCAAAAAAATGGAGTTGTTGAAAGAAAGAACAAAATTGTCCTAAACACTACTAGAACCATGATGCTGGAAGAAAATGTTCCTCATTTCGACTAGAGAGAATCTATAAGTACTACTGTGTACACCATTAACAAGGTGAATGTCAACAGTAATTCTAGTAAGACACCTTTTGAGCTATGGTTTGGTTATAAGCCTACTGTTAAATATTTAAAAATTGTTGGAAGCAAATTTTACATCAAGAGAGATGATGATATAGGCAAGTTTGATGCTACAAGTGATGAAGGAATCTTTTTGGGTTACTCTACTACAAGAAAAGTTTTCCGGTGCTTTTATAGGAGGTTAAAGAAAATGATTGAAAGTGCAAATTTCAAGGTTGATGAAGATATTGTTAGACCATCCAGATGTAGTGGATATGACTCAGATGATCAACATGATGATACTTACAATGGAAATTGTAAGTGTGAATAAGTAAATAAGTAAACAAATAATAGCACTTCTTAATACAACATTAAATCAATAGATTTAATCAACAATTAAGCTATTAAAATCCTGAAATTCATTGAAAGAATCATATTGCTCTCTATCTCCAAAGATTTATTAAATCAATGTGGCTCTCAGATTAGGTAAACATAGTGACTGTTAAAATGAAAATCTAAAGAATGAGATGTCAAAATGCATGAAACTAATCTGATATTGATAAATGATATTGATGATATGACATGAAACTTAATAAATGAAGCTACAACAAACTAAAATGTAGCTAAATAAGAAACTGTGATTATGATTGCTATGATTAATGATATGCTAATTGCAAAATGATAATTTATCAATTGCTCTAATGCTATTTATGCAGAGTAAGATTGCATAAACTTTGGATCCTTTTCTTGTAGACAATGGCTGCATTTATAGATTTTCCAACAACATATTTTTGAAGAAGCAACCAAGCAAAGGTTTGGATTCAATCTGAAGATTTCAATGGTGAAGGATGAAGGAATTGAGAAGATTATGGGGATTGTTTCTCCCTACAACAAAATTAAATTGGATGATAGGAAGGATTGATGGAAGAAGATGAAGGAATTTCCTACAAATTTATCTTCAATTTGTCTCTGAATTCGCCCGTGCAGGTTTGAGTCAATTAATTTATACATAAATTAGACATATAATATCTAATTTGATTTGTGCAACTTTTGAGTGAAAATATGATATAGTTGTAAAATGCATTTTAATTGAATATTTTTGGATTTATTCAATTTATGTAAGAAGATATTTAATATAATAAAACAAACTATAGGAGTCTATTTTTTAAATAAATGTGGAAGAAAATATGATAATTAAATAAAATGAAGTATTAAACTTGTTTATTTAATTTAGATGATAATGATGTGAAATAGAATTTAATAGTGATAATTAAATTTAAAAAATATTAATTTTTTTTATTTAATTAAGAAGAAATAATGTAATTTGAAGAATTAAAGGTGCACTATGTAGATTTTCCAGACCATTTTTAGGTGTATACATTTTGCCCCTCTTTGAAGTGATGTGTTTACACATTTCTTCAAAGAAATTTCTTCTTTTGCTACTAGTATTAACAAAAAAAATTCAGTATGCCCCAAATGTTGATTTTGTTGCGATTATGGATATATGCCCCCTCGAGAGATAAATTGATGATTTTTTGATTTTTTGGACATTTTCAAAATTTTCTAATTTTTTTATGATTTTCTGTAGATTTGATAATGATTTGATGATGAAATAATTTATCTCCTGACAAAAATTTGTGAAAATTCCCCTCTAAAGAAGTTGAATTAATCTGAGTAAATAAATTTAATAAATCCCATAAAAATCCACTTAATCATTCTATAAAAAGTGAAAAAGAGATAATTTTGAATTCATTTGTGCATTTGAGTTTTCAAATTTGTGAGAGAGTGATTTTGAGAAATTTGGAGTAAGATGCATTTTCCTTATCACACTCATCATTTTGAGCACGTGCATCAACACAACCATCCAACCACATTCAGATCTTCGGTATGTTCCCTTTTACCTCCTAGTTTTTCATGTATTTTTTATTTTCACACTTTTATTCGGTTTTTTTAAATTTTGAAAGCACATAGATGGACCAATGTAGCACATAGACTAGTTGTTGTAGTGCATCAAATAGATTAGTGTCTTAGTGAACTGTATTAGCGTGTCCATTGGGTAGATTACCACATAGAATAATTTAGTGCTTGGATGAGGTTGTGTAGCACGTCTGTAGATTAGTTTAGTGCATAGGTTGTTTTAGTGCATGAGACAAATTGAATAGCACATGGGTTAGATTAAATGGCGCTTGGGATGATTTAACAATTTGACTGCTTGAAATGGCGGATTGACCAAATGAAGTAGTGCATAGACTTATTTAGCACTTTGACTCTCTATTTTAGTGCTTGGACCAAATGAAATAGCACGATGAAAATTTTGATGCATCGACACACTGTTTTAGTGCATGAATATCAAAATGATGAATTTTGTCAATTTTTTATTATGTCAGCCTTTGGTCTAATATGATTGATGATCATCGTAGAGTAAATGATGTTTATCCTCATGATAATCAAGGTTTGATGATTGATTGACAATAATTAACCTCATGATAGGCGAGGAATAATTATTTTTGATTAATAAAAATCATGATAGGCAAGGCTGATTTTGTTTAATTGACCTCATGATAGATGAGATACGATAATAAATTGATGATGACCTCATGATAGGTTGATTGATGGTCGCTCATGAGATTTATTCAAAGTGTCACCAGAGCTATTTAGATTTGATAGGCTGATTGATGTTTGTGAAATTGACATAGATTAATGACTTCAAGCATTTCATGTTGATAGGAGGAATTGACGAACCTCCATGTTCAAGAGAGGTTTCTAAGGAAATTTGATTTGATACCACAGCTAGTGCAGCTTGAGAAAATGGTGATTATGCGTTCTGGTTTGGCTTCTCTCTTAGATATTCCCTAGATTAGGATTAATTGGGGTTTGTTGATAGCTTTAGCAGAGAGATTTCATAATGAGCATAATACTTTACACCTTCTTACTGGCGATATGACTGTCGTTCCCAAGGATGTATGACAGACTTTGATGATTCTAGTTGTAGGTGACCTTGTGCTATATGATGCTATTGAGAAGGGTGGAACTAATGCTCTTTGTAGAGTATTTCGGGATGATAGGATTAGTGGTTATGAGATCCCATGGCGTGAGATGGTGGATTCCTATGCCACTCTACCTTCAATACTTCTTGGTTTCTTTGGAGGATTCCTTTGTCCTGATCGCAGGTCAAAGGGAATTTCTATTGGTTGGGGTCATTGTTTGGAGAGCATGATAGTTCATTAGATGAGATATACTTGGGGCATGTGCATGCTTTCCCACTTTTATCATGATTTGCATTCAGCTGTCTACCTCTGAGGTTGTAGTTTTTTGGTAGGGGTTACTTTACTACAGGTGTGGATGTGGGAACACATTGCTATTACACATACAATCATGGTGAGATAGCAGTGAGCCATGAGGCCATATGTGCATGTTTATATAGGTCAACTTACTCATCCTAGACTGGGTAAGTTAGAGCACTAGAAATGAGTGTTGGATGATGTTGAGGCCATCACAAGGCGAACTTACCTTGACTGTGAGCACTGGGATGATGATGATATTCAGTTTCCATATCTCTATCGGTCAATGATATTGATTGGCTAGACTCAGTTTGTGTTGGAGATATTTTTATTGAGGAGAGTGCTCAGATAGTATGGCAATGTTCAAGGCATGCCCCAAGACGTTGCTCATTATGGTCATTGGTAGATTGATGTGATAGATTGGGGACCTTGCCTTTCCTATGATATCGCAGTTTAGAAGTACTAGGCTTTACAACCTTTATAGTGGGACATTTGTCTAGACATCATCATGGCACGTGTCACTCCTGATTATGCAGAGTATCTTGTATTACATCCCTTTCCATGGATTACCACTTCAGATGAGTTAGTACCATTTGGAGGAGGAGGACAGTCATGATGAGGAGGAGGATGATGATGGTGGAAAAGGTGGTGATGATGGAGGAGGTGGTGGTGATGATAGTAGTGAGAAGGGGATGACAACGGGGGTGATGATGACATTGGTGGAGATGAGAGTGATGTGGATGTACGTTAGCTTATGGTTCCTTGTAAGAGATGATCATTGGTAGCACCATTTGGGCAGCATGTGCATATTGGGGTGCCTTCTCAGCATCAGTAGAATCAGATTGCCAGTCTATAGGTTCAGTTACAAACTCTACAGGGGCAACTAGTATAGGCATAGGGTTTATTAGCATAGGCCTAGACTCAGATGTAGACTCAGGCCCAAAATTAGACACAAGCTCTTGTGCAGGTACATGGATAGTTGACAACTACACAAACAAATATTGCCACATTGATAGAAGAGCGGGATAGGGCCAGACAGATTGTAGAGCAAGCCCAAACTATCACTCATAAATTACAGAGGATAGCGAAGGGTACTACTATGGGTTATTACATGAGATAGGTTTTCCATGTAGGCTAGCAGGCATAGTTTTATAGAGGTAGATACCATGATGCAGTCCCCTCTAAGTAGAGAGTCAATTATGTGTAGTCGTGATCAGGCAAGACTCATACCGGGACTATTAATGAGGGTGTGACTCAACCGCCACAAAGAGATTCCAAAGGTCTCGGTCCATCTGGTGGGGAAGGTACTAGCCTTGAGATGCCTACACCATTTGGTAGTAGCAGATCCTAGCTGCATGATATGATTTGTTATGGATTTGACACATGATGTATACTCCGGTTTTGCTAGTTTTGATGTTTTATATCTTTATATTTAGGACATCTTTGTATACTTGAAATTTATGATTTTTGAGATCTATATGTTATGTAGCAGATTGATCAATCTATATGTGGCTACCATGATTTTAGTATGGATGCACTTTAATTTCTATTTTTATATGCTTATGATTATTTACATGATATTTTATGGATGCATTTAACTATCATGTGATATGTTATGATGATTTATGATGTTTTATCTATGACGTTCAATGTGTTTATATGACTCATACTGATGTATGGATGCATGATGATTTGTATTTTATATGATGATGTGCCTATATACATGAATGTGAATGTAATGGTTTAAATAATTTATGATATGCGATGTAAATGGGATGTGTGCATTTTCATTATTGTGCAAATGCAAATATATGATGTAATAAATCGATGAAGATGATGTATGATAAATGATATGTTGAATGAATGTGAGTGGAAATACAATGATATAGATTTATTTTTGAGATTTTACTATGCAACTTTTATGTGATATGGAAAATATGATAGGATGAATGAAAAAATTAATTGATTCAAATGTATGAATGATGAAATGATAGTAAAAATGATTTCTAATGTATGCAAATGAAAATGATTATGCAACTACATGGTCATGATGATGCTTTTTTTTTTGATAATGTCAAGTATACTGAATCTGTTAATGAAGAAAGTTAACATCGTGTTGGAATTTGATTACCCCTCTTTGGAACAAAAGTACTCTGCATATGCAAAACTAACATAAATGTCATCTAATGTCTACTATGAAAATCTATATGCAAAATTGTCACATTATCAATCGTCTTATATGTGCTTTTTTTCATCATTGAGCCTTTAGAATGTTGAAAGTGAGTACAAGCATCGATGGTATGAGTTAGACCATGATGACCGAAGTACTTCTTTCATGATTTTTGATTTTTCAAGTGAACACAAGAATCTAGGTATAATTAAACTGAGATGACTTGAGCATTTCTTGCGTAAACAAACAAGAATTAATCATTAGACCATGTAAATTTGGAAAGTCATCAATGATACTTTGTAGAGCACATCCCATGACAATTGACACAATAAATAATTAATTCACAGATAGAAGACAATGGAAATATCACTCTCCTTCCTAGCTTCTCTAGTTAAATACATCATCGAGTTGCTCCAAATAAATGATAACAATAATCAAAGTACGCATGTTAAACATTCAAACATATTGTAATAAAATTTGTATTCAAAAGAGTATCACCCATCTAACAGTTGTCTTGATTTTAGCTGTGTTGATTTGGATGGTTGATTTCATGTAATGTTTAGATGTTCAATGTATGTCTAATGTTTGAGTTCCACATTGATCATTGTGTTTACTGTGTTTTCATACTATTGTTTGTTTATTTATTTAAGCTCATGCTTATTTCCCTTAGTGAGTTCAGGATTTTTCCCCCAAGCTAGGGTGAGACACGACCATGTTGCAATGATTAATGATACTAAATGGAAAATTATAGGGAAATTGAATGACCATGACATGTCTCAAATAGATGGAAAAGGTAGTTTAAATCACAAGTAGTGCCTATTTCTAGGTTTTCGCTACATGTTTTTATTGTGCTTTTTAATATTTTATGATGTTTTTTGTATTTTTCTCTTTTTGAATTTTCTTATATTTTTTTATCTTTTTCACTTTTTTTGCATTTTTCTATTACCAAGATACCTATTTCCCAGGTTTTCATCAAGGAAACTATTTTCCCATGACTCACACCATGCACTAGGTGATTTAGGTGTAGAAATTTCTAAGATGAATACTGTTGATAGGCTCATCAAACACATCCCCTTCAGGTGTTGAAATTTGATAGGCTATTGCTCCATAGACTGATATGACGACAAAAGGACCTAGCCAGTTAGGTTCAAATTTTCCTTTCTTTTCTTTGTCTTGCTGATTTCTAGGGCTTTCCTTTAGAACCAAGTCACCAACTTGAAAGAATCTAGGCTTTACCCTGTGATTGTAGCTTCTAGACATTCTCTATTGGTATGCCTACAAATGATTGATAGCTTATTGACGGTGTTCATCCAATAGTTCCAGTTCTTGAAGCCTAGACACTCTATAATCTTCATCTAAAACAATTCCCTTCAATGACATGAAAAGTGATGGAATCTCTACCTCAATGGGTAGTATGGCCTCTGATCCATATACAAAGGCATATGGTGTAGCTCCTGTAGGTGTTCTGATGTTTGTTCTATAGGTCCATAATGCAGGATTGATCTGAAAATGCCAATAACATCCAACATCCTTAGTTGTTTTCTTTAGGATTTTTAGAATTGTCTTGTTGGAGGCCTCTGCTTGGCCATTTCCCTGAGGGTAGTATGATGTTGAGAAATGATGTTTGATGTGAAACCTCTCACATCATTCTTGGACATCTTGATTTTTGAATGGTCTTCCATTGTCTATGATAATGGACTTAGGTACACCATAATGATAGATAAGATAATTCAATATGGAGGAAGATATCTACTTACCAGTGATTGTTGTTAACAAAACCACTTCTATCCATTTTTAAAAGAATTTCATTGCTATGATTATGAATTTGTGTCCATTGGATGAAAACGAAGTTTATCTTTCCTACCAAGTCTAGTCCCCACTGACAAAAGGGCCATGTTGATGTAAATGGTTGCAATTATTGTACTAGTGCATGGATTAGGTTACTATGGATCTGACACTTTTGGCACTTGTTAACAAATTGATAAGACTCCTTCTCCATGTTCAACTAGTAATACCCCAAACAGAGGAGTTTATTTGCCAGAGTTATTCCACTTGAATTATTTTCACAAAAAACATTCATGAAATTCACGTGAGCTTGTCTTAGATTCTTTATGTTCTAGACACCAGAGAAGAGTACCATCTAGACCTTGATAGTAAAGTATCTCAGCGATTAAGGTATGTTAGGTGGATCAACAGATGAAGTTGGGTTTCTAGTTTCTGGAAAGATTAGGAGGAAGGATGTTGTCTTTTAGGTAAGCATAGGTCTTTCCATAGATGGATGATTCAACAAAATCTACATGGCATATGGTTTGAGATTCAAGATTATCATAAGCAGGATTGGACACTTGTTCTACCATAAACTCATAATGACCACATTTTTCTAGTAATAGTAAAAGAGAAGCAATTGTCACCATAACATCTGTATCTTTGTTTTCTGCCGTTGGAATTTGTTAAAATTTGATATCCATAAAGTAATTTTTGAGATCATCGATCAAATTATTATATGGCATCAACTTCTCATCTTTCAGCTGATATTCATCATTGAATTGATAAATTAATAATTGTGAATCTTTGTACACTTGTAGCTTTGTGACCTTCCATTCAATTCTACATTGAAATCAATGATTGGTGCCTCATACTCAGCTACATTATTGGTACATGGAAACATGAGTCTATAGGACCTTGGGATGGTGTGTCTTTGAGGTGTAACAAACAAAATTCCTGTGCTAGATCCTCTTTGTGTGTATGACCCATCAAAATAAAGCCTCCATTGTTGTGTTGTCACAATAAGAATGTCTGTATCAGAAAAATCAATTGTCATAGGCTGATCATTGGGTAATGGAGCTTCAACTGATTGTTCAAAAATTAATTGACCTTTGATGAATCTCCTTTCCACATACTGGATATCAAATTCATTTAAAAGCATGACCCACTTGGCCAATCTTCTTGTTAAAGAATCCTTATTGAGTAGATATTTTAATGGGTCAAGCTTTGCTATGAGCCTGACTGTGTGAGTCAACATGTAATGACACAACTGCTAGGTAGCAAATACCATTGGAAAACAATATTTCTTGATGAAGGTGTAATTTATTTCATAGCCATTCAGAGTCCTATTGATGTAGCAAATAGCTTTTTCCCTTCCCTCATAATCTTCCTATGTTAATAGTGCTCCTAAAGAAATGTATGTTGTTGCAATGTATAGCAGTAAAGGTATACCTTTTTTAGGTGGCATGAGAATAGGTGGCAACATTAGATATTTTTTTATTTGGTTGAAAGTCATTTCACACCCTTGATCCCATTTGAACAAGACATTTTTATGCAACAAGTGATTAAATGGATGACTTTTTTCTGCTAACCAGGAGATAAATCTCCTGATTAATTGTAGCCTACATTGTAAGGACCATAGCTGACTGATATTATTTGGCGGTGAAATTTCCATTATTTCCTTGACCTTAGCGGGATCTAATTCGATACCCTTCTCTAACACTATGTATCCTAAGAGTTTTTTTGATGTAACATTAAAGACGCATTTCTTAGGATTTAGTTTGACATTGAAATTCTCTAGCCTTGTAAATATTTTTCCCAGGATATCTAGATGTCCTTCTTTGGAATATGAATTTGCTAAGATATCATCCACATAATCCTCCATAAACATATGCATCATATCATGGAAGATTGTAGTCATTGCACATTGATATGTTGCCCTTGCATTCTTCAACCCAAAGGGCATGACGTTCCAACAAAAAATTCCCCATGGACATGTGAATTCAGTTTTCTCTTGATCATGTGGTGCTATCTTGATTTGGTTGTAGCTGGAGAAACCATCCATTATTGATAACATGGCATGTCCTAATGTTAAGTCCACAATGATGTCGATGTTAGGTAAGGGTAAATCATCCTTGGGACATGCCTTATTCAGATCTCTAAAATCTATACATATTCTAATACTATTCTCTAGCTTTGATATAGGGACAATATTTGATATCCACTCAACATAATCGATAGACCCGATGAATCCTACATCTAACAATTTCTTCAACTCAGATTTTACCATCAAGGTGATATGTGGATGCATCTTCCTTGGTTTTTATTTCATAGGTTTAATCCCAGATGGTAGAGATTAATGATGCATTAAAAGATTTGGATCTAAACCTAGCATATCAGAGTATGACCAAGAAAAGTTAATTCTTCTTTCTTTAAAGAGCTTGACAAATTTAGGCTTTTCTTGTTCAATCATAGATGCTACCAGATGAAAAATATTTATCTTTTTTGTTTTTCCAATGTTAATAGACTATGTAGGTTCCACTAGTACTAATGACCTTTCATGATAATGCTCTGGAAGGGTGTCGAATCTCCCATCTTTCAGTACCTCAGAGAGGTTTTTAATTTTAGAACTAGAAGATTTGACACCCTCCTATCTAAACATGTCATTATGAGATTTATGATTATAACTTGTGTTAGATTTGTCATAACAAAGGAATTTTATGATAGCATCATCATTCACAAAGATGGGTACATTAATAGGTTCAATTTGTTCCTACTCGATGTGTTCAGGATGTATTAAGGGAAAAAAGTCATCAAATTGACTTTGGTCAATGGTAGTAAGGGTTCAAATAGATATGGTGTTAGGCTTGTCATTAGGGATTTTGAGGTCTATGATATTACTTTCCTCTAAATGATCTATCTCACTTGATCTCTATCCATCCTCACTTGATTCATCGCTATTTTTTGATTCAAATACAAGTGGTGTAGTCCTCGAGCTGTGTCCCTCCTTATGCATGGGTGTATACTCTTTTATGATGTCAATTTTTATGTATGTGTATGATACATCAGAATAAAGATCCCATTCATACTCATTGGAATATGTTTCAGAACTATCTCTCATTTGTAGGATTCTTTCAACTGCTTTTTGAGTCATTTCCTCTTTTGATTCCCCTATATAACCGAGTCTTGTTTTGTCTTTTTGCTGAAGTGTGAGAGGTTGAATGGGTTCTATGATACCTCATTTTATTTTTCCAATAGGACATTGTCCCTCATACCCCATTTTCTCTAAAATAGCTTTTCCTTTCCCATACCGATCTGTCTTTATGTTGATATTTGCTGATGTTGATGATTCTTCATCTTGGTATAGCCAATTGAGGATGGCCTTGTTTTCTTATTAATCTTATAGAGTGCCAAATTTCATAAATATTTCATCCAAAACTATGGTAGGTTGTGATGGTTTTCCATATGACCTTGGAGATGGCATCAACTGTGAAAGACATAAAGATTGCTCAATAGAATATTGTCTCATGCCTTTGTTGGTTAGTTGGATCTTTTCTTGAAATTGTTGTGATAGAGAATTTAGTGGACACTTATCACCTGAAAGAGTGGAATCAACAACACTTGTATCCTTTGATTGGCCCTTTTTCTCAACCCACTTAGATATAATATTTGAATGCTTTTCACTATCCGATGAACTGAAAGTGCTAGATTCTCTATTATGGGGCACAAAGGTGTCTTGAGATGTTTTAAGCATGTTACAATGTTGAGGATTTTTGTAGTCTGCTGATATAGTCACTTCTTGGCCATTGACTAGAAATTTTAAACACTGATGATAAGTTGAAGGAACTTCTTTCATTTCATGAATCCATGGGAATCCCAAGATTATATTATAGGTTATCTCTCTTTCTAGCACTTGGAAAGCTATATTCTTCACCATTGGTCCTACTTGAATAGGCAACACAATCATTCCCTTGGAGGATCTCTCTTCTTCATCATAGGATTTTATTGTCATTTTCCTTCGGGAATCTATAGCATTATCACAATAACCTAGTGCACAAATTAATTTTAAATTGCAAATGTTTAAACCAGCTCCACCATCTATTGGGACATGTTTAACATGGTGTTTGTGGATCAAGACTTCAATATGAAGTGCAATATTGTGCAAACGATTAAGTGACACATCGTATTTTTTGGAGAATGATAAAAAATAAGGCATGGTCAAATGTCCCACCATAGCTTGAAATTGAAAGACATCTAGGTTGTTGGGCACCGTGGTGGCCACAAGAGCTTGTTCTAAAACTTCCTTATGAGATGGTGAGATTTTGAGGAGTTCTAATATCGATATCTACACCAGTATTTTCTGTAGTTGCTCAAATTTTTTGTATTGATTCAAAGGGGGAGTATTAGTTTTGGATGAAACTCCTTTCAATATTACTTTGGATTGCCCCCTTGTGGTTACATTGATTGGTTGGGAATTTTGTGTTTTTGATTTTGATGACATTAACTTGATTGTTGGATATTTATTTGTTTGGGATCAGATCTAATTGAATTATGTCATGGGTTCCAATGTTATCAATTTGATTATCAATGACAAAATCACTCCTAGCTTCAGAAATGCAAAAGATTGTGCCATCATAAGCATAGTTGACATTTTTAACTTACCATTTGTAGAAGAAGATTCTCCCTTTTCATAATTTGGTAAAGGATATTTAAATGCAGTATGATCGTTGTTGGATGGATGTCCTTCTATGTATACCTTTTTATTATCAATCAAATCTTGGACTAGATGTTTTAACTCCATGCAATCATTTTTCTTGTCTCCCTTATTTTAATGGAAGTTACAATAGTCTGCATCATTCCACCAAGGTGGTTTTACATTTGGATCCCAAAATTTTGCTTCACATGTGGTGATAAGTCCATTTGCAATAATTTCTCTCATTGTTGATTCTAATGTTTGCCCCAATGGTGTGAATCTACGCTGGTTTGATGACTTTTGATATGATTGTGGTTTAGATTCTCCATTGTTCAGATTGTTTTTTTGATTGACATTTTGTTTGATGTTTTGGTCAATATTTTGATTTGTCTTTTTAGTAGTAGCCACCAAATTAAATACTAGTTTCACATTTTATATGTCATTTACAGTATCATTGTTTCTAATATTTCTATTCTTTTGCCTAAAACTTAGTTTTGTCATTGTTGCCATAGTGATTTGAGGAGGTTGTATTCTTTGATTTTTCATTGTAATATTTTATCACCCCTCTTTTGACCAAAGCTTCTTCGATCTTAATGCCATTTTCAATCACTTTTCTAAATGTGGGAGAACATTTTAGTTCGAGCCTATAGCTCATTTCATCAGTTAGGTTTTCAATGAATAGTTCCATTTTCTCTTCTTCAGTATAGAATGAGGGTACCTAGAAAATAAACTTCTCCATTGCTGTAGAAATTAAAGGAAAGTCTCACCCTTGTTTTGTTTCATATTCGAAAGGTCCTTTATTGTGACATCATGTTGAATATTAAAGGAATATTGTGAGGAAATCCTATTGACTAGTTCTTCAAAATTTTGAATCCCTAGTTGTAGTTTAGAAAACCATTCCATGCATTGACCTCCTAGGCTCCTTAGAAATAACCTCATTAGATAAGTTTGTTCTTGTGCAAATTCTAAACTCATGTTTCTGAATTCCATCACATGGTCAACTGGATTTGTTTTATCATTGTACTTGTCGTATTTCTAGAATTCACAATGTCTAGGAAATGGTATCATTTCCACACTTGGATAAAAAGGGTAACATAAAATGTATTGTAATGAATACCTTTTCGTGGTTCCCTTTTGCATATCTTGAAGTTGTTGTTGCAAGTTTTCCATTTGATGTGTTAGGGTAACCACTTGATCTGTGTTTTGTGTGTGTTGTCTTTCAGTTTGAGTTGTTCTAGGTGTTTTTTTTAACTGATTGACATCAAAATCTTTTGGAATTTTTGCACCTGATTCAACTAGCATCAAGAGGTATTTTTCCATATCTTGTTCTAAGACTTTTTCCATAAATTTATGAAAATTTTGATCATGTTGTGTTTTTTGGATATCCTCTTGGTTTATTTCATTTGTGTCATTTTGGTGAATTCTACTCCAAGGATTTTCTTCAGCCATGATATTTGGTGTTTCAATTTACTTTTCTTTAAATTTCTATCTTTGTGATCTCGTCAAGATTGGCATACGAGTGTTTGTTATTCTCACTAAAGTTTGATCTTTTTGTTTGGACAAGTGTCAAGGTATTAACTTAAGTCAAATAGAATGATAAATTCTATTGATATGACCAAGTTAAAAAACAAACTGATTATTATGTTTCATTTTTTGGTTGAAGGATGTCAAAATACTCATAAAGAAACTTAACGTAATTATCCAGAATCTATGCGATAATTTAGACACTTTAAGGTTGGAAGATCTCAACTCAATTTGGAAAAATTTGACTTATAAGTCCTATCTTTCTGAGTTTAAGACACTATTTTGAATGAGGAAATATTTTTCTTTGCCAAAGATTCAGGTTTTTGATGTTATTAGTATAATATAAGTCCCAATTTTATCTCTATTTTCTTGTTCTATGGATGTTCTATAACAGAGGGTAGATGCGCTAAAGTAGCCAGTGTATGCGCTATAACATAAGGAAGATGCGCTAAAATAGACTAGGGATGCGCTAAGACAAACTGTAGATGTGCTAAAACATGGTAAATGTGATGACTGGTTGGCAGATGCGCACTAATAGTTGATGTACATGCTAAAAAAGACTGGGGATGTGCTAAGAAAAATTACGGGCGTGCTAATATACCGGTGAATCTTGATGATTGCTTGGACGATGCGCTCTAACAGGGAATAAACACACTAGAATAGATTGGAAATGCGGTAAATTGGGAATTATCAAAATGTTCACAAGTTTGTCTATTTGTTCTATTTTTTTTTTTTTGCAAGATATTTAGTTCCAAGGTGTAATTTGTTAACTAGTTAAGAAAAATGGATGGGTATTTTCTTATAAATATTTGATTTTGATGATCTATTTGGATGATACCTTGGAAAAAAATGACTTTACACAATAAAGTTGGATTGTACACAATTGTTTTAGATTCTATGCTTTAAACATATAGTGAGTGTTCTAGAATCTGGTCCGATTCTTTCATTTTTACAAGTTTTTTTTTACACGAAGGAAAACAGATCAAGCACTATTCTAACTCAAATGGGCCACTTAGAATATCACAGCCCACAGCTTGCAACTATGTCAGCTCACACAACCTTGTAACCCCTTAGAGGGTGCCCATGTTTTTGTCTTTCCCGAGTCTTAGAAAAAGTCAAATCCTTCACTTTTCTCCAGGGTCTCTGATAATTATATGGTGAGTGTCTTGGGAGAAGATTCTTCCCTCCCCTTGCACAGTGATATAGGAAGTGTTCAGAAACTGACACAGTTGGATTCCACACTAAAGTTCGTAGATAGGGTATTCGTTCGGTGCGACAATAGATAAACTCCCTCAAGAGACCTCCAAATATTTAGAACATAGATTCTAGGGATGGTTATCTTGCACACTTCCGTTGAATATGGGTTTCCCCAAAATTCACTTTTGATTAGAGTGGGTTGGAAAACCTGGCTTTGGTTGTTCCCATTTAGGTCATTCCCATAGGGTGAGTAATTTTTCCCAATATGGCAGGCCTTCTAAAGATTTAATAAAGCATAGATAGAAAGTCTAGCATTCTGATCACCTAGTAAAGGGGAGAGCATAAGACTATTTCTTTTGAAACACATAATACATGGGGTTAAAACTATTTTTTAATTAAGCTAGATGCACTATCGTCACCAAAGGAAATAATTTAAAGACCTACAAACACCATTAGTATTTTTTGAGTTTTTTCTTTGACCAATGTATGTTTTCCAAGATTCTATGTTTGACAAGTGTATTTTGTACCTGAGACACAAAAAATGATTAGACCTCAAAAATTTGAAATTTTGTAAAAGAAAATCTAGCATGCCAGAACAGTTGTTAGATGCGTTATAACAAACTTTAAATGCGCTAAAAAGGTCTATGCGCTATAGAAAATGATGAACACGCTAAAATAGTAGGTCTAAGTGCCAAAAGAAAAATCCTCTAACTAGTGTCACTACAAATTTGATGCACTAGAACTATTTGTGAATGTGTTGGAATAGTTTGTCGATGCACTAGAATAGTTGTTGAACACATTGGAAAATTTTGTTTATGCGCTGGAATAGTCATCGCACATGCTAAAAGAAATACGTTAGAAACCTGTGAAAGCAATTTTCAAAAATAAAAGTTAAGTATGGGGCCAGGCCCTATGGTGGGTGCCAAAATAAAAGTGTGAATAAGTAAAGAAGTAAAAAACCAATAAAACTTCTTAATACGACATTATATCAATAGATTTAATCAACAATTAAGCTATTAAAAGCCTAAAATCCATTGAAAGCGTCATATTTCTTTTTATCTCCAAAGATTTATTAAATCACTATGGCTCTTAGATTGGGTAAGCACTGTGCCTATTAAAATGACAATCTAAAGAATGAGATGTCAAAATTTAGGAAACTAATCCTATATGATAATTGATAAATGATATTAATGATATGACATGAAACTTAATAAATGAAGCTACAACAAACTAAAATGCAGCTAAATAAGAATCCATGATTATGATTGCTATGATTAATGATATGATAATTGCAGAATGATAATTTCTCAATTTCTCTAATGCTATTTCTGCAGAGTAGGATTGCATAAACTTCGGATCCTTTTCCCGTAGACAATGGTTGTATTTATAGATTTCTTGACAACATATTTGTGAAGAAGCAGCCAAGCAAAGGTCTAGATTCAATTTGAAGATTTCAATGGTGAAGGCTTAAGGAATTGACAATATTATGGGGATTCTTTCTCCCCACAAAAAAATTAAGCCAAATGATAGGAAGGATTGATGGAAGAAGATGAAGGAGTTGCCTGCAAATTTGTTTTCAATTTGTCTTTGAATTTTTCTGTGAAGGTTTGAATCAATTAATTTAGACATAAATTAGACATATAATATGTAATTTGATATGTGCAAATTGTGAGTAAAAATAGGAGATAGCTATAGAATGCATTGTAATCGAATATTTTGGATTTATTCAATCTATGCAAGAAGATGTTAAAGTTAATAAAACAAACTATAGAATTCTATTTATTAAATAAATTTAGAAGAAAACATGATAATTAAATAAAATGAAGTATTAAACTTGTTTATTTAATTTAGATGATGATGATGTGAAATAGAATTTAATAGTGATAATTAAATAAAATAAAGTATTGTTTTTTTTAATTTAATTAAGAAGAAATAATGTAATTTGAAGAATTAAAGGTGAGCTATGTAGATTGTCTAGACCATAGGTCTATACAAAAATAATTTTCAGACACAAAATCAACTTTAGATTGTTCCGGTGAATGAAGGGAATCAAGAGGCAAAGACTAGCAGAAGTGCACAAGAACAAGAAGTCAGAGAATATCCTAAAACTCCCAAGTATGTAAGGCAAAATCACAAGAGAAAAGGTGTGCAAACTAGAACAATAATTTTTGAAGAGTACTTTCTAATTTCCAAAGTTGAGCCAAACAATATCAATGAAGCATGAAAAGATGAATATTGGATGGAAGCCATGGAAGAAGAATTAATGTAGATAGAGAAAAATGATACATGGGATCTTGTTCCTATACCTCAGAAAAAAATGTGATTGGAACCAAATAGGTGTTTCAGGAATAAGATGAATGAGAAAGGTGAAGTGGTTAGAAACAAAGAAAGACTAGTTTACAGAGGGTACTCACAAATGGAAGGTATTGATTTTGAAGAAATTTTTGGCCCTATTGCTAGAATTGAAGATGTAAGATTATTTCTTGCTTATGCTACTTTCAAGAATTCCAAAGTCTATTTGATGGATTTAAAGTCAACATTTTTAAATGGTGAGCTAGAAGAAGAAGTCTATGTGTAACAACAAGATGGATTTCAATTGATTGATGAAAAAGACATGGTATGCCGATTGAAGAAAACTCTATATGGACTTAAGCAAGCTCCTAGGGCTTGGTATGCTAGATTGGATAAATACTTATGGAATATTGTATTTAGTAAAGGTACTTCTAATAGCAATTTGTATTTCAAGTTGGATTAGAATAAATAATTAATCATTGAAGTCTTTGTTGATGATATTATTTTTGAAGGTGATGATGATTTTTGTATGAATTTTTATAATGACATGAGGTGAGTTTTAAATGTCAATGATAGGAGAGCTGAAATTATTTTTAGGACTGCGAATCACTCAGTTAGATGATGGAATTTTCATATCTTAGTCTAAGTATGTGAAAGAGCTACTGAAATTTTTTGGCATGGAAGACTCAAAGCCAGTTGGTACACCAATGGTGACTAGATAAAAACTTACACAAATTTATGATTCTCCTAAAGAAAATAAAAAAAAGATACAAATCATTGATTGGTGGATTATTGTATTTGACTCAAACCAAACAAGATATAATGAATGTTGTATGCAGAGTTGCTAGATTTCAAGTTGATCCTAAAGAGTTTCATGCGACTTTTGTGAAAATAATTTTTAGATACCTGAAAGGGACAGTTGATCTTGGTCTTTGGTATCCTAGGGATGATGATATTATCCTAAGTTCTTTCACTAATGTTGATTGGGCAAGAGATGTGGATGATAGGAAGAGTACTAGTGGTAGTGCATTCTTCTTAGGGAAGAAGTTGGTATCTTGGCTAAGCGAAAAGCATAATTTCATTTCATTGTCTTCTGCTAAGGAAAAATATATTGTTGCTACAAACAGTTGTACTCAAGTATTGTGGATGAAAAAAATGTTGAGATATCTCAGAATTGAGTATGGAGAACCCATTGCCATATTTTGTGACAATTCAAGTGCAATAAATTTTTTCAAGAATTCAGTGTTGCATTCAAAGACAAAACATATATCCATCAAATATCACTTCTTGAGAGATAAAGTAAGTGACAAAGAATTTAGACTAGAGTACATACCTACCAAGGAGAGAGTTGAAAAAATATTTACTAAGCCTTTTCCTAAGGATAATTTTGAGTATCTTAGAGTCAAGTTAGGGGTGATTTTCCCTCCTGATTAGAACTAAGAGATGTAGGTCTTTGCATCAATTCTTGAATTCATAGCCATATCTTATTCTGGATTGATGTTGTGGTGGTTGCTACTTGGAGGGAGTAGTCAGATGATTCAAATATGTGATTAGAGCATGTGTACCTTTTCCATTGATTTCAAAGGGGGAGAGAAAAGCAATGAAAAAAATACAGGAGAAGAAGGAAATAGGAAAAGAGTGCACAATCTCAGGGGAGATTGTTGGAGAAGAGCTAGTTGGGTTAATGGCATTATTTTTCACATGATGTGGAAATGCCAAATAGGGAGATTTTTTGATGTTGTGGTTGCCTCACTGATATATGGTTGTCATTGTTTCAAACCTATTAGAATTGATGATGCTTAAGGCTGTATATGTCAAAGATATTGAGAAAATTGTAATGAATATATTATAAATAGTCAGTGGAGCTAAGAAGGTCAGAATGCTAGAAATTTCTATACGATGAAGATCTAAAGATGCAAATGAAAGGGTTTGTTTCTAAATCCATCTAGTATGTTGTTTGAAAGTTTCAGTGGTATGTATCAAGATTTGAGGAAGTTATGAAGTTCTATGTGTCTACAATCATTCTTCTACTAAAGAAAGCGTTCTTGGAAGAAGAGGATGAAATTATGGTAATTTTAGTTGGTGCGTATGTACCTGTCTCATTCATGGACGAGTCTAGATTGTTCTTTATCCTTTATGTACATCCGCATTGATCAGAGTGTTCATGATCGAATATTTTTCCGATGTGTGCTTGTGTTTCATGTTCTTGGCCGACATGATGGTAGTAGCATGTTGTGGATCCATAAGGATTAATATTTTATTTTTTGGTGTGTTCTAAGGTGTTTTTTTGGGTCCTTGCTATGTTGTGACCAACTTGTGTTGGTATGCATTAATATTTATTCATGTATTGAGGCCGATAGTTGTAATTCATTATTTATTTGTGGCCGGAAAAGTAGTTGATGTAAATCTGTGTGGTAGATATATAAGAGAAATTGTTTACTCATTTTGAAGTGTGCTCAATGAATGCTCAGTGTGTGAAAGTGATGTACATGTGCGAATAAAGGTCAAATCATTCAAGAGCAAAGAAGAGTGTGGAAGAGTGTGTAGAATTTTGTGTGTGCCTAACCGAAGCTGTAATCAAGATTTTGTAGAAGCTAATCTTAGTTCAAACTCATCAGATGGATTTAATCTGATTATTGTATGTAAAGTAGTGAGCCTTCCTCTGAGCAGTGTGCTCTAGGAAGTGTGCCTAAATTCAAGTGCATTCCCTTTTCATTCTTTACTATACTTATAATAGGGTATAATCTTGTGGACTAATATCCACCATGGTTTTTCCCCTAACAAGGTTTCCACATATAAAATCTTAGTGTTTAGGTGTCTTTGATGTGTTATTGATTTATGCTTGCACTGTTAATTATTGGATTTGAGATTTAAGGTTGATAAATGCTGAATAATTTTGATTTTGGTAACAAATGATTCACCCCCTGTCATTTGTCTATCTTTGTTTTGCCAACATAAACCATTTTTATTAGGCATCACCAAGAGGTCATTGGAATGAGTGTGAAATAAGATAATTTAAAAATACCAGATAAAGTAAACAAATGAGATAATGTTCTTCATACCGCTAGCCAAGAATAAACTACAATGATGCCTAATGTTGATGTCCATTGTAGGAAGGATGCATCCTAGGACATGTTATCAGATGATTAAATTGCTTACTTACTGACCTAGACTTGAGACTTTGACGATTGAGCTTTCACTTTTGAACCTGCTAGACTTGCTTCTGATCGGTTTACCAAAGGATGAAAATGACGATTGATTTATTATGAACAGATTTTTTTTGCGAGTGACTTTTGAAATGGGTAAGATGCACCTTTTTGGGTTTTTTGAATGTTTTTGGTATTTTGCAATGTTTTGAGGCTATTATTTTTTGGGATTTTGAGATGTTTTAAAAATGTTTTGATTTTCAAATTTTTTGATGTTTTTGATTTTTTGAGATTTTGACCAAGAGACTAACCTAAAGACCTATCCTAGGGGTCTAGGGAGTTGATCAACAAATTATCCTTGCTTAATTTATACACATAGAGACCACGTAGTTCGACAAAACAACTCTATTTTTTGACTTTTTTGGATTTGATGCAGGAATATACCCCCAGCATGATGCAATAGACTAATTCGATATAGGCAAGACAAACTGACTGTAGGAATGTGCCAAGTAGTACTAGGGTGAAACATGATACAAACACAAGATCAAGCTATAATGTGGATGCAAATGGATGATGGAAGGATTGATGGATGAATGGTATGTGCACAGAATAAGCAATAAAGATCTTCGTGGATGGAGAGTGATTTATTTACACCAGGCACCTATTTTCTAGGTTTTCACCAAGCTACTTTCCCAAAGTGCCACCAAAGTGGTTTTCACAAGAGGACGATTTTTATCTTTACTATTTTTCAATCCTTTTTTCTGATTTTGGTATTGTTTGATTTTTTGTATTTTTGGTTTTACTCTTAAAAGATTAGGCATAAAACTTTTTGAGATGGGAGCTATTCATGGATTCCTACAGGAGTTCTCCTTTGGGTGTTGAAAATTGATATGGCCCTAACTTGTATCTTGTTGTGATGATGAATGGTCCCAACTAGTTGGGCTCAAAATTTCCCTTGCTATCTGGATTTGGAGCGTTCTTTTGATTTTCCTTCAGTACTAGCTCGTCAACTTGGAAGGTCCACCTCTTGATTTTCTTGTTGTAGCTTCATTTGAGATGGTTTTGATAGAATTGCAAGTGGTTTAAGGCATCCATACGCTACTCATCCAGTAGCTCTAGCTCATTCAGTCATGAGACCTGGTATTCTTCATCTGTAATGGGATTCTTTAGTGATACTCTTAAGGATGGGATCTTGATCTCGATGGGTAGTATGGCTTCTGAACTATAGACCAGGGAGAAGGGAGTGACACCTTTTTGTGTGCGAATGCTTGTACGGTAGGCCTATAAGGTAGAATTCAACTGTAGATTCCAATCACCAATGACATCATTTATTGTTTTCTTGAGGCTTTGTCGAGATAATTTTATTGGTAGCTTTTGCTTGGCCATTTCCTTGGGTATAATATGAAGTAGAAAAGTGATGTTGGATATTGAATTTTTGGCATAGGTCATGAACATCTTAATATTTGAAAGGTGTCCCATTATTTGAGATAATTTCTTGAGGGACACCATATCAACAAATAAGATAGTTCAAGATGAACTTGGATATCTTCTTTCCTATAATCTAGGTCATGGGAATAGCTTCCACCCACTTCATGAAATAATCCATGGTGGTGATTATAAAATTATGGCTTGTGCATGAGGTGGAGTGATTTACTAATGAGATCAAGGCCCCACTGCAAAAAGGGTCAAGGTATGATAATGGGGTGGAGCTCCTGAGCTAGTGCATGGATGAGGTCCCCATCCTACTGACACTGCAAACATCTCTTGGCATAGTCATGTGGCTCTCTTTCCATTGTAGGCCAATAATATCCCATCCTCAATAGTTTCTTGGCCAAATTCATACTGCTCGAGTGTGAACCATAGATTCCATTATATACCTCGGTTAAAGAATTCAAGGTTTACTCAATGTTTAGGAAATGTAAGAGGGTCCCTTTGATGCTCCTATGATATAGGGTATCTCCTAGGATGATGAAACATGATGAATTTTTGACAAAATCTCTTTTGAGGTTCGGGGTTATGTCGGAGGGAAGGAATCCTATTCTTAGGTAAGTGTAAATATCATGGTACCAAGGATCATCAAAACTAACGATTTCACACACAAATTCAGACTTTGGTACCTTGAATGTTGGTATGAGAAGCTGCTCTATGAGGTATTATTGCTTTGGGACATTGTGCGGTATCTCTAGGAGTGATCCAATTGTAGCTATTGCATCTGCTACTCTGTTATTTTCTCTAATTAGATGTTGAAATGTGTTTTCAATGAAGGACTCCTTAAGGCTTTCCACCAACTTCTTGTATGGAGTCAATTTGTCATCCTTTGTTTGATATTCATTATTTACCTAGTTGATTATGAGTTGTAAGTCTCTATAGACCTTAAGAGCCATGATCTACCACTACATTGCAATCCTCAACCCTATGAAAAGAGCCTCATATTCCACAATGTTGTTTGTGCATAGTAATGAAAACTTGTATGATTTGGGTATGCAATTCCCTTGCAGAGTGATGAAGAATATTCTTTCTCCTGACCCATGTTATGTGTAAGATCCATCAAAGTACATTTTCTAATGGTCTGCTACATTTATGTTGAAGATGGACTCAACAAGGAATTCTGAGACCAATGAATTCTCTGAGTATATCGGTGATTCTACCAATTGATTTGAAATAACTTGTCCTTTAATGGCCTTTTGTTCCACATACTCAATGTCATGTTCTATCAGGATCATAACCCACTTAGCCATTCATCCTGTGAGAGTTGCTTCAGAAAGTAGGTACTTGAGCGGGTCTATTTTTGCAATGAGCTTGATCTGATCTACTAGCATGTAATGCTTGAATTTCTATGCTAAAAATATTTTTGCTAAGAATGATTTCCCAATGGGTGTATAGTTAAAATTATGTCCTACTATGGTCCTACTAATGTAGTAGATATCCCTTTCCTTCCCATTTTCATCGTGTTGTGCTAAGAGAGCATTGAGGGCTTTTGTTGTTGCTGATATGTGTATAAGATCAAAGGTTTGCTTGGAATTGGTGGCATAAGGATTGGTGGTGTGAGAAAGTACTCCTTGATCTTGTTGAATGCTTGGTCACATTTCTTGTCCCATTTTTATGCTACCCCCTTGTGGAGTAGATGAGAATATGAGATTGCCTTGTCTACTAGTTGTGCTATGAATTGACAAATGGACTGGACTATTCCTTGTAGGCCTCTTAGCTATTTCAATGTCTTGGGTACTTCCATTTCAAGGATTACCTTGAATTTGGTGGCATCTAATTCAATTTCTCTCATTGATACAATGTAACCTAGGAGCTTACCTGAATATACTTGAAAGACACTCTTTTTTGGATTAAGTCGGACCTTGTACTTTTCTAGTCTGTTGAAAATGGAGCTCATAGCTTGTATGTGATCCATTCATTTTCTTGATTTAGCTAGTATTTCATCCACATAATCTTCCAGTCTTGTGAATCATGTGATGAAAGATTAACATCATGGCCCTCTAGTAGGTTGCTCCTGCATTCTTCAACCCAAATGGCATCGTATTCTAGAAATATATCCCCCACAGACAAGTGAACATTGTCTTATGATGGTCTTCGTTGGCTATCATGATTTGATTGTATCCTAAGAATCCATCCATTAATAATAGCATCTCATGTCCTGCCATCGTATCCACAATCATCTCAATGTTTGGAAGTGGAAAGTCATCCTTTTGACATGCTTTGCTTAAGTCTCTAAAGTCTATGTAGATGTGGATCCTCCATTTAGTTTTGAAATAGGTACAAGGTTTGAGACCCACTCTAGATAGTCAATTAATTGTATGAACCCTCATTCTAGGAGCTTTAATAATTCCATTTTGACCAGAAGTGCTATTTGGGGATGCATTTTTCTCAGGTTTTGTCTCACAGGCTTTGCTTTGGGATATACCTTTAGGTGATGAACTACAATCTTTGGATCAAACCCAGGCATGCCAGAATAAGTCCATGTAAATTTTACCTTTCTTTCCTTTAGGAACACAACTAGGAGTTATTGTTCTTCTATGAGAAATGACTCGGAACAAAATGTTATATGTGGTAGTTCCTCTGTTCCTAGATTGATTGGATTGCACTGTTCTACTAGAACCGCTGACTTTTCCTTGTGAATGGAACTGAGAGGAAGATTGAATCCTTCATCCTCTGATGCCTCAGAGATGTTTTCACCATTGGATGTGTCCTTTATTTTTACTATTTTTGGGTTAGAGAGTGCCACAGTGTGGTTTTCACTCAAATACCTTGAGATTATTCTCAATTTTTCACTTTTGCATTTGAAGGATTCAATCATTTCCCCGTAATAGGCTTGAGTATCTAATATGATGTAAAAACCTAGCTTTATGATCTCCATATGGTACTATATCCCACAATCGCATGAATTCTAAGAGTGCCTCATCATTTTCAAATGTGTCCAGAATTGGTGGTCCTCGTTGGTTGTAATCGATAATTTGGGGATAGACTAGGTTTATTTCATGGTTTTGATGGTCAGACTCAAAATACATGGTGCTAATCATGAGAAGAGAGGAATATTCCAAAAGCATAGGTAAGTCAGTTATGGTATCCTTGTCATTACTACTACTACACACATCAATTATGTCAAAGGTAAAGTTGTTAATGACTCGACCTATGGATATGGGTAATTGAAGGGTGGTTGCCGATAGCTAAGGGGGAGTTTTGATTGCTTTATTGGGGGGAATTCTACCACATATGGTTACACTCGAAGGGGTACACCCAAGGCCAATATTTTTCATGCTTTTTTCCATAATGATAGGTTCCAATCGACCATTGTTTTTCTTTCCAAGACTTTCATTTTTTTAATAGCCCATGCCCAACATTAATTGAAGTCCCCTATTGGAATCATCCATAGGAAAGGGTGGTACAAATATTTCATCTTGATAGAGGAGACTGGATACATCTCTCTCATCCGTCACTTCTCAGCCTAGATCCCTCCAACTCCTAAATCAAGAGGGATCCACTTTGAAATTTTGAGATGTTGTATTGGTGGGTTGTGTTTGTCCATGGGATCTAGGGGATTGAGGTAACTCCCCTACAACAAAGGCTCATTTCTTCATTTTGTATTTCCCACACCCATTGTCTTAGATTATGAGCTTGATTTCAGATATATCAGGAATGGCGGGTGTCTTTGTCCTATAAGTGGAGGAAATGTTGGTTGGGTCTATATATGGAGTTGAAGGGCCTTCATCGTTCTTTGGGACTTGGGGGATTTTATAGTACTTTTCTTCCTATTTTTTGCAATAGGCAAAGGGCTTAGGATCATAGTAGATTGTGACCTCTTGATTTTGGTATGAGAACTTGATGCATTGATGGAAGGTTGATGTGACTGCTTACATCCCATGGATCTAAATACGACCTAGGAAGATATTATAAGGTAGATCAAGGTAAAGAACCTAACAAGTGGTATCCATAATGGTTGGCCCTACTTGAATAGGGAGTTGGATAGTGCCCTTAGAAACTCTTTCTTGATCATCATAAGCTTTGATCGTGATGCCTTTTCCTTTTCCAATGGAGTCTTCAAAGAATCCTAGATTCTTTATGAGCTTGAGAGAACAAATGTCTAAAATTGCACCCCCATCCACCAAGACCCTCTTAACTCTTTTTCTAAGAACTAGGATTTCAAGGTAAAGTGCACGGTTGTGAGATGGCTGGGCAAGGAAGTCCTGATCAAAAAATACAAGGAGATTTGGGGTGGTAATGTTTCCAACCATAGCTTGGAATTGTTTAGTATCAAGATTGATAGAGACAGTTGATGAAGCCAATGCTTCCTCAAATATTTTTCTATGGTTTGATGATATTTTCAGTAGCTCCATGATGGAGATCTGAGTGGGGGTTATTTTCATTTGGTCTAAGACATTGTAGCCATTGGGAGCAGATTTCAGATTTGAAGTGGATGCCCTAGGTGGCTATGATGACCCAATAGTAGTGACTTTTTTTCCATGTGTAGTGACTCCACAATCAAATTTTTCCCCCTTGATGATCACAAAAATGATCGATTCATCTATGGATGTGACAACTTGTTCATACACATGGTTTACATTTCCATAATTTTGCTTCCCTTTGTTATTTCCTTGGTTATGCTTGGGCATCAGATTTGTGTTGATATTTAGATCTTGATTACTAGCTAGTTGCTCCATGTTTATGATCTTGTCATTGATGAGGTCTTGGATTACATTTTTAAGCTTCATGCAATTGGTTGTTGTATGCCCCTTGATTTTATGATAATCACAAAGGTAATTTTCATTGTACCATGGTGGTTTCTCTTGGGGCTCTTGGTAATTCTTATAGGTGGGGATTTTGGTGAGATTCTCATTTACTAATTTCTTCATGATGAATTCAAATGATTCCCCAAGGGGTGTGAACTTTATCTTGGGGTGATATTTGTTTCGGTGGTCCTTCTTGATTATTCAAACTCTTGATTTGATTATTGGGTGGTTATTGTGATACCGCATTGGTTTGCATGTAGTTGTTTTGCAATTGCTGATATGTTTGGGTATTCTGCTTTGGAGCACTAATCACAACCTTGGTGTCGAACACACCATCATTAGTGACATTCCTATTTTTTTCCCATGTGGAAGGTTTTTTGTTATAGCTTGTGGAAGGGTGATTGTCTTGATGTTTTTAATATGTGGGTGTACCCCTTTGTCCAATAAGGTCTCATTCAATGTTGAGCGCCTTGGGGATCAATTGGTTGTAAGTGGTGGTGCACTACACTTTTAGATGGAATGCCAAGGTTTTCTCAAAATTGGAAATGATGGTACAAATTTGTTGCTCCTAGGACATGGCCCAGTTGCTCTGATTGGCATTGGATCACCATCATTGTAGGAAGGAAGTGAATGATTCCCCTTTTCCTTGTTTGAGCGTAAATAGTTCCTTTAGACTAACATCCATGCCAATGTTGAATGCATAATTCTTTATGAATATTTTGACGATCTCTTGTAATGTTTTGATATTAGTAGAAAATTTAGAGAACCACTCCATGGCAGCACAAACCAAGCTTTGAGGAAATAGCCACATTAGATATGTATCATTATATGTGACTTCCATACAATGTACCTAGAATTCCCTGATGTGGTCCTCAGGGTTTCCCAACCTACGATATTTTTCAAATTTAGGGATTTCAAATCCCTTTGGGAATGGCATCATTCCAAGGCTTCTGTCGAAAGGATAAGGACATAAATTGCTTGATGTTCTTTTTGTTTTCCTTGATTGCAGATCAAGCACTTTTTGTGAGAGTAATTTGCTTTGTGCTATCACATTATCTTGCAGATTAAGAGGTGGAGTGAATGTGTTTTGAGGTGGTTGAGGTGGTTGATTGATGGGTGGAGTGTAGATGAGATTTTCTTGCAAGCCTTGTTGTGCAAGTAAGGCTTTCTGATATTCCTTCATTTGTTATTGGTCTTGTTTTTTCTATGCCAAAAAATATTATTGTTGGTCTTGTTGCTGTTGTGCCAACAAAGCTTGTTGTTGGGATTGTTTTTGAGCCACTTGTTGTTGTAATTGATACTATTGCAAGGCTTGTTGATATGATTATTGATGGGTTGCTTACAATTGTGCTTGAGATTGAGGTTATGCTTGCACTTGTTGAACTTGATATTGGGCTTGAGCTTGAGCCTATGCTTGTTTGGCTACTTATACAGCTTGCATGACTTGAGTGGTTTGAGCTTATTGTGTAGCTTGGGCAACTTCTTGTAGTTGTAGTAAAGCTTGGGCTTGGGAAACCTGTTGCACTTGTTGTACCGCTAATTGTGGTTGCGCTTGTTGAGCAGTTAGTTGTGCAACTAGTTGATTTTGAATTTGTTGAAGTGCCTTTTGTTGAGATGCTTGCAACATGATGCTAAATGAGTTTTCCATGTTGGGTCTTAGCGGTGGTGGTGGTGGATTTGGAATGGTGTTGGATATTGTGATGAGAGGGACTGTGGTATTGACAATTTGAGTTTGGGTGGTGGATGGTGTGATTGATTCACTTGGTCCTTGAGAGACCATGGTGGATGATGTGTTGATTGTGAGTGTTTCTTGAATGGTTTCCATCTGTTGTTGTTATATCAATAGAAATACATGAGGATTTGGTATGATGTTTTGATTATGATGGGGGGTTACTCAAATTTTTCTAATTGATGATGGGTAAAGGGGGAAGGCCTAACCCAAGGGATGGTGCAAATTTGAATGGAAAAGGTGGAATATGTGGAAAGATGGGTGGTGCATTCCCTTGAAGAGATGACAATGATGATGAGGGACTGAAGACTCCCCCTACTCCAAAAAAATCACCTTCTCCTTCTGAGGTCCTGGGGATAGAGGTTTGCATGTTGAGAGGATGAATGGGTAGGATCATGAAATTCTAGTGGAACATATAGATGTAATGTATTCAATTGGACTAATTGG
The DNA here is from genome assembly GCA_007115665.2 of Sequoiadendron giganteum. NCBI lineage: Eukaryota > Viridiplantae > Streptophyta > Pinopsida > Cupressales > Cupressaceae > Sequoiadendron > Sequoiadendron giganteum. The sequence continues at coordinate 388,543,868 of CM021110.1, forward strand.
CCCAATACAGTGCTTGAATCAAGCTCTTGGTTATTCACAAGGGGATGTACTTGAAGTGCATGAAGCAATGAGCTTCCCTTGTTGAAAATTGGCAGAGTTGGAGTAATGGATGATGTGATTTTTGAAATGCTTTGGGTGATGCTTTGATACAAAGGTGTGGTTGATATTAGGGGCATGATCCCAAGGGATTTTTCCATAAGGGTTCTTACATCATAATTGGAAGGGATTTTAGCCTGTTCCTTTGCCAATTCAAGCTTGTATTGGGAGGGATTTAACCTCATCATGGCATTGAAAATTCTATGAGTTTTGAGATTTTGCACCATTTCATGGATTTCATCTTGTGTCATCCCCAAGATATTTTCGGTGATGTCCTATACTTGAACTTCCTCTTGAGTATTTTGTGATGATGAAGGAACATTTCTTAGGGGATTGCTTGATCTAATGGGATTCATCTTAGGAGCGGTTTGACTTAGGTCACTCAAAGTTGATGTTTATTTGTTGATTTACATGTTCTTCTTATGTTGCAATCTAGTTTGCACCATAAAATAGGGATACATTTTCAAGAATGTGTGAGATGAACCTCCAATTCTTTAGATTGATCTAACTTTAGGTAGAAAAAGAGAAGAACTAGGATGATTAAGGATCAAAGTGCGACAAATGAAAGATGGGCGATGTGGATGATTGAACTCTTTAAGAAATATTGAAGGAGATACTAGACTTTAGGACTTGATTTGATTTGATTTGATTGGATTTCAACCTTGGCTTGATTCGATTTTGATTTTGATAGTGAAATCACAAACTCTAAGAGGTTGGATGTTGTCCTAGAGTAGATGTGTACACAAGATGATAATTTACCAAGTGTGTAAAGAAGGATTCATCTAAACACCCCTTGTCAAACAAGATGATTTGGATTTGATTTGCCTTTGGATTTTGGATAATGAACTTATAAACTTCAAGATGTTGGATGTTATCAAGAGGTAAACTTGTTCACAAGGATTGATAATTTGATCAAATATGTGGAGAAGAATTCATCTACACACATTTAACCAAAAAAAATGATTTGGATTTGCCAAAAGTCTAGCATGGAAGAATTTTTCAAGATTTCTAAGAGTTGTTGATGAGATATTTTTTATTGATGTTTGAGGGATGGATGAGAGTAATGAATTTGATCCTAGAATATACCTAGATAAAACTCCTTTCTACAAGACCTCGGTATTGAAGAATATGCTTTGTATTTCCTATGAGAAAAAAAAACTTTTGAAAGAGACTTGGATTTTGTTGACAATAAAACTCATAAAAATTAGGATTGTTCTTTGATGCACATTTGTAAAAGTTGAAAGTCAATCTTTCTCTAAATTCGTAAAGCATAGAAAAAAATTTCTTGTGAGCTTTGTGACTAAGACCTTTGGATTTTTGTTTTCAAACTTTGATTTTCTAAGAAATCATTTGGAATAACATATGTGTGGGGTTCAATTGTTTATTAGGTTTTCTTAAAGAATTCCTTTTACCACAATCAATTCTTTATTAAATTTTCAAACTAGATGTCAAAAGTCCTAACTTCTTATCATCCCACAAAGTTCATTATGTGGGGAATCAAGTAAATTAAGGAAAACGTTTCCTAATATTGAATTTAGTGAGAAAAAATTATGATATAAATCTGAATACTTAGAAGCCTCTAAGGATGGAATCCCTAGGGCAAGCAAGAGAACTTGGATTTTTCAAAGGTATTTGTTCCCCCCAAAGGGTTTGAAATTTTGAAGACTTCATGAATGCTTGTTTTTATCAAGTGTTTTAGCTCCAAGAAAAGTTTTTTGCTATCAAAGAATGTACACAACCCTATGGATGAAATGAGGCAATATTTGTTGAGTTCCCACTTGGATAAATACAACTATGCCTACTCTTAGTGGATGATTAGATACTTGACCACATAGGCTCCCCCTTATAGTGCACTCACTTATTAGGTCAGCCAAACATCAATACCCATGAAAATCCCATGGCATACTTCTCATCTCTACAAAGAGCCATAAAAAATTGGGATGTCTTCAGAACAATTGTTCTTGCATCAAAAAATAGATAGGGATTTTGGATTTTACAAAAGGTTATTTTTTTAATGAAGGAACCCATTCAGAAAGCCACATGAGGGGAAAGATCAACTCATACAAAGAGTATCACCTACTTGTCTGTAGGAGTTTTTGGAATGACGGGATTTCCCCAACATTCAAATTTATATACTAGTTAAGAGAATCTTGTCATTTAGCTCATTACTGGTTTGAGTCGTTCCCTTGGGGTGAGTGCTTTTTCCCACCAAGGTAGGCTCTCTAAAGGATGAACAATATAAAATGAGCGTATTTGTAGTTCAACCACCTAACACACTTAGGTGGGAGCACACACAATAACTTTTCTTCACACTCACAAAGTGTGTTCAATTTTAAGAATCCAAATTCAAGTGTGGAGGTAATCACTCATACAACCTAATATCACAAAAATAATTTTGGTTCTCAAGATCATAATGAACTGTGAGAGAAGTATGTACATAGTTTTTGAATGATATCAATTTGGATAAGGGATTACAAACAATGAGTACACATGTTCATTTTAACTACAAAGCAATGCTTTGAATTCCTTTTTAATCACCAATTTTGAAGTGTGAGATTTTTTTGTTCATTTATTAAGCCAAAAAAAAAATCTAGTGAGTTTTTATATGATTATTTTTTAACCCTTTGTTTTGATCTTTCTAAGCCCAAGCGAAATTTAGTAAATCCTAAAAGAAATAATATATCAAATCCTTAAAACAGGGATTATAATTTTTCCCCAAAGTGTTTAAAAACAATTGACGCAATGAGATAATGATAATGTGGATAAATCTTGTTCTGTGTTTCCTTCCTTCACTTTGATCAAGTCAACCTACAAAAATTGGTTAATGCTGCAAAATACAGACTAAAAAAACAAATTAGAAGCAAAAAATAACCAAAATGAAAAAGAATGTGTCAAAAAAAAAAACTAAAATCTACATTTTACCCTACTCCAATGGTGCAATCCAGGGTATGACATAGTTTGAGAAGGTCAGTGACACAATATAGCACCACTGATGACTAAGAGTGACACTCTACACAAAAAAAGTGAGCGTGATTGCAACACAATTTCAACCAGTGGCGTAGTTTAGAATTTGGAAGCTAGAGTCAAAGTTAGAAATTCTATTTTTTTGGCTGAGAAGACTCCATCGACATAGTTTGGAGTTTGTAGTGGTGCGATATTGTGTCACTGGATTGATAGCAGAAAAGTTTCTTGTAGACACAAAAAGAGTCAAAATACCACCATTTTTTTGAAAAATGTAATGAATTTCTCTAGATCTGCCCTCCTAACACCAAAAAGTGAATGGATATATTAGACCTGCACCAAAGTGATAAAACAACACAATGTTACTCAAGAAACAATTCTAGAAATTCACACATTCCCCATGAAATTCATTCAAATGTCAAGAACTATAAATGAAGTAAAGTAATCAAATGAATCTATCAAATCCTATTTAAAAACACTCAAACCCTCAATCCCATGGGGGAATTGGTGCCATTTTGATGTGGAAAATGGCCCTTTCCCAATTCCTTTATGTAATGTGATGAAGATTGGAAGCTCCTTGATGCAATGTGATGATAAACTTGATAAATTTGATGTAAAACTATGAAATTCAAATGAAATGGATGAAATTGTAAGTGAAATTAAGTATAGTAGACTTGGTTGGATTGCAAATGATCAATTCAATAGGAAAAGCCCTCTATTTATAGAAGAAAATGATGGAAGGAGAGAAAAAATGGATGAATGTGGGATAAAAGACCAACCAATGAGAGCACTTGTCCACATGTGATTGGAGGAGGAATGAGAAAATTTTGATGAATGTGCAAATAAATTCAATTAGGTGGAATTTGAAATTTGTGAAATGACAAGTTGGAGGGAGAGGAAAAAATGTAGTAAATGCCACTTGTTTCAAGGAAAAGGATATGTAAGAGGCCTTTAATGCCTTGTTGGATGTACTCATCCCTTTTGGAGGGATTTTCAAATTTGACGAATATTCCCTTTTGATGCCAAGTTGAGAGAAAATAGATGAATTAATAAATGAATTAAATTGATTTATTGGTGCAAGTTGCAAAATATAGAGTATTGGAGTAATTGGGATTGGATTGGAGTGAATAGGATTAGCATTAATCAAAATTTGATTAATTTAGGTGAAGATTAACTGATTTGACAATTTTGACTTAGATTTTTGGATTTAAATAAATCAAAGTTGAGAGGAATAATGATTTTAGATTTAATTAAATAATGATTGATTTATTTAATCAAAAGAGGGTGATGTTATATTAAATCAAATAAAGATTAATTTAATTAATTTAAAGGAGACGACTTTAGAGATCAATTAAATAAAGTGCATTATTTGATTACTAGAGGGGTTATCAGATTAATTAAATAAAAATGATTTATTTAATTAATAGAAGTGAATGACTTAATCAAATAAATTTGATATATTTAATTAAGAGAGGAAATATGATAAATTTAATCAAATAAAGATTATTCAATTAAATTGATTAATAAAGGGGATGATTCAGGAAGAAGTGATGTTAGTAAGATCAGGATCAGATGTGTAAGATCAATCTGTATATTTTTCATGTCTACACAATAAATGCTTGTTCTTGGCCATAAATGATGAACCTACTACTAACTCTGAAAAACAAGTGAAGGAATGCCCTCTGGAGAAAGAGAAAGATGAAGGTACAATAATATCTGATATACAAACAAGAAAAGAACTATTGGGTTGTTGATATTGTCTGTTCACATCACATGACTCATGAAAAGAGTTATTTTGTTAAACTTAAAAAATATGATAGCGACTTAGTTATGTTTGGAGATGATACTGGTGCTAAGATAATTTGGGATAGGTTTAGTAATTTTTGATGGAGAGAATAATATTGGTGATGTTGATTATGAAAATTGAGAGGGGTGTGAATCAATTGTCAAAAAATTTCAAATTTAATTCAATCACCAGAACTAATAATTAAAACTGCTTAAATGATTAATCATCAAATTCCAATGCAAAAACTCAAATTCAAAACATAAACACAATAACACCAAATTTACATGGAAACCCCAATGAGGGAAAAACCACAGTGAGTATTAACTCACACTATAGAGAATATGAAAATTGATTACAAAAAGGCTCATTTCCTGAGATAAGGCTCACTGCTTGAAATAAGGACTAACTATCCAATAGGGCTACAACCTAGAGGGCTCACTACCATAGAGATACAAAGAAGAAAAAGAAGACTTGTTACAAAGAGACTACAATCCCAATGAAGTAAAGGATTCCACCATAGTTAATTGATCAACTTGCATGAATGATAGATTTTTCCTTCTTCTCACTGCATCCAAAAACTCAACATTAAGCTTCACACTGATTTTCTACACACAACTAACACACAGACTTTTTGACTAGCATCAATGCCACATCTACTCTTTCACTTATCTTCCTTATTTCCTCTTTTACATTTTTCATTACTAGCTCATCCTATATTTATACTATCTCCAACCTTGGAAAAGAGATCCAAAGTTGGCCATCCAAATTCAAATTCAAATTAGGTCAGCACAAACCATTCTAGGGTGGAAGTAGAATGAGGGCAACCCAAAAAAATGCTTCACTAGGACCCAAAATAGATCCAACATGCTTCATTAACTTTGAAGATAGTGATTAACACAAGGTTGGACAAGCCAATGTAAAACTTAGAAAAATTAAGCTCGAAACTTCTAGAAACCAAAATATCTTCAATACAACCAAAAAATATTAACTCTAGAACCGCAAGTCAAAAGACTTCATGTAAGATAAATTCAAAATAGTAACATTTCTCCTGGATGTCAACGAGAACACAAAAAAACATAGCTCACAATTGGTGAAAACAACTCAAACTTCTCAATGAACTAACAAAAAAAAAAAGGATATAACAACCTTCAATAACCATAACCAACATATCTGAACCACATGAACATAGTGGAGTATAAATAATTAACAACTGAATACCTATAAAATTTATTTTATACAATTTTCTCAATATCTTCAATATATACAACCAACAAAAACTACTAGATAACTAATTGACTAGTTGACATCAATGAAAACACCTTCAATCCTTTCTTCATTCTTGCAATAATCTCCCCCTTTGTCATTGATGGAAACATATAATGTGAAAAACCATCAAAGACACCATACCAATTTTGAATATACTTCTTAGGATTTTTATTTTTGCTTCTCCCCCTCAAAAGATCATTTTTCTCATTACCTACTTTTGTGAATATAAATTTACCCAAGCTCCCTTTGGGAAATTTTTAGTTTTGCTAAGTACCGGCCCATGCCTCATCTATTGAAAAGATCATTGGGCTCCTTTTGCAAAAGATTTTTCTGAATGCTACCACATGTCCACCAGGTGCTCTTCGCAGAGATTTCTTCCTTTTCTCTTCAAACAGCTCTCACCATGCCTCCATGTGTTGGAAATTCACACAATTCATGGATCCTTCCCTTCACATCCCTATCGAGCCTTGACCGCATGCCAAACAACATCAGTCTGCATACATTCCTCTGCGGCCCCCACCAACAACACTATTTGTAGGAAAGATCTTCACATGTCTTCACCATATAGGCTTTCACTGCAAGGAGGGAGGAATGAACCACAAGCCCTGACCTATTGCCATGTTAATCTTCTAAGGGCTTCAATGTGCTACCTCAGAGCAAGCAACAACCTCACCATTTGTGCTAGGTGTTCTGACTATCGTTCTGAGTGAGAAACACGTTTTGATGCTCTATTATGTTGGGACCACTGCTATCATTCATAGGGGATGCATCTGGGTTGAGGACGACTATGTTCATGGCTCAAATCTTTTCCATTGTAATGGTTGGGAGAAATCATTAGTGTGTGCATCATTTCTCATGATCGAGGGATCTTTTATGTTATTGGCTCGCTAGACGGTGGATTTTTTGATATAAATATTGCTTCTTCTCTCAAAGAAAGGGTTCAAAATTTAAATAATTAAATTGTGGAAAGAAATCAGGCCCTTTTATTGTTTTATATTATTGCATAGGATTTTCAGACTATGCCATTGTTCAACCTTTCTATTTCTTAAGTATTTGATAAAGTTGTATACTACACCATTATTGTATTGAGTAATTTGTTCGTAGACTTCTATAATTTCAATATAAGCTAGCTGATTAAGATCATGTATGTAACTCTTCTTTTCAGTAGATGTGTGGAAGTTATTTTATGTCATTGAATAAGTTGTCCAATTTTCCATTTTGATTTCTATTGTTATGAGACATAGAATATTCTTGAACGACCCTTAAATCATATCTCAAAGATAGGTTTATCAGGTCTATATCTACATATTGGTGCATCACCTTAGATTAGATTTATTTTATATTCATTTATTTATACCCCTTTTCAATCCCCAAATTACAGAAGAAGCCAACTTCTTTAAAAACTTGGAGGTCACTCAGTTTAGCACAATAGGTCCCCCCTTTTGACTCAGTTTCCCATAAAGGATGTTATATTGTCAATTTTTGGCATCAACAATTTCTTTTTTTGGCATGCCTAGTGGGATAGCTTAAATTTACCTAAAATAAAGAAGGTGTATGAGCCATTGAACTGCAACTAGGTCTTAAGCAAAAAATAATTTTGGCTTGTTAGTGCCTTCGCTAGTAGCAGTATGAACCAAAATTCATCCAATGAATGTTTTGATCCCTCCACCAGCCATGTTACAAATTGCAAAGAGAAATTATGTGGCTTGGGATCCCGGAAGTCCCCTTGTATCCCCAGTTGAACCTCTCATTTAGGCCCTAATCTTGGTCTCCTCTCTAAAATCCATTCCTAAATTCACTAGATATGGTTCAAGAACACCATCCAAATATCTGCAAGATGTGGCATAGATGTGTTTGGTGCATGGATTTACAGATCAAAACATAGGTTTAAGGTTGCTCCTAGCCTCCTTTTGAGGGAAAGCATTAGACTGGTACCACACTCTGTCGACTAACACCATCGGTACCTAGGATCATCTCAAAGATCCTTTCTATGAAATATTCTTGAATGATGGAGACAGGTCTTCATTATATCATTAGTTGGCAACAATAAAATGGGGCCCATATGAACCCATGACTAACTCCAATGCCTAGCTCCATATAACTTGACAAAGAATCCAAACTGTTATCGATCCACTAGATGAGTTGGCATTCATGTTCTACTTGAAATCCATCAACATTGATATCTCGATGATGATCCAGTCTCTTGACAAAACCACACTACCAGATGCATACAACGTAGCAATCAAGGTGGAGAACAATTTGATCGATGCTAGGAAGTTGCTGCCCTGACCCATCATGCATATATTTCTTGAAGTATCAGCTCCTGCCAAGGAGATGTCATCTACTAGTGTGCCCACATCTCCTTCATATATGTACACATATCCAAGCGCACCAAAAAATGTTTCTTCTACATCTGGATCTTCAAAGGATGAGAGGAGAAACATAAAAGAATTATTTCAGAACCTAGCAAATGCAGTAACTACTATCAAGCACAACCAAATCACTCCTCCAAGACCAGCGTACCAAAATTATCAAGGTGGAAGACCATACTACCAATAGAACCAATAAAAAGGAGGCACACACACAAATCCAAAGGCTCAGATGACTAACCACATAGTGTCAGTACCTACTCTGCTAGGAGTTACTCAACCAATTACAAGTAGAGAGCTGACCTTAGGGCATAACAACCTCATCAAATATATCAATCCCTAGTGTTTCCCTTGCGGTGATGCACATATGCCTCAAAATTGTATGCATGGAAAATTACAATAGAAGGTTGCAGAACAACAAAACCAAGGTGTGGCACCAAATTCAGGAGGTTATACATATGCCTCTCTCCAAATGGAGAATGTGTTTCTTACAGCAAAAATGCAAGGAATGTTCTTGGAACAAGAAAACGATGTAGCTCCCAATAATGCCCTTTTCTCATGGATTCAAGGAGAAGAAATGGTGTTCATGTATGAGGGATCCACATGAGAGACCCTATAGGTGCAATCTAACTACAACACTTGATTGAAGAGGATATTCATAGACGAATTGGTCACTCTGTAGCCTAGAAGCATCCCAGATCAATCTCCTAGTCTTTCAACAATTTATCTATAGGCACAACAGCACAAGGAGATTGTTATAACCAGGGCCAAAGAATAGGAGCCTCCAAATCTGCCACCATTCAACGTAGTAGAAAAATTGAAGAAATATTCTGATAACGTATCCCTTTGGGATAGCTTAGCCATTTCAGAGAAAAAGTTGTTGTTGCAAAGGGCCCTCTAGGAATGTGTAGTTGTTCAACTGATAGAGAGATTTATTGAAGAAAAGGATACTAAACCATCACCTTTAGCCAAAGTTCTTGCAAATACTGTAGAGGAGATCTCTCCTCAATATCACGAAGAGAATCTGAAATCTAAACCTTTTTTCTTAACTCATTGCCAGGAAGAAACTGCTACATAATTCCATGATTGATTTCAGTGCTAGCACCACAGTCATGCCTAAGAAAATAGTGAAAGCCTTAGGACTTAGCTATGAACCCTTAAAGAGGGGGGCTATGTAGCTAGATGGGAACAAAGTAAAAAATATAGGTGTCATCAAAGACCTCCCCTTAACTTTATTCTCCTACCCTAGCATCATAGTTCCACAAGATACTATGATTATAGATGTTCCTCCCATGTTCGACCTTTGCCTATCCCAGGAGTTCACATCAAAGATAAGAGGATACCTTTCTTTGGATTGGTTACACCTAATTCTTAGGACTAAGCACAAAGCTAAAATAAAGGTAATATCAAAACCTTTGCATTTGGAAAATGTAGCCGATCAAGCCATGATCAAATTTGAAGCCACTCAAACTTCTTTCACCAAGGAAGAAACTTATGGTATCAAGTTTCTTGAGGATGGGAAGGTAACTGGAGACCAGACTGATCAAGAAGAGGTCCTCTTGAGTGGATACATAGACAATAATCCTTTCCGTAACTATTATGCTATTGGGTTAGGCACTTATGTCATCTACGATGAAGATTAAGAGATCCCAAAGGTAGTAAAGGACCCCATGATAAAAAAAACCTCAGAGTTGTGGACATTGCACTTTGATGGTGCAAGATGTAAGGTTGGTACTAGTGCCAAGATATGGCTAACATCTCCAACCAATGAAGATATTCTTAGATATTTTCACTTCTAGTTAGCTTGCTTTAACAATGAAGCTGAATATGATGGTCTTCTGCAAGGTCTAAGCCCTGCAACGCGGATGGATGTCAAGAAAATAATTATGTTCAGAAACTCCAAAATTATAATTAATCAAGTTAGAAACATCTCTATAGAAAATAATGTCTACATGTAGTCTTATAGACATAGGGTATGGGACCTCATTGAAGGTTTCAAATTTTTTAACATCCACGTACTACCTAGGGAGAATAATTCAACTCTGGATCACATGGTGATAATAGCATCTTAATTCAATCCTATCTCTAACTTGATTAAGAATGTACACTCTGTGTGAGTGATCGTCTGACCCTCCATTCTAGATAATGATCAGAGTAGGAAAGTATTTGGAAATGATGAATAGATTGGCTCATTCATCCAACAATCAAGATAGTTTTCTGATCAGCTTCAACCAAAGATTGAAGAAGCATATGAAGGGAATATCGTTCAATTGAGATCCAATAAAATTCTAAAAGGTCTGGTCACTCTAGAGAATATGTTCAATTTTATCATGCAAGGAATGATAGAAGGAATTTTGTGGTATACAAGGAGGACTATACCAATCTTGAGGTCAGAGATGAAAGAAAACTAAAAGTCAGGAAAAAAAATTGCAGCTTGACAACGATAGACTCATGCAATTTTATGAAAATTATGAAGGAGTTGTGGCTTGGTCTTATGATTAAATTAGGGGATATTATCTCGACATCATTTAGCATACTATCGAACTAAAAAAAGGTGCTAAACCCCTCCAATAGAAGCAAAGGCCCATAAATCCGAAGATTGAAGCCCTCATGGCACAAGAGTTAAAAAAGATAATCCATTCCAAGATTGTGTTTCCAATGAAGCACAACACATGTGTGTCTAAAATTTTTCTAGTTCGAAAGAAGAATGGAGACATTTTTCTCTATGTCAACTTCCACAACCTAGATTGAGCATTGCTAAAGGATCATTACCCACTGCCTTCCATGGAATCAATCTTACAAAATGTGGTAGGTTCAAAGATAGTTTCTCTGTTAGATGGATTTTCAACCTACAATCAAATCCAGGTTAAAGAAGAAGATCAACAGAAGAAAAAACTCACTACCAAGTGGGGAACGTTTGTATATGCTAAAATTCCTTTCGACCTCTCAAATACAGGAGCCACTTTCCAACAAGTAATGGATATTGTGGATTTTATTGAGGGGCTAGTATCGAGATTCGACCCACCAAAGACTATCATTTTGGATAATGAAAAGGCTTTCCTAGGCTCCAAGGTATGTCAATTCACACTTACACATTTCATATTCTTGAAAACATCATCAACTTACTACCCATAGGGGAGTGACCTAGCCGAGTCGACTAATTTTTTTTTTTTGAATCATTAAAAGAATTGATTCATATCACGAGAAAGAGTGGTACAAGAATCTTTGGACAACACTCCGGAAAAACTGCATAACTCTCAAGAAATCCGTAAAAAAATCACCATATGAGCTAGTGTATGGGAAGGCACTGTTTCCCATCTCTATGGAGATTGCTTCGCTATAGCTGCTCAAATCCTTGAAAATTGAAGAAAATGAAGATATGGAGATTTGGTTGGCCAAGTTGCTGGAAGTGCAAGAAAAAAGAAAAAAATCTGTAATAGCCATGTCCAACCACCAGTGGGTGTTTAAGAGATTGTTTGACAAGAAATATTTAGACCAAGGTTTAAAATGTGGGGACCTAGTACTAAAATTCAATGAAAGGGCTGCAAAGCTTGGCCAAAATGGAAAATTTGATAGCCTCTAGGAGGGCCCTTTCAAAATAATTCAATGAAAACAACACAATGCATTTGAATTGGAACATATGGAACATGAAGCACTATGTATTCCAGTTAATAGAATTCACTTAAAATTGTTCAATTAAGCTTTAGTTATTATGCTTGTGTAAATATGTGAATATTGTAATTAATTTTCTTCATTTTTGTTATTTGATCTTTCAAATAATCCACATTATAGGAAACTGAGAAATTCATGGAACCCATTATTGCACAAGAAGAAGATGAAAATGCTACCCAATATGCAGAAAAATGAACTCATGTGCAAAGAATTAAATTCAATCCATATTGCAGAAACACATGAAAAGGAGACAAGAGGTTTTATATAAGCAAGTATATTCATTATATATATATGATTTGGTAAATACCTTTCAAAATGGCTCTGAGGCCATACGTTCGAAAGTATGACTATATACGATGCATCTTTTATATATATGTACAAAAAATCATTTTCTAGGAATATCTATACAAAAAGGGGAAAAATGATTTTTAAACTTTAATTATCCAGAGTAGGAGCATTATCATCAACAACACGAGCATTGTTTTCACTAGCAATAAGGTTGTCACCAGCAGCAATGGGACCAAGAGTAGTAGCATTAGCACCAAGAACCAACAGTTGATGAAACACAAGGTTCCTAAAATCCGTGTACTAGTCCACATCATAAAACAACACCACATTATAGTAGTGCAATAGAAAGTGACATGCATGGGTAGCTCTCTCACGATGTTCAGCTAGTGAAAGAATCTAGAACTTGCTTAGGAATGGAACCCATGGTACCACCGCATCTTCTTCAATGTTCCTCCATAGGTCACTTGCAACAAGAAGGCCTAGGCCATAGACTGCATGGTTCACCACCTCTCCAAGGCTTCTGAGGTACTTCTTCAGGAAAAAAATGGATTTTCAAATGTAGAATCATAGCCTTAGGGACCTGAATGTTGAGAAAAGAAGCAACAAAGTGGGAGTAGATATTAGTATTCACCCGATACTTGTCTTCATATTCAATAGAATCTCTACCCATAACCCATTTCATGGCTATAATAGCTAGAGAATGATTGTTTTTGGTCATACACTTGAGATGGCTATTTGAAATCTTTTGTAAAAATGTTGTTTGGGACTTGTTATAGACTAGCCTAATTGGAGTGTTCATGGTATCAGAATCTTCTCAGCTACCTAGGCCTAGCTCTTCGCAAACTCAAATCCTACTCAACTTCCTAAACAATAATCCTAGCTAATCACCTAATGCCAATTTTTCTAATAGCTACATGTGATTTTGCTGCTGGGATAGGGCTTATTTATAGAAATATCCAAGGTAGCTTGCATGCCATAAGCATGTTTCTAATCGAGTGTTAAATCAAAAATTCCACCAAAGGCCTGCTTGATTTTCCGATCTAGTTGCATTTGAAGGTACAAATTGTTGTGTGAAAGATTAAGGAGTGGTAATCAATTAGCACAATTTTGTGGTAGTCCCAAGCGATAGCTCATACAAATAGATGTTGATATGTCACACTCTAGGAAATTTCAAGCTCCAAGGTTGAACACAAATCTTTTCTAAGTACTAATTACAACCTTGGCTTAATTATTCTTTTTGGGATATTAATTTCTAAAGTGTGTGAAAGGATAGTGAGCCTTCAACAAGTAGCTCAATTTCCTAGGAAAATTTCACCGAAGGACATGATCACTGAGGTAATTATGAATTCTTGTCTTTTCAAAAATGAAAGTAATTCATTTCTCATGGGCATGAGATTTGGTGATACACACCGAATGGGATGCGAAAAGGCAACTGTTGTCTTCCGGTTTAAACTAGTAATATCAAAGGAAATAAAAGCTAAATATTTCATACAAAAGTTTAAAAAAATGAAAAATTTCTTGAGTACACAAAGGATTTTGAGTGTGAAATTGTTGAAAAGACCAAAGTGTTATGCATGATAATGGTGAAGCAGCTAAGTATAGAGGTAATTGCAGGAGATTCACTACCCTGGTGTGGATTGAACCCAAAGAAAGAGGTAAGGATGCATCTAGGTTTGCGTTTAGAGCCATGCATAGTGTTTTAGGTTCCATTCATACTGATTTAGTGTGTTTTCTGAGCAAAATCTTGTTAAAAATAGAGTTAGCCGAGGGTTCTCAAGCAAAAATACAAGGTGAGGGAACATAAATTTTATATGACACCATGTGTGTAGTGCAAACCACCTATATCTTCGAGAACATCTCTTATGCTTAACCTGGTATACCAAAGAAGCCAACATGGGTGAATACAAGGGTTGCAGAATGAAAGACTACCCACAAAGACCAGATCTGAATTAAGGAGGAGTGCGATAATATTTATGATCCCATCCTTGCAAAGAACCCTAAGAATCTTAGGGAGGCGACCTGAAAAAAGATGAAGATGAATAATGACCTAGATTCCTTGGCATGTAAGTGTTGGTTTAGTGGGCTCCCTATGGTCTTGTTCATGCACTCACTACAGGATTTGACCCCAATTTCTGATGGTTTTTTGTTGAAATCTCGACGATTCATTGTTGGCTAACTGACGAATCACAAAAATCAGTGCCGTCACTCAATTTCCGTCTACATCCTGACGGGCTGTAAAACATCGACCTCATGATGCAAGCTCATCGAAACCGCGATGCCCACTTCATTGATCGCGTGATGAATAATACCCGGATGACGGGAGGCATACCTTTGCCAAACCATTGGATTAACAACATAAGTCCGTCGCCATTATGACACAAGTTTGATGTATTGCCAATATTGTTGAGAGATCAAGACTATTATAGCGATGAAAATTGCTTGAGAAGATATATCGGGAGGACTAGATTTTGGTCTCAGCGATGAAGTTTCATTGGCAAGATACACATATTGTCTCATCGATGAAGCACGAGGGAAGTATATCGGCAAGAAATATATCATCGAAGTAAGTTCTGAATGTCTACCCAACCAGCTATGTGACACCATTAAGAATACATCGGTAGGTGTCTTGGCAACATAATTTAGATTGAAATAGCGAATAAAGTTCGTCGAACGCGTGACGAAATAGGCAATTCATTACGGCGAAAATTCATTGGATACATTGCAAATTCGTCAAATGCTTTTTGCGGTTCATCGTAAATTCGACGAGAAATTGCACTTTTAAAAAAAAAAAAACTATTCATTGAAATGTAGGCATATAAGTGAAAGATCAAGACTATTACAATGATCAAAATTACCTGAGAAGATATATCAAGAGAACTGGATTTTGGTCTCAGTGATGATGTTTCATTGGTGATATACACATCTTGTCTCATCGATGAAGCATGAGGGAAACATATCGTCAAAACATATATCATCGGAGTAAGTTCTGAATGTCTACCTGACCAACTATGTGATGCCGATAAGATTACATCGGTAAGAGTCTTGGCAACATAGTTGAGATCGAAAGAATATTTAGTGGGGAGACTCACCACGTCGGGGAAACTATAAAATATCCTAGAGATACATGATCTCTTGTCGATGATGATACAAATGGATCGAAATACTTATCGGGGTGACTCTGGGTGATATATAAAAGTAGTCAAGTTGGCCAAGCCTTAAGAATGCACGATTGATGATATCAGGCTTGTTTGTAGTAGAAATAATGATAACTATTTTCTTGGCTATCATACAAGCCATCTCCATCAACAGAGCTTTGAAACCAAATCCACACACAACACAATGTTCATAGTGAAAAGTTAGCACTTTCTTTCATCTTTGCAAATTGGTTTGATGCTTCAAACGATGCATTTCTTATATTGAAAAGTGCATTACTTACCTTATTGAGCTTCTCTTTATTTTGAGAATAGTTTAATAATCTCTACTTAACAGGTCCAACCACATGAAGGTGGAAGCTCATTTGGCCCTCCCCCCCCCCACCCTCCTCACATCACTCTCAATTCCCCATACCCGATCATATAACAATAATCATTCATTCATCCATTAATAACATATAACATTCATTCATTCATCCTGCATTAATAAAATATAACATTCATTCATTAACATATTCACATTCATTCATTCATTCATTCATTCATTCATCCATTAATAACAATTAACATTCATTCATTAACATATTTCATTTTTTCAGTTTTTACATATTATCAAAAATATGGCTGTCATAATATGATTACAATCACTTTTTTTTTTTTTTTCTTTTTTGCAGCTAAAAAAAGCTGAAGTGGAGTATCATTTTCAAAATCATCTGTCCCCCCTTGAGTTGTTCTGAGCTCTGCTCGTGATCTTAATGTATGCCTAGTCATGTACTCACAACGTGGACGCGGCTGCAAGGGGGGGTCTGCTGCAATAGCAAAGAAATGTTAAATTGATATGTTTTATTATTATTGTTACACGTATTTCATTAATTAAAAGAACATCAGAGTGGTGCTCTTTACCTGATTGGGCCACATCATGTTCTTGATATTGTCTTATAGCCTCATGCTCAACATGTTGAACACCCTCTAAATCTTGATCTAGAGTTGAAACACGAAAGATTACATTAATTAATACACCAATTGCAATTAAATATGTTTAAAAGAACATTAGAGTGGTCCTCTTACCTGATGGAGCCACATCATGTTCCTGATCTTGTCTAGCCTGATCATGCTCAACATGTTGATCACACTCTACATGCTCTAAAGTTGAAACACGAAAGGTTACATTCATTAATACACCAAATGCAATTAAAGATGTTTAATTGTATTAATCCATACTGTGTTTTGTATAGCACATGAATACATCTAGTACCGGGATGCACACCATGGACTTCATCAGTAGGTTGTGCTCCACCCTCACCAGGCTGCATTCCAATGTCATGTGTAGGATTATCATTGCTTATCTGTGTAAAACAAATAGGCACATTATTATGGTGGAAATTAATATTGAACAGATTGCACAAGTATTCAATTTGAAATAAACTTTATTGAGTTTATTTACCTGCGTGTTGGATGCAGTGGAAGATTGTGTTTGCCCAGTCGAGACTCTTAGCTATTCAGTCAGGGCTCCATAGCCTTGGTCGAAGGAAATCTTTAGGTCCTCTTCTGTGGGCACTCTGTTGAAATCAAAGCCCTGCATTTTTGCATGCGATCATGAATTTTGCTTCTATGGTGTGATAAAACCAAAATTGTTTGCAATTTATTATTTGGATGCAATATTTCATTTATTGATACTTACAAATCATGTGACTACTTTCATATAACCACCAGAGCCAAGTTTGTGTTGCTCGTGTTTTTCTAGTCTTGCCTTTGTTGCCTTCGATGTGTCGAGCAGCCTATGAAAAATTTCAAATACATTAGATTATGTGAAAAGAAATATTAATCTGTATATAATTAAATTTTTGATAGTATGACATACCTTCCTTGGCCTATTAGTATCTTTCCTTTCTTATTTTCAGCCTTCTCCTTTCCATCCAACACCAAGTCCTTCCACTCCCTTTTCAGAATCATGGGGGGATGCTCGTACTTTTTGTTCTTCTTTTAATGTGACCTATATTGGTCCCTCACATACTTTAGATAGGTACCAGCTTTCTTAAGGACCTTGGTTCGGCTGAATGTTTTATCACCGAACAACACAACTAAACGGTTAATGAGCTCATCTTTTAAATCTTGATTTTGGGCATTCCACCATGTACGTATGGTGGGCTCGAAGATCTCCAATGAAATATCACTTAAATGTTTATAAAAAACATCATTTCTTGCAGGAGCAAGATGTATAATTAGAAACTTAGAAGGGCAAGGTGTATAATTAGAAACTTAGAGATGTGCATGAATAATATAGCAAAAATGGAGGCGCTCGCATTAGGATTGGAAGTCTGTACAAAGAAAGGAATTGATTCGGTAGAAATAGAAGGTGATTCTCAAATCTGCATTCAGGCAATCACATCAGGGAAAACACCAAATTGGAAACTAGACAATTGGATAGGAGTAATCAAATCCCTTCTTTGGAAGTTAAATGATATACCCTATCAAATGTCTATAGGGAAGCTAACAAGCCTGCAGGCCTCTTGGAAAACTGCGGAGTAAATCAAGGAAAGGTAATAAAAGTTGACAACTTCATGGAGCAGTGGTCATAACTACCAACACTTCTAATCACCGATAGTTTGGGCGGATGAAAGATATACAAAATATCTAAAAAGCAGTGAGCTAGGACAATTGGATGGGATAACAGATAAGACTCGAGTAGCATTTAGCCAAAGCATTAGGAAGTTGTGCCAGACTCATGGGACAAGTGCAAGAATTTATTGGAAGCCGAGGGATAAAAGTGTTAAGGCACTGCTCCAGACTCAAACTTCAGAAGGACAATGGTGTATAAGTTTGGTGTGCACTATATCTGCTCAAACGAGACGTTGAGAGCCCAATGCAAAAGAATTTTCTCAATCGGTTCCTGCAAGTGATCAAAGCAATAGAGCAAATAACCTAGGAGATCCTGCAGGAGGGGAACCACTAGTGTGATGGCATAATCTATGAGGTATTCCTAAGCCTATTAATAGATGGTCTAAGCACCAGAGAAGTACTGGTGGAGAAGCTTGGGGTTTTTTTTACACTGATCAACATTGAAGCGGTGGAAAATTCTATCTTGGAACTGCCCGCAGAAGGTATGGTGAGCTCCCTAAAATACATCTTTGGAGAAAATGGGGTAGGGGGAGACAGGAACGAAGTGAAGGTTGAAGCTAGGGAGGAATACACTAGTAGCTCGCAGCACTAGACCAATGCAATGAGCTACTTCCTAGGCAATGCATGGGATGTATATCGGGCGGGCATAATCAACAATGACATGAATTCCTTTGCAAGGTTTGTTCAAAATGAGGATTGGTTCAAAAAAAGGAGAATGAAACATGCAGTAAAGCTAGGGTACACACTAGGAGTAGTATATAGTTATGTAGTAGCATAAAGCATGATAAGCATAAAGTCGGATATATAGTGGCTATAAATAGGAAATTATAATGTAGGCAAATATTGCCATTTTGTAAATCAATATAATAGGGTGCTATCCCCACTGTTAGCACTTACTTAAAAATAATAATAATAATAATTAAAACATTTTAAATTACCTGGAACCTTCTCTATCTTTATGGGAAGGAAATCCTC
This sequence comes from Sequoiadendron giganteum, assembly GCA_007115665.2. Classification (NCBI taxonomy): domain Eukaryota; kingdom Viridiplantae; phylum Streptophyta; class Pinopsida; order Cupressales; family Cupressaceae; genus Sequoiadendron; species Sequoiadendron giganteum. Next base: position 388,563,052 of record CM021110.1, read on the forward strand.
GGTCACCACAAATGTGACCGACAATGTTCCCATACTAGTAAAACGGGAAGATCCAAGAAATGTTGCTAAAACATCACCAGTAGTAGTGGCCTCTACATCCACAGGTACTGACACATGTAGTGGCATGTGTTCGCTACCAGAGGGTGGACTACCGAATGCCTGCATGGTATGTGTTGCTGACATTTCAGATGATAATATAGGCACAGATGATGGGGTCATATGATGTGTTGTATGCACATGAAGATCAAGATTGACACTTGTACCGTCCCCTAGTTCTTAGGAAACACTTGCAGTACATTGATCACGGCCAGCAACATGATCATGAGGATGCAAATAATCCTGTAAAAAGAACACATATTTTAGTTCATGACATAAAAGAGTACAAAATATAAAGCCATGAATGAACTTATGTTATAATTAAAGATCTCATAACAACTTACTTCCAAGTTTTGTGCTCTCTCAGATAATATTTTAACCCTTTCTCTTATCTCATCTATTTGAGGCACTACGAATACCAACTGAAGGATTTCTTGATTGCATTTTTTTGGGCCGTCCTCATCATATCCATAAGGTTTTTGGAAAATGTGATGTCATCATCGCATAATAGTGTCTGCACCTCCATATGGTTGCTCTCCTATATTGTTGTTGCCTTTCCTTGATCAGCCAACTGCAACAAGAATATTAAAAACATTGTCAAAATTAACCCAATAAACTCATGAAAAAAACATAATAATAAAACATTTTGCTCATATCTAATTTGTACAATTACAATGAGGTAAACCTGTCGGATAGAAGCACCTGAAGATAGACCGCGATCTATGCTTTGGGCTGAAGCCTTCCTCATATGATCAATGTCCCGCTGTAACAAAAATTAAATATAAAAAACATTACCGAAATGAAACCAATAGACTTATGAAAAAAACATAATAATAAAATGGTATATTGGAGTCATTAATTGGAGGTTGGGTAAAATGGTATATATATAGTACATACCACCCCCATAGTAATTGTGTTTGTATCTAAGCGATTCAAATTGTAATCGATTAGCAACTCTTCCCCTGCAGTTATTGATTTTATCACACATACGAATACACGGTTTCCCTCTCGTGCCTTGAAATATACAATTGGGTTGCTTATTTGTTGACCTAGGTCATGTACTATTTATAAACCTTGCAATATTCTCTGATGCTTTTGGCCTCTTGTCAATGTACCTAGCCACTCCTTTATTTTGATCCTTATCTTTTAGTTGTATATAATTTGCTGATAGTGCATACCTACGCATACTTCATGTATATCGAACTAGCTACATCCAATATTTGTAACTATAATAGGGTCCAACATACTCCATCAACTCAGTAACTTTTTCATAACAGACTTTTATGTTGTCCATGCAAAATAGGCCCAAACCATGTAATGACGATGATGCTATGTGATATATCCTCTCATTGACACAAAGATCAGTGTTTATTGGAGGAAGTTCCTTGGGTACCCATTGTTTCCATAGATGTTTGTACCTCAATGACACCTTGATGTCGCCTATGCTCTCATCATCATAAGAACATGACCCCCCTTCAGCAAAAAAAAAATTCCATGTGTTTACGGAATTTTCTTCTAATCTTTTGACCTCTAGTTGATCTCCCTCTTTTAGACCTACTACATGTCTCGCTTTCCTCTTCTCTTCCTGAATTTCCCTCGCTTGAGGAAGACAAATATGAAAAATACCTATTTTGTGGTGCCTGCACTCACAAGTATGTTGGATGAAGTTCTTTCATGGTGATGTGATCCAAAGGTGACATTATGATTAATCTATCATTTCATCGCTAGAAATTCACAGGTTATAAGGTAATCAAGTCTTGATAGATTGCAAGTTATTGTTACTGTCGTCCGAATGTGTTCGTCACAAATCAAATCTACTTAACGTTTTAACTCCCAAACTTTGTAACAAGTGTTAAATGTGACTATGGTCCACCAGTTACACAACCAAGGCATCAAATGTATTCTCTAATTGTAATCAAATGACTTTTTCTCTTCATTCAAGTAAATAAACTTGAAGGGAAACACCACCAAGTGGTTTATTGGACACCTACATGACTAAAAATAGCAGCAAATTTACATTTAATTTCCATATGTCTAAGTGGTTAATAGGGAGGGAGTGTGTACTAGGCCTGGTAAAGTCATCATAAGTTTATGCTTTGGCAATAAAAATTATTTAAGTCATCTTAAATCTTCCTATGTCTAATTGCTAGGAGACTTTTGGTATGTTTTAAGGTAGGATGAGTGGCCGCATCAATGTTCTAATTCTCTATGACAAGGTTTCAACATCTTCAAATAGTGAAAGTTAGTGCTTATAGTCATTTGAAAGAAACAATATTTTGATTATGTATGATGGTAGGATTTGATAACTTAAAAGAATTGGCTACCCAACAAACTTAAAGTTAAAAGAAACTTTTTCAGTTTAAGGGGTTAGCACTTTCTTTCATCTTTGCATATTGGTTTGATGCTTCCAACGATGAATTTTTTATCCCACTTCTATCATATTGTATTCCCATCCCATTGCAAGTGTTGGGGGAGTTGATACCAAAATTTCATATCAGATACCACGTTCTTGAAGCAATTTTCTGTGTTTTTACAATTTTTCTGAAGTTCTTTTGTGTTGTATGGATCCATACAAGCTTGAAATGCTCTGAGATCATTGGTGTAGATAAATATATGCGTTCCATTTCATTTGCATTTTGTTTGAAGTTCTCAATCACTGTTTTGTGGGATTAAACAATCAAATACAAGGATTGCCCTATTGTGCCTGTGTAAGGGTTTGAGGGCTAAATAGAAATGACATCCACCAATCCACCCACTGTCTTGGAACTGTAACTCAGTGGATTGGTGTGCATCATGGTGGATTTGATGGAGTTTCAAATCTTGTTCTTTAAATTCCATTTATGTTTTGCCCTTGTCTTGGCTTGTTACATTATTTGGGAGGAACCTAAGGTTGGGTTTTACCTTGGCTTTCATATAAATCCTAATGTTTCATGTAAAACCTTGGGTGAGATATATTTGACCGTTACCTTTTTGGAGTGGGTATTAAAATGAATTATGTCTCATTGTTTTGAATTAAGGTCTTCATTTGAAGGTCCTTCATGCCAAGGTTCCTTTTATAAAGCATTTTGGACATGAAATATTTAAAATAAAAAATACGTTCATTTGAAAGTCTTGACATGGCATCATTTTTGAATGAAGGTTCTTCATTCAAAGGTCATGATGACATCACCTTCAAATGAAGGTTCTTCATTAACTCGTATTTTGTAATTTTGAATGTGTGATAATAATTTAGGGTTGAAAGTAAATCCATTTGAACCTTTTATAAATGAAAGGACATTTGATGCAATCATATGCCTTGTCAAACTTTTAACTTAATAGTAAGGGCATCATGAGTAGTTTGTTGGGCCCATTCAACAATCTCTGATGCAAGGATTGAATAGTCTAGAATGTATCTACTATCAAGAAATCCAATTTGTTTACCTCTATGACTATATCTCAAGCAATAGGTTTAATTGTGATGGCAATGATATTGACAAGGATTTTGTAATCTAGGTGTTGAGAAGCATAATTGGCCACCATTCTAGGAAAGATTCTTCATTCTCACTTTTAGGTGTTAAAATTTAACAATATGTAGATTGATGGAAGAGCCCAATGAGCCTTTCTCCATGTTATCCAAGTACACATAGCAGTGGTTTTCTCTTATATGGTTGGACATGATTTCAAGAACTTAGCTAGGAATTATTCATTTAACCTAAGGTTTTCTCATAATGCCATCATTGGAAAAGTATGATCAAATTCTTCTATTATGAAGAATTGCTCTATGTGCCTCTAGTAATCACTATAAAAATGTGAAAGACTAAGCTATTTTATTTTTTCTGTCTTATCTTATACCATTTTACGAGAATGGGGGGGCCAATGTGCGAGAAGATCTTTGGAAACTAGGCATGAAAATTGCAGGTTAAAGAGAATGGGGGTGCCAAACTTACAATACTCATTGTCCCTTGGTTGTCAATTTTCCCTGAGTGCCCTCAACCTGGTCCTCGGTGCTGGTATTGACCTTGTTTTAGCTACAAACTCTTCATTGGCACTGGTATTGACCTTGTTTTCACTCCTCCAAAGTCTTCCCCAGCGCTGGTATTGACCTTTCACTTGTCCAATTTGATTAGCTACAACCTACTTTAGGTAGGTTTTAGAGTATGTTAATTAAATTTAAAAAAATTATGGCACCATTTAGAGTAGTGAATATAAAGCAAGCAAAGCCTATTATGAAGCCATTTAGAGTAGTGAATATAAAGTAAGCCAAGCCTATTATAGTCATGAGGTAAATAATAAAACTCCTAGGATACTTTGTGAAACCATTTTCCTTGGTTAAAGGGAGGCCATAAAATATACCTTTGGATTTTTTCAATCTTCAAATATGAGGATTTGCAAGGTTCTTAGCAACATGAGTAATGGAAATGTGTGTAACAAGAATTTTTGAACACACATGGAATCTCCTTGCTAAAGAAAGGGGCTTCATAATTTAATATGATAATTTTTCTCAGCTCTAGAAATGATATGTTTCTTGAAAGAGGAAGGAGAAACCTAAAAGGTAAAAGAGATGCTTAGGAATCTCAACACTTCCTTATGATCAACCCCCTTCTATCCATAGGAATTGAACAAATTGGACTTGGATAAGAATGATTTCCTGTAACATTGAGTTTTATGCCACTATATATTTGACCTTAAAGCTTTCCAAAAAATTTCTAGGCATTGAATATCCTAAATAATGTCACGTTTGTCCTCCAAGAGAGTGAGAAAGTAGTCATTAGAAAAATTACCATTGAATAGTTGGGCTATAGAGTTACAAAAAGTAGCACCTTTAATAAGTTAGTAAGGTGAATTTATTAATGTTAATCTTAATATTCCAACACCCTCTGTTAAGTTTTACATTCCTCACAATAAAACATGTTGATTGAAACAAACAAATATATATAGTCTAAGCTAACATCATTTTATTTTTCTTTAAGTTCTCCCTCAAGAACATCATTGGCTCGAGTTATACAAGTCCACACTATGTGATCCTTTTTCTTACAATAATAACATTCATTTTTATTTTTTAATTATTATTACCTCATGAGTATAATACATTCTCATGTTGAGAATCAACTTTTAAATCTTCTCCTAATAGGGCCAAAATCACATCTTCTTGTGTTTGAGAAGTTATCAAATGGCTGCATTCAAAAGGCTAATGTAATCTCCATCTCAACACCAAGGGCCCACCACATTATGCATCGCCAAGGAAAGACACGTGGCGCTCGCCCGTGATATTGCAATCAATAAACACCTTGCATCTTTGTATCAGGAAAGGGTGGGGAACCGTTGATCTCCACCATCGACAGTTGTTTTCATTCATAGTAGTCACTAGCACTGAATATAACTGTCAAGCAACTTTTCGTCAAGATTATAACATCACTATCGATTTTGAGCACGTGCATCTCGGAGCCGCTTTAGTAACCTGCCATATAATGTACTAACAGTCGACATAAATATTAAAGCACTTTGATTAATAGTAATGTTATAATATTAATATATTATATAACAATATTATATTACATTATATGAATTATAATGATATATTTGATATATTAAGATTATATATAATCTATAGATTAATAGTAATTATATTAGATTATTAATATTATTGGTATATTATGAATAATATTAATATTGTATTAGATTAATAATAATTACAATATTGTTAAATGATTAATTATATTACAAATGAACACTTCTTTCAAATTCTTAGCTTTGAATGAATGGTTGAAGCACCAATGTTGAATGTTGCAACTCTAGTAGGCATGAATAGAAGTAGAGGAGATTGTTTGGGAGAATAATTTTTTCTAGTGCTAGGTTATGTGTTAGGTTATATAGGGTTAGGTTATATAGTGTTTGAGCCTAGCCTCAAACACTACAATTAGGGTTAGGTTATGTGTTTTCTTTAGGGTTAAGTTTGGGATTAGGTTTATGGTTATGGTTAGAGTTTAGGGTAATCCAAATCATAACCTAACACTTTTTCTTGAAACCTTAACCTTGACCCTAACCCTCACCTTTATCCTATCTTTATAACCCTAACCACAACCAAAACTCTAACCCCAACCCTAACCCTAATTACCTAACCCTAAATATTATTTATTTTATTGATTAGTTGCATTCACTCTAATAGCCCTAAACCTTTCCCTAAAATTAACCCTAGCCCTATCCCTGGCCCTAATCCTAACCCCAACTCTAAGCCAAATATAAAAACAACCCTTAATCATAATTACAATAACCCTAAAATTTCATTCTAGATATAACCCTAATACTATAATCCCTAATTGTAATCCTAAACCCTAAACCTAATTTCATATCTAATCCCAACCATAACCAAAACTCTAAATCTAACCCTAATCCTAACATTATTTTTCCTAACCCTAACCCTAACTCTAAACCTAACACTAACCCGAACACTAAATCCTAACCCTAATTAAATACACAATCATAACCCCAAATTGTAACATCATCCTTTGAATTGGATACTACATCAAAAATTATGTGTTACAATCATTACTTCCATTGTTGGCATTTTTACATTGGAATGCATATATTTTTAAAATCAACAAAATCTTTTAATGTCTTGCCAAAATTAATATTATTAATTGTAATATCAAACTTATAAACATGTATCCAATTTAGAACATAAATAAGAAATATATGGTAATATTTTCTTCAAAAAACAAAGTGATGTGGACTACAAGGACTATAAGATATCCACAAAAGAGATCTACATTGAAAATATTGTAGGGAAATTCGAGAAAATACAATTGGTAGATGCAAAGAAAAATACATGTGAAATTGTGTACTATAATGATTTTAGAATATATACATAATGGATTTGTTGAAAAGGTTTTAGAAACTTTCAAACAAATGCAATTGGTAGATGCAAAGAAAAATTCCACAACCTTCACCAAAATCCTTATTGGTTTCCTTAATATGGGAGATTTGGAACAAGGTATAGACATCCATCAAAGCATAATATGAAGATGAATTTTTTCAAATGTTGTGGTTGTAGATGCCCTTTTAAAATTTATACAGAATGTGGAAGGATAGAAAAAGCTTGTGAAATATTTGACAAAATGTCTCAAAGAATTGTAATCTCTCAATTTATTTTAGTGTCTATTTTGTTATACCCCATGTCCCAAATTGGGTATAACACAATAGACACTAAAACAAATTGATAGATTGTTATGAGGGCAGTGATGAGACTTTTCTAATTAGAGTGTATTCCATGTGATTACAATTATTGAGGCATTGTGTCAAATAGTTCATGAGCTTTGTCTATCCTCCCACATTTTGCATAGATTTCAAAAGGGTATCTACAACCACAAGATTTGAGAAAATTCATCTTCATATTATGTTTTCCTTATGATTGGTTGACTCTTATACTAAATTAATAAGTTCAATTTATGTTTCCTACTTGATCTAACTATCCACAAATGGCAATTTAACAGTGGAAAGATATGATCCTACTTTGGTATAAATTGTATATGCAATATGAAGGTATGAATTAATATGTTCAATTAAGAGATGTTAAATGAAATGAATAAAACTAATGTAATGTAAATAAGGGAGACCAGTGCCTTATTGGGTAAAACGGAGTCAAATGAAAGCCTTTAATGAATGGTTTCTATCTAGAAGGTCCTCTAATTGTTTGGCATATAACTATGAGTTTACAATTGGTATAAACATGCAAGAGTGTAATTGATAAACCCTACTTGAGGTAGAATATCAAATCTAATTATCCGATTCTTCTTATTGATCCAAATGGCATTCCCAGATTACTGTAATTTATTGAAAGGAATTTTAATTCTTCTTTAAAGAATCCAATAAACCAATTCACACAGAAACAACAAATGTGTATTGATAAATTGAATATATACTTGATACTTCAATTTAAACAACCAAGAAACATCAGATTGGAGACATTCAAATAATCACAAGAATCCAACAAACAATTGATACTAGAATGAAGCCACTAAATCAATAGTCTTTCATTATCTCCTTCAAAGTTCCTACATGCAACATAGTCTCCTTGAATGTCATCATTTCTGAAAATTTAATGCTTACAACAGTCTATCCTATTCTAATTCTATCTTCTACCCCTTTACATTTATCCAACAACGGATACTTATACATCAGTTTGCAAAAGGACGTGCCTTTTCAAAAAGGTTTAAAGTTTAAAAGGTTTAACAAATCCACTATTAACTAATTTCTCTTAAGCCACAAATGGACTGCAGACATATTCTCCATATAATCCTCGCACTCATGAGTGTCGGCATCTCCCAATGCATCATGGATCACAATCTCCATCATTATCATTCGCTCATTTTGCTCACATGTTGCATCCAATATCACATCTTTCGCAGTGGTTGTCTCTAGCATCCCTTGGAGTATTATTTCACACTCACTTTTCCATGTAGTCACTTCCCTCATTTTCCCTTCATCATCACATAACTTGGTCAATCTATCTTCAGTAGCCTCTGTCAATCCCTGTCTATCCCCTTGTAACTCCTCAAAGAAATCCCTGTGCCTATCCATAATACAATTGGCATTTTCAATCTCTTCATTACTAGGAGTGTCCTGCTCCAATTCCTCAATTCTTTCCCGAATTTTGCTATCCACTCTCCTATGTTCCTTTATTGCATCTACGTACTGTGAATGTTTTCCCCAGAGTTTATTTAACCAAGTGGTTAAAACAACCTGCCTTTTTTTTATTATTGCAGCAAATGCATCCATTCTCCCTTGAGAGTATGCAGTTGACCCTTCCCAACAGTCTTTTTCTGTGAACTCTCACCTTGAGTGAGCATCCTTGTTGGTTCTGTTACACCACCTACTAAGTCTTTCAAGCGTTCATTCTCTCTCAACATCCTCTCATTATTGGTTTTGTACATCTCACTTTCCCTTATCAATGCTTGGATTTGGACTTTGTTCAACTTGGCTATATTTATCCCAATATTAGTAGTCGCTACAAGATCAACCTCCCCAGCCTTCAGGATCATGACATGTCTGAATGCCTTTTCAGTATCAATAACAATTGATTTATTGTGAGGAGGATACAAGGCCCAAATCATCAATGTTTCATCATCAGGATTGTATCTTGATCCTGTGTATACCTCCGTTAGCTTCTCTATACTGAGCTTGTGGGTAGCATTGTTATCTTTTAAGAAACTATCAAAAACTAATGTAGAATTCATATCCAAACCTAGAAAAATCATAACACCTGCCTTTTCAAGCAGCTCCCTCTCCTTTTCAGGGGTCATGTCAATCATCTCTTTGTCTACTTCATCCTTTAAGCTTTTTAACAGTTGATCCTCATTCCCTGGAGTGACATTGTCAGTCTGTCCCCTTATCTCTTTCCCTTTTTGCTTATATAAAAATGTCTCTGAGGCCTTTATAAATTCATCATCTGATATGAAAGACCTATAGTCTTCATGTCTTGTATCTACATCCATGGTTTCCTCAACATCTGTTTCTCTAGCAACATAGGCATAGTCCTGAGTCTTCATTCTTGAAACTTTCCCAGATGAGCTTTGTGGCCTAACTATTTCTAAAATCCCCTAATGGAGGATAACAACTCAGCATCCACCAACTCTTGATTATGTTTTTCAATGAAAATTTTAGCTTCCTCTGCCTCCAGGTTTCTGATTATGTCATCAGATTTTAAAGGGCACATGATGGTACGCTCCGAGATTTACTTTTTGTCTGGCAGAGTGGTTATACCCTTCTAGATCAAAGTTCTTTCTCACTGGTGCTCTTCTCATGTTGTAGTGCAATAATTTGTCCAAAATTAGATCATAACCTTCCTTGGCTAATACAGTGAAATCACTAAAACACAATGTACTGGGCATAAAATCATGTTTCCCATATGAACTTAAGTTCATAACACTAGAGTAATCCATTTTCCTAACAATTTCTAGGTATGCAATTCTATCCGGGACAGTTCTGGGCAGAAGGAAAGGTGTATCCTCAAAGCCATAAACCCTAATCATTTTGGCATTCTCTAAGCAATACCAATACCCTAGTTGTGCTTAATTGTTCCATTGTAATCTCTAGGCCTAAGAAACCTTTTTACTTGTTCAAATAAAGAATAATCACAAGGATCGCTAAAAAATCTATACAAGGGTTTCACAAAGAATTCTTCAAAATGCAAGAAATTTGAATTGGCAAACCTGCTATCCCAAACAACAATCCATAATTGAACAGGCAATGGCCTACCTTCCTTGTCGGATTATGAAATCCTTAGCTCCTGGGGCCATAAACCTACTCTTGTCCAAAATACAACACTAAGTGCACCAACAGTGAGTAATTTCTGAGATGGAGAACATAAGCACCACTCTTTATCGCCATCAAACCTGCATCCAGCTCCTTAAAAACATGTGCAGCATAGTCAAATGATATGGAATTGTGGTACTGAATGTTTGCAGAAATCACCATGGGAACAACCGCCATATGCTCAGGTACCTCCATCCCTAATACCTGTCCCACTGAGTAGTAAGTATATTCTAGGTAAGGTTCGAAGAGGTCTACATGAAAGGGTGGCCCCTCACTGTCTTCCATTGGAGTAGGTTTGCCATGACACCTAATTCTATCCAGAGGTAACCTCCACCCTTTATGAATGGTGTCCATCCTTCTAAACTCACTATCAAGCTCTTCACTCACTACTTTGTCACTGCATATTCCCTCCATTCCGAAAACCTCAACAATTGCATTCTCAGATACATGTATCAATGGATTCCCTGACAAATCACATATAGCTTTCTTTTTCAAATCATAGTGCCTGACCAGCAATTTTACTAGTTCGACGTTAATAAAAACATTAGGGCACACTAATTTCCCTAAATTGAGCCTCCATGGATTGCATACTGGCTCAAAGTGATTTCTCCTATGGTAATGGAAATTGAATAACTCATAGCCTCTAATCAAGTCCAAACATCACCTATAAATTTGCATCTGTCATCCAATTTGTCAACTTCCACTTTGAGCTATGCAAAATGCTTAGCTTTAGGTCCAGAACCGGGTAACTGGTCTATGAGGTCTTTATTTAGCTTCCTTTCAGTACCTTTTGGTTGCGACTCAATCTTTTTCTTTTTTGCTTTTGATTGGCTTCCCTCCCCGGGTTTTCTTCCCTTTAGTTTTCCTGAACCAGTGCTTTCCATAATTCAAAATTTTACGAATTCTGAGAGAATGAGAAACTTATTGTAACTTCTTCCAAACTCAAGCCAGGTGAATTCCTTAATTACTCTGCTAGTTCCCTTGCTCTCCTTCACTTTGAATTCGGTGAGACAATGATTTCAATTGATCATACCTTGATATGCAAAATATCCTATGCTTTGTGGTGCCATTAATGTCTTTACTGATCAAGACATGAATGTTGCAAGTTTTTTTTTCAAAATTCTTGTTGTCACATCAGGGTTCAACAATCACCCACCCACCAAGATGTCTTGCAGTTTCCCCAACATCACAAGTCTCCTCGATAGTTTCTTTCCTTTTTCTTTTATATCGCTATGACTTTCACCGAAACAACTATCGCTCAGACTTAATGAATCGGGCCAACGGTTCTTTGCCTTACTCTGAAATTACTTTGTCTTACTGAGATGTTCACTTTATCGAGTATGTCACCGAGACAAAGCAAATTGTTCTAGCGATAGAATAATACTCACTATGATGTCTCTTAGATCTCCCAGCGGTGACATGTCTCACCGATACGCCTCTTCTTCGACAAGACAACGAGCATCTTCTTATCGATACCCTTTATCTCCGCATGCTCAATTCTATCAGTGTAACCCGAGGGGTCGGTAAGACTTTTATGAACTCTTCCCAGCATCATTTTTCTTACTGATTGAGTCCTCCTTTTGCTTTATCGGCAAGACCAATAGCGCTTCGACCAGTGTTTTCAAATATCTCTCTGACGACCACAATCTCTCTGATAGACTTTACTTTTCTCCAATCGACAATAGGTAACTTAGCTCGATATGACCTTACACCGTCATGCTGATACCTTTTTTCTTGCTGATAAGTAATAAAAACCCGCATTCTCCTAGTGTAAAACTTTATCGGTATGATCCGTTTGATGTCTCACCGATACAATAACATCGATAAGACATTTCAAACCTCTGGCCGGTCTGCCTGTTCAACGTTCACCCATCCGCTAAGATGTCTTATAGTTTCCCTAACATCACAAGTCTCCTTGATAGTTTCTTTCTTTCTACTTTTCTATTGCCATGACATTCACCGAAAAACTATCGCCCAAACTTAATGAATCAGGGCAACAGTTCTTCACCTTACTCTGAAAGCTTTTCATCTCATCGAGATGCTCACTTTATTGACTTATGTTGCCATGACCAAGTATTTGTTTTGCCGACAAAATGATACTTGTCGTGATGTCTCTTAGATCTCCCCGCAGTGACATGTCTCACTGATACACTTTTTCTTTGGTGAGACCATACGCATTGTCTTCTCGATACCCTTTATCTTCATATGCTCAGTTTTGTCGGTGTAACCCGAGGGGTCGGTAAGACTTTCCAAATTCTCCTCAGCATCATTTGTCTCACCGAGTGAGTCCTCCCTTTGCTTTATCGGCAAGACTAATAACGCTACGGGCAGTGTTTTAAAATCTCTCCCCGATGACCAAAGTCTCTCTGATAGACTTTACTTACTCCAATCGGCAAAAGGTAATTTAGCTTGATGTGACCTTACATCATCTCACCAATACTTTTTGTCTTGCCGATAAGATATAGAAACCCGCATTCTCTCTGTGTATAACTTGATCGGTGTGACCCTTGCTATGTCTTGCCGATACATTTAGGATATGTATATTATCATCAATGAGACCTGCATCAACTTATGCCAATATTTTCATATGTAAATATTTTAATGTCAGATGAAATTTATGGGGCGTTATGCCACAATTTTAAATCGGATTTTGGTAAAATATGCTATGTGAGGATTTTTTTTGTCTACATTATGAATCTTTTTTGGGAGACTAATAATCATGAAGAAATAATGAATTTGTCAAAATTTGACAGTTCCAACAGCATGAAGGTTTGATCTTTCATGACAGTACTAGCATTTGAGTTATAATGATATATTTAGAGCTCATGGCTCTCCTTTGTATAAACATATCACAATTTTGAATAATATAATCAAGGGTTATGGCGTTCATCTCACTGTTATGGTGTGTATGATTTCCATTTTTGCTTTAATTCAAAGAGTAAATTAAAATGCTCGGATGGAGTCATAGATGGATATGTTTGTAAAGGGATTTGATAAGAAGTATTGAGTTAGGATAGAAATTGACACTGTTGTAATGCAATATTGTCAGAGATCTTATATGTTATGTGTTTGAACCTGTTATGGAAATCTAAATATTTGTGAATTCGACTCCCCAATAGTATATGGCACTGGCCTAAATCGTATGGGTTTGTAAGGTTTTGTGTTTTTTTGTCTTAGCTTAGAGCTTGCTGCCAAATTGAAAATTAAATGACTATCTTAAGTGGTGAAATGTCATTGTAATCATCTCATGCTCCAAGTAGTTGATACTATTGATGCTAATCTATTGTTTAAATTGATATATCAAGCATATATATATATTCAGTTTACCGATACACATTTGTTGTATTTGTGTGATGTGATTATTTGGTTCTTTCAAGTAAAGATTAAACCCTTCTAGTCAATCACAATAACTAAAGAGTATTAATTGGATCAATAAGAAGAATCACATAACTAGGATTGTCATTCTATCTCAAGTAGAGTTTTTCAGTCATTTACTTGCACATTTATACAAGTTATAAACTACATCTATGTGCCAAACACTTTTATAGATCTTCATTAGACTCCATATACCCAACAAGGCAGTGGTCTCACGCTTTCATATTTTGGCTTATCCATTTTATTTTTTACATCTGTTAACTGAACATATTCTAATATAATTGAAATATAATTAAAATTAAAAACATCATAGATTAACTATGTAACCACATAAGTCAAATATAATTCTATCAAGAAATTAATATCAAATAGATAATACAATCACATAACTCATACATTTCAATGTCACTGATCTTCTTCTTCATCCAACTCTTTGTCTGTATCATCCGATCTAGATTCAACATTGGAAGGATTGGTCATATTATCATCATCGTCATTGATATCAGTTTTGATAATGTCATCATCCACACGGATATCATCTTCATGAACATTAACTCCTACATCATCATGATCTAGTTCCTCCTCTTCGATATCTTCGTTAGGAACATCATCAACTAACTGTTGACCCTGATCATCATCTACATCATCTTCTATTTCTTTAGTATCTTCTTCTTCCACCAAATTATACTTTACTTTCCTTCCTCTTGGGTCATGTCTAACAACATATGACCAACCTGCTTTTCCTAGAACCTCTGAGTGAAATACCTCCAAACATTGGCTTGGAAGAACATAGGGCTCATTTCCAGCTCGCTCAAAATACCTTGTATTAACCATGGTAAATCCATTATCATGTTCAATAACAATTCTCTCAGGATCATTTTCATTCAATCGTAGCCTGTACCATAGGATGACGAACAAAACTAATTTGAAGGACTTAAAGTCACACTCAAGTATATCATCCAAAATCCCATAGTATTGATTTTTTGAGACTTTTAGATGTATGTCGCTTCTAGATGAAACATTAGTCACCTGGAAGACTGCAATTATCCCAGAATCACAAGTTTTCTTCATGTCATCCAAATTTTTGATTCAAAATTTATGACCATTGCACCACATAGCCTTGTGGTGTTTCACCTGCAATATGTCAAACATGCAAAACTTATTGCAATATCGTCAATTGATAAACATATTTATTCTTGGTCGAATGTATGCAAAGAAAAAAATCTCAAAATATATATACATCAATATAATTCAAAATAATTAAATAATATGGGTGATTAATATATTTATACATACCTATTTATCTCTTAAACCATATGTTAAATCAATTTCCCTTGGTGTAACATTGGAATCTCCATTATGATGAGCTTCTTTAACCATTGAAGCCACACCTTCCCATGTTAATGCATGGCCAAATTGTTGACATCGTTCAATCCATACCATCACCCAATCAAGATTATTTGTGACATACAAATGTAGTGCATCCCACTCTCGACCAATTATATAAAAAAAAATTGAAATTCACAAACGACGTATAATTAGTTAATTACCATGGTATACGACCTTAATTTATAATTGATCAATATTGAAGATTAATAATTAAATAAGTACAATATACATAAAAACCAAATGTAAAATGTATTCTAATTAATCTCCATGACCATCTTATAATTACCTAACACTTTCCTCAATCTACCTTTCCCCATCAAGTACTCCCCTTCGAATTTGTTAATGGAGTTGGGTTCCCAAATGCGATCTACATGGATCTTTGCTACAAACTTAGGAAGATATTCAGTAATGTATACCATGGTCTGGTATACCATGTATCCCTCCACCATAGAACCCTTGAGATGTGCTCTCTATCTAACCAAAGCTTTCAAAAATTTCAAGTGCCTCTCAACCATCCACATTGACCTTGTGTGTACAGGTCCACACAATTCAATCTCCTCAACTTGGTGTATGAGGTAGTGTTCTTGTGCATTGAAAAATGTCGAAGGTAGACACTTTTGCATTTCACACATAAGAAGAGGAATTCTTCTCTTCCAATACTTTATATCTTCTTTATGGATTGCTTTAGATGACAACCATCTACAAGTGATTCAAGGCACAAATATATTAATGAGATTTAACAAAAATACACAATGAATTGAACAAATATCACTACTTACCTCATGTATTTTCCAGGATCATATATAACTTGCTTGACATTGTTGTCGAAGTTGTCTGGGAGAGATAGAGGTAGAACATACTGTAGCAATTATAAAATGAGCTCTTCATTGATATTTTTCCAAAAGTAGTAAACATAATACACTGAAAAGTACATGCAGTATACAAATATATATATAATATACCAGAATAATTACCTTAATGAAGGTATGCCAATCATGCGTTTTCATCCTTGACCCAGATTCACCTTTCTTTGTTATGATATTGTTTATGATCACATCAAATCCTATGGGAAATCAAATTTTTCATGACTTGTTTTATAGCATTGCTTTGCTGCTCCGTTAATAACCAAGGAAGGGCACTTATATTAATTTGGTCTCCATCACTATTTAATTGAATGACATTTTTCATTGCATGACTGGCTTCCTGAATGTCACTACAAATTTTGACAATTTTTTCTTTTTCATGCCTTCCATCAAATATTTTCCATAACGTTTTTGTCATATTCTTTCTGATATGCATTGTATCAAACAAATGCACAATTTTTAGCTGCTCATAGTAGGGAAACCTTCTAAATTGTTTGGGATAACTTTTCAGTCCCTATGGAAGCCGACCATTAATGCCTTGACGACCTTCATGAAGCATATAAGTTAAACAAATTAACAACGACAATCATTGTCAATTACAGCATGAGTAAACACAACACAATATAAAAATATAAATTCAAAACATATCATAAATGATAGATAAACAATTTGATCTGATGTATAACCTTGATGATTAATTCTATTATATTCCAACTTCCATAGGCGAGGTGTCATTCTTCTTGGTTTTGATGTAGTCTCTTCTTTCCCATTGAAAAGATGTTTTTCAGTAGTTCGATACTTATGATTTCCGTGGAGGAAGTGCCTATACTCATCAAACACATCCTTCCTAAACTTTTTGAACGATGAGATTTCATCTTTGGACCACAAATTGGACATGCAAATTTTCCCTTTGTTTGAAGACCTGCAAATCATATATAATTGGATTAAATATGTCAATTTTTATAATTATATATAATGAATAGATTATTTAAAAAACATGCATGATATTTACTTCATAAAATTAAATATCGTTAAAGTCATGCAATCGAATGTTATAACATACCAGAAAAATGTGTTAGCCCTAGGGCATCATGAATTGTCCATACAAGCATTGCATGGAATTGAATTTGTCTTTTTCCTATTGGTCTAGATACGTCATACATAGTGATGCCATTCCATAAATTTAGTAACTCGTCGATAAGAGACTCAATATATACATTCATATCTTTAACTTGGTACTTACCTAGTTGAATTAACATAAACATTACATAATTATTATAACCATTTTACTACAATATATATAAATTCATGTACATGACTATTAAATGAACAAACATATAAGTCATTATGCAACAAATAAGACAAATGAGATGCTACTACATTAAAGAAAATTGATGTAAAAAAATACCTGGAACAATCATTGCCAACATTATGTGCTCCCTCTTTATTGATGTCCATGGAGGAATGTTATTGTTGATAACAAGAATAGGCCACACCAAGTAAATAGATCTCAGCTCTCCAAATGGATTGACACTATCTGCTGCCAATGAAAGCCTGAGATTATGAGGTTCTTCTTTAAAGTGTGTCCATTTTTCCTCCATGTCCCTAAATGCAGAACCATCCACAGGCATTTGAAGAATCTCATCTCCACTTGTATTACGTGCATGGTAATCCATAACTTGTGCTAAGCTTTCGCATCTAAATAATTGTTGCATACGTGGAATAATGGGAATATAATGAAGAACCTTGTGAGGCACCTTTTTTGTTAGTTGATCTATTCAATATCTACTAATATGACATTCTGAGTATTCTGTTGCAAATTCATGTTGTTTATGATATATAATATGATCATTGGGACATGCATCTATTGCTTGATACTCCATTCCAATATCTTTCATAACGCCAGATAAATCTTGGTATGAACGAGGTAAAATATTTGATGGTGGTAACAAAAATTCACCAATCAATCTACAACAAAAAATAATTTCTTAATATAAAGAATATTAAAGGTATATACTTCATCCTTTATTTACTAGCGATGAACTAACAAAAAATAACATAAATGAAAAAAGATGACATATAGGACATACTTTAACATCCGTGAGATTTCTATGTTGGATAAACCATTCATAACCTTCAAGTTCACCAACAACAATACAATAGAGAGAAGAGTTGTTTGGGAGCCTTCATAAAGGGGCTTGTATGCCTTCTCAAGTATAGGTAAATCATGAACAACATCAAAGTCATCTCGATCAACATGATCAGATGTGCCACTACATGTGTCATGGATCAATGTATTTGTACCATCATCTTCAATTGTGTTTTCTGGTGCATTATCATCTTCTTCCATAGGATCATTAACTTCATCTTCGATATTCACAGCTCCATGTTCCTCCACTTGCAAAACCACATTCTCTAGGCCGTGATAATTCATATCATGTGCCCTAGGGTGCCCCACC
This sequence comes from Sequoiadendron giganteum, assembly GCA_007115665.2. Classification (NCBI taxonomy): domain Eukaryota; kingdom Viridiplantae; phylum Streptophyta; class Pinopsida; order Cupressales; family Cupressaceae; genus Sequoiadendron; species Sequoiadendron giganteum. The sequence continues at coordinate 388,581,524 of CM021110.1, forward strand.
TTTATAATAATGACAGACACAAATAAACCATGATCATGATCAAGTGATTTTTTATATATATATCAAATGTTAAAACAATATAAAAATTTACAAATTCAATCAATATAAACACATATAAAGAACTACTTACCAATGGATGATAATCATGCCCCCCTTCAATGTGACCATGCTATCTACAATATTTCTCAGCTGTTGTGATTAAAAGTCTTCTTGTCTTTAAGCCCTTGCAATTATTGTAAAGACAATAACATTTCCCATCACCCTTTCTTTTCAATATAGCCCACAATCTAGCAATTGTCTCTTCATTTTGTTCTGGACTAATATTATTTGACATGATTTTTCTTTACCAAGCTTGAATATTTAGATCTTCAAAAAATATCAAACTCACATGTACTCCAATAATTTTTAATCATATACAGGTAACAAAATATAATAATTATGATATTTTACACCCAAAAAAATTCGGCATGCAACCACCCCTACAAACGAGAAGATAGTTTGAAGTTAATAACCCCAAAAAACACTTTCAAATGCTAATTCCAGAAATTATTTAATTATGATTTTACAATGATTTCCAACTATTATACTCCTAAAATCAAAATATTGAACTTGCACAACAAAATCTGGAAATGAAATTCTCAAAATGCAGCTAATAGGCCTCAACAATTAAGGCCTACTCAAGACTTTGTGAAGTCACTGCAAGGTTTCCAGGCCTTACCTGATGATTTTAGCAGGAGGATTAAAGAGTTGGTAAAGAGTTTTGATGACTGGAGTGACACATCTTTACCATATATTGTGGATGCCCAAGGAAATGTTAGATCACTGCAACAATGGTAGGACAGGGTAGATGAAATCATCAATGCACAAATCAAATTGATTTGTGATGACTCAGATTATGACATGATGATGAATAGTATGGATAAAATCATTAACACTAGCACATTTTTGGAATCTTTTGAAAGGGAGGCGAATCAAGTAGCAGTAAAGTATACACCCTACAGTGCCAAGGAAAATTAGGTGGTAAATTTTAATTGGCCAACGGATGAGGAATATCAAGGATGGGTAGAAAAGTACTTAACTGAACAAGAATAGGATAGAGTCTACAACTGACAGTTAACAACTTAGCGGTTATGGTTATAAATTTTTTTGGCTATGTCTTGGTGGCAGTTTTGGTGCAAGTTTTCAAAGTTTGGAAAATGCAACAGTTATTCTCCAATGGACGAGATGAACAAGAAGATTCTCTAGAGACTTAGCTGTTGTAACCAATTTTTGAAATGTCATAAGGTGGTCCAAGTGACTAGTGACAGGTGTATTTCTAGTTCGATGCTTGTTGCTCCTTCATTTTCCCTATAAGAAGGATTTCAGGACCAGAAATATGGGTTAGCAAGTTAGATATCTTTAGGTCAAGTCTAATTGAAGTTGCAGAGTGAATTTGTAAAGAGCCTGATATTATAGTGAAGATACTATTCTTAGGTTTGGTGTCATTCTGTTGTAGGTTTTAGTTTCATGGGTACTTAATTTTCAAGATAGTACTAGCATCTGAATGAAAATTACTCATTTCAAGGTCATGTATCTCCATTGTATGAATACATTGTTATCTTGAATAAAATGATCAAGGGTTATTCTATTCATCTCACTGTTATGGTGTGTGTAATTCTTATTTTGGCTTTAATTCAAGGAATTAATTAAAATGCTTGAGTGAGGTTATAGGTGACTATGTTCATATAAGGATTTGATAAGTAGTATTGGGTTAGAATATAGATTGATGGTATTGTAAGGCAGTATTATCTAAAATTTTATATGTTATGTGTCTAGAAGATAAATTTGGTTATAGTAAAAAAAGAACTAACACCTTTGATATTATCTAGCTATGGCTCCCAAATATATTGCAAATTGATCATTAGGGTTAAAATTGAAACCTTGCAAATATAATATTTGTCCAAATCCATCAATAATTTTCCATCAGTTATAAACAATTCCCTTATAAAGAATTTGTGAAGCCAGGTCTAAAATTTGGAAATGAAATTCTAAAAATGCACAAGGCTAAAAATGAAATTTGATGAGATGTTGCTTTAAAATATGATTTTCAAACCTAGAAGTACAAATCTGACTTCACAAATGAATTCTGGAAAAAGACAATGACTACCCTCAACCTAGCGATATCTTCTTGAGTTTCTTATGATTTTCCCCAAGAAAACCATTGAACAAAACACTGTCGCAATAAATAGTCGAGCTCATTTCAATTTATGCCCATGACAATTTAACTTTGTAGGACAGTCACAATTTCGGCAAAAGATCTTCATCGAAATGTACACAAAACAATGGTTCATTGAAATTTTGAAGAACCTCAAGGTAAAAATTAAAAAAAAAATGAAAATTCAGACAAGTGCTTGACAATACATCTGATTATATAGCTTTCTTTGAAATGTTTCGTCAGAAATTGGGGTCAAATGAGTTAGTGACTACTGCCCGAAAATTGATCGACAAAGTCATCAAACATTTCAACCGAACTACCAACACCATCAAGGGCTAAGAGCTAAGAGTTATCATTTGCAAGGAGGCTATCTGAGATATGTTGTGCATCCTAGAATGAAGCTCCAAGGTAGATAGAATGGAGTCATTCACTCTAGAAAAGGGAGAGAGAATATGGAAAAATAAATATTTTTCTCTAGAATTTTATAACAAAGAATCCTAAAGGTCTAAAAAGGATTGTAAAAAGTCACCATAGATCCTAGAGACACATAAAAATTTCAAGGAAGACGTGAAGGATGCCTTCTCAATGATGGCATTTATTTGTAGCCTGGAAACTAAGAGATATGTTCAAGAATTTCAACTAGGCTTCCTGTTCCAGTTGTGTAGGTAGTGGTCTCTTTTCTAGTATGACTTTGTAGAGTTCCTTGTTGAGGAAATGTTGAACTAGATAGTGGAGTACGAGACACAATAGAGGTTTAGGTTTCCTTCATTCCTCGCACACATTTTTTTACATTAGAACCTTGACTTCTTCCAAAGGCATATGGGGTTGGCCATATTTGATGAAAAACAATAGAGAAAGCCAATATGGGTATGTACTCCTCTCCTCTCCACAACATATGATTATTAAATTTTTTTGGATTATTTCTTGACTTCAATTTTGCAAGATTTGAGAGAGGATGTCAGTATTTTGCGGCTCAACTCAGACCAGATAGAGTACTTGTAGAATTTCACTTCGAAGTGTGACTCATTTTTTGGGGAGGATTTCACATTCATCTAGATGCACAGCTTCACCAGGGAACCATATCAAATTCTGGAATGTCTCGCAGACCAGATACTGGCCCTTCAAATGTTTCACCAAGTATCAATTATTGACTTCACCTTTTGCAATAGAAAATATAAGAAGAGAGGATTTTTTGGCTGCCCGTTGAGCTTTAAAATGGTGATCATGGCCAAGAAGCAGACTCATGATTTTCTAGAGGCAAAGCTAGCTCATCTAGGGCTGGTGTGGATTTTTGATAAATGGAATTATAACCCCAATGATGACTTACCAAATGAGTATGTCAAGGTAACGCATAGTCCTCGACCTTACTTGGAGAAGAAGTGGAATCCAATGGAAGATATAGATGACCTAATGGTGGACCTAGTCCATATTATAGATGAAGATAGTCAGATGCCATGGATTAAATTCTATTTTTGGATAGGGAAATATAATAAATCAAAATAGATTGGGGTTACTCTTCACAAAAATTTGGCAAAGAGTTACAACTAGAGCAAAAGAAGATTAAAGATTTTTGGATTTACTGACAGGAGACCCAAAACATTAAGGCCCCTTATGATAGAACAAAAATGGATGATAGGTTCAAAAAATTATGGAATGATGAGGATGTTGACCCAAAGGAGGCCGGGGAATGTATCGGGGAAGGAGCACAACTGAAAGTGGAGCTTCAAATGACCTTAGTGTAGTAGAAAGAGAAGACAATGAAGAAACCTATGAAGGTTTCTTCAAATGTGTGGGTGAATATATCATGTGTAAGGGCTTCATTGAATCACACCTAGACCGTAAAGAGAACCAAAACAACCTAGCCACAACAATCAGAGACCGTAGTGGTGGAAGACTCACCACCTAAAAAATGGTAGTGCACCAAAGCATCTTCTAGAGAGTGTTCATAGGAGCCTAAGGTGAGACAAGATCTCATAACGAGCCAAGGATCACAATCATCTGTACCGTAGGTATCATTTTCTCCCTCTTCTCTTGATTCACAATCTTTAGTAACCCCTGTTGTGTCTATGGCACCACTCACTTCAAGTGTTGGCCCTTCCTTTCCCACCTTTTCTTTCATGGTCATGGGAGGTTTCACACAACTCTCTCATGTGGCACCATTTACCTTTACTCCTCCATGGAAATTTACACCTTTCAACTCGGCCCACTCTATGTCTGTGAGTGCCTCACATTTTGCCTCTGTAGCCGCCATTGATACCTCTCTTGTTACTACTATGTCAACCCCAATCCAGTCTATCCAATAGATGGAAGTTTCCATGACACCGCTTCCCTTGAGTCCTCCTATTGGTCCACAAGCTGGGTATTGGAATATCCCTCCTTTCCCTCCTCAAATATTCAATCTTTTGTAGAAGGAATCGTCTGGGATTGCTACCCTCTCATTTCATTTTTCCCTTCCTCTTGGTGCACCTTTCACAGCTGGGTCATCAAATCACCAATAGAGTTCTTGTTGGAGTGTTATAAAACTAAACAATTGTGGGTAATAAAATTCCAAAAGCAAAAGCCCAAATATTTAAAAAATCCAATTTAGCTAAAAGTACAAACTATTTTCAATGAGACTCAGTAATCACTACACTTTGTGACTATGTACCCATTTATCATCAAATTGCAAGGAGAGATGCAGTTGGATTATTACAATATATATGCCATGGGGCTCAACCTGAGCATAGACCAACCGCAAGATAGAGTTGAGCTCATGGAGGAGACTTAGTAAGTTGTGACCATTGAATTTCTTAAGTACAATCACCAACAAAGGAAGAGTGAAGAAGAGATGAAAATCATCAAGGAGAGGGTCGAGGTCCTGCTGGAAAAGGAAAAGGAAAAGGATGCTGAATTTAAATTATTATATCAACAAGCGGGGATGGAGCAGGCTAAGCTCTGCAAGGAACTTGCAAAGTTCCAATCTTTCGATCCCAACCTGGTCACCAAGCTGCAATGAAGAAACCAAGGCTATCAAGACCAATTGGCCCAGGTGGAGCAATAAGTGTGACAAAAGAATGATGATCTCACCTACCAATGTACAACACTAGAATAATAGATGCAATAGAAGGATGTGGGATTCAATACCCGCTGGACTCAACTAGAAAATGAGGTCTAGGAAATGAAAAATTCCCTGGAGAGAGAAGTAGCAAATAAAGAATGAGTCAAGGCAAGTTGGATCACATAATCAAAATTCCTATAGGGACAACTCACCACAATGAACCAAAAGGTTGCAGAGCTGGCACATAATATGGAATTGAGGGATGCAAAAATTATCTTTTTGAAGAGCTCCACCCAACCTCCTACTGCCAAGTCGGACCTCATTCAAGTAGCCCAAAAACTATATGTTTTGTACTAGGAAAAGGTTAAGGCCTTCTGCCTGAGCCTCCAACTGATGCTCCAATTCATGGCAAAGGACACTAGTTTAGGTAGGGAGGTTCATGAAATGATTGAGTGTTTCCCTCAATCCATCATGGAGAGAGTTCTTGAGGCTAGGAAGTTTTTGGATAGGCTATATATGCTCCTAGATGAAGTCCTGAAAAATGTGAGGATTGAAGATCGAAAGGTTGCTACCAAAATAGGTAGTAGGTTTATCCACTGCCATGTGGCCATCCTCAATGCTAGTGAGTATGCCACTAAATTTGACCGAACCATGAATAGCATGCAGGCAAGGTTCTCCCACCTAACATAGATGGGCTTACCATCCCCTTTTCTTAAAGATGAATTGGTGGCCATGGAGTGGAACATTGTAGCAAAGATTGAAGAGAGGAAACATGATGCATCCACTTTTCAGAGCTTCAATCAACCCCTTACTTAAGGTGTCACCCTTTGGATAACGTGGTTTCATTTTCAATTGAATTCCTAGGCCGATAATCATCGATGATTCCTTACAAAGAAATGATCGATCTGCATGGAGCACAAGAGAATTTTCATGACATAATAATACCATCTGAGGTTGAATAGATGCCTCTATAGACCACTCTCTCCAAGCTATGATTGCATCACCCGCGGATAGGACTCTAGTTTGTTAACCGTAAAATTTGGGTCTCTCATTCTATAGTTGAAATTCCCCTAGTAATCATCAAAATATGTGAATATAAATTTCCCCAAGCTCCCTTTGAGATATTTTTATTTTTGCTAAGTACTGGCCCATACCTCATCTATTGAAAATATCATCAGGCTCCTTTCGCAAAAGATTTTTCTGAATGCTACCACGTGTCCGCTAGGTGCTCTTCATAGATATTTCTTCCCTTTATCTTCCAATGGCTCTTGCCACTGATCCACATGTCAAAAATTCACACACTTCATGGATCCTTCCCTTCGCTTCACTATCAGGCCCCAAACACATGCCACATAACATCAGTCAACATACATTCCTTGGAAACCCCCACCATTAGCACACTTGTAGGAAAGCCCTTCATGTGTCTTCACCGCACATTATTTCATTGCAAGGAGGGAGGAATGAACCATAGGCCTTGACCTATTACCACATGAATCTTCTAAGGGCTTCACTATGTTACCTTAGAGCAAGAAACAACCTCACCATTGCTTCCAAGTGTTCTAATTGTCATTGTGAGTGAGTGATGCATGTCGATGCTCTGTTATGCTGGGATCACTACCATCATTCAGAGGGGATGCATCTGGCTCAAGGGAAACCATGTTCATGGCTCAAATATTTTTCATTGTAACAACCGGGGGAAATCATTGTTGTGTGCATCATTGCTCATGATCGAGCGATCTTTTCTATTACTGGCTCACCAAGTGGTGGGTTTTTTGATATAAATACTACTTCTCTCGAAGCAAGGGTTCAAAACTAGTAGAGAAAATTATGGAAAGACATTAGGCCTTTGTATTATTTTAGATTATTGCATAGGATTTGTAGACTGTACCATTGTTCATCCTTTCTATTTCTTAACTATTTGATAGAGTTGTATACTCTATCATTATTGTATTAAGTAATTTGTTTGAAGACTTCTATAATTTCAATATAAGCTAGCTAATTAATATCATGTCTTTGACTCTTATTTTTAGTAGATTTGTGGAAGCTATTTTATTTCATTGAATAAGTTTTTCAAATTTCCATTTTGATTTCTATTGTTCTGAGACAGAGCAGATTGTTGAATGACCCTTAAATCATATCTTAAAGATAGGTTTATCATGCCCATATCTATGTCTTGGCACATCGCCTTAGATGAGATTTTTTTATATTCATTTCTTTCTACCCCTTTTCAACCCCCAAATTAGAGAAGAAGCCAACTTCTTTCAAAACCTAAAGGTCACTCAGTTTAGTGCAATAGGTCCCCCTTTTAACTGATTTTCCCATAAAGGATGTTATCTTGTCAAATTTTGGCATCAAAAAATTTCTCTTATTAGCTTTATTTCCTTTTCACAAGCTTTCTCTCCCCCTTTGACACTAATGGAAAAGGTAAAATATTTATTTATTGATCTTCCCTTGACATGAAAATAGAATACTCATAATGACAACACTTGAAACTACCAACTCCCCATAAGAGGTAGCCACCAAAAAATCAGTCTGAAAAGATAGAACCATGAATCGACTAGATTCATGCATCTCCATATGCATATTAGTTTATGAAAGGAGGGGAAATAACCCCTAACTTCTCTTAGAGACACTCAAAAGTATCTTTAGGAAGAACCTTCATGAAAATATCAACAATCTTATCCTTTGTCAAAACATACTCAATTTTTACTTTATTCTCCATGACCTTATCACTCAAGAAATGATATCTAATAGATATATTCTTCATCCTTGAGTGCATCACAAGATTACTCAAAATTTTAATTGCACAAGTGTATTATCAAAGAATATAGAAATGTGATCATCATATAGCACGGTGATATCTTTCAATGTATGTTTCATCCATAGAACTTGTGTACAAAAATATTTAACAATAATATACTTAGCTTCAATAGTAGACAACGAGATTGAATCTTGCTTCTTACTCAACCATGCCACCAATTTGCATCCAAGAAAGAATGCACCACCACTTGTACTCTTTCTTTCATCTACACATCCAACCCAATCTATATATGTATAAGCCCTAAGTGTAAAGTTAGTATCTTTAGGATGCCATAATCTGTAATCCAAAGTGCCATTCAAATATTTGAATATTCCTTTCACTGCAACATGTGTTTCCTTTGGATCTTCTTGAAATGTAGCCACAAGAAAAACCACATGTATAATATCTAGTCTAGTAGCAGTCAAATATAGTAATCTTCTAATCATAGATTTATACTTTCTCTAATTAGTCTTAGGTGAATCATCATCTTTACCCAATTTTCAACCACTCACCATAGGAGTACATATCGGTTTGAAACATCCATCCCAAACTTCTTCAACATTTCTCTCACATTCTTAGACTGTGAAATGAAAATTCCTTTCTCTATTTAATTAATCTATAGCCCAAGAAAGAAATTCATCTCCCCAAGCATAGACATTTCAAATTATTTATGCATCTCTTCTACAAACATCTTGCATATCTTTTCATTTCCTCCAAAAATAATATCATCAACATATATAACTTTAATCAAGATTTTGTCATTATCAATCTTAAAGTATACATTACTATCTATCGTACCTTTGTTAAATCCTTGCTGAATCAAATACATGTCTAACCTTGCATACCAAGCTTTAGGAGCTTTCTTCAATACATATAAATATTTCTTCAATATGAACACCATATCCAATTGATTTTTCAATTGAAATCCTTCTGGTTGTTCCATGTGAACTTCTTCTTATAGCTCACCATTTAGAAATGCTGACTTGACATCCATCTAATATAATTTAAAATCTTTATAAGAAGCTAATGCCAATAACATCCTTATAGATTCCATTCTTGTTACTAGGGAAAAATTCTCCTAAAAATATATACCTTCTACTTGTGAGTATCCTTTACACACAAGCCTCACTTTATTTCTGATAACTTCTGCATTCTCATTCAACTTATTTTTGAATACCCATTTTAATCCAATGATATTTTTGTCTGTTGGTCTTGGGACCAATTCCCAATTCAGATTCTTCTCAATCTACAAAATTTATTATTTCATTGCTTCCTTCCAATATTCATATTTACATGCTTCACTTACTATCTTCAGCTCAATCTCAGAGAATAAACACAAATTTACTTCAGCAAAAAACTTTGCTTCTAGTTAACGTGCCTTTTCTCTGGTCTCCAATAATTTTATTTCTCAATGATTCCTCCATACATATTTTAGTATCCTAGGGGACATCACCAAAGCATATTCTTCTCTTGCTCATATTTATCCTATTCTTCCATAATTTCTTCTATTCTTGCACAATCATGTTCATCAAACACATATCCATCAATAGCAATATAATTCTTTATTGTCTAATCAACCTAAACATTCGAGATCTCTACAATTTTTCTCAATCTTTTATTGAAACATCTATATGCCTTTCTTTTACTAGAATATCCAAGAAATATGCCTTCATCACTTCTTGCATGAGACTTACCTAAAGTTTCCTCATCTCTTATGATATAGCATTTGCTTCTGAGTACCTTGAAATATTTAACTGTAGGAATTCTTTCGTGCCATAGCTCATAGGGAGTCTTTGTATTATTTTCTCTTGCTTGAACTTGATTGAACACATAAAGAATAGTATGAATAGATTCTTTCCAATAATTTTTTGATAAACTGACTTCAATAATCATTGATCTAGCAGCCTCTTGAACTGTTCTATTTTTCTACTCAAAAACTCCATTTTGCCGAGGAGTTCTTAGAGAAGATAACTATCTCTTTATTCCATGCACTTCACAAAACTTATTGAATTCATGGGAGGTGAATTCTCCATCTCTGTCAGATCTTAAGAATTTTATTCTCAAATTCAGTTCATTTTCAACCATAGCCTTAAATTCCTTCAATCTATCTAATGAATTTGATTTATCTCTAAGAAATGTAATCCATGTATATCTAGAATAATCATCAATTAAATCATAAAGTAACTTTCACCAAGTAGGCTTCACACTCTAATAGGACCACAAATATTTGTATGAGCTAAATCGAGTAGTCTAGTAGTAGATTGTTCCTTTGATTTGTAATGATTTCTTGCTTGCATCCCAAATTGACAATTCTTACAAATAGCATTAGCATGCTTTTTAAATATTAGTAAATCTCTCACGACCTAAACAAAACTAATCCTTTACAAATTATCACAATTTATGTGACACATTCTCCTATGTCATAACCAAATTTCATTTATCTAAGTCATAAACCATCGTTTATCAACACCCTTAAGTTGATATTTATTCCCTTCAAATTTCTTTCTTGTAGCAATAAATGTTCCACATCCTTTCTAGATCTCACATTTCTCATCTTTAAACACAAGATCATATCCTTTTGTGTAAATCTGACCAATGCTCAACAAATTTTTCCTTAATCCATTAACATAGTAAACATCGTTAGTATGATGCTCTCCATCACAACTTATTGAACTTATCCCACATATTTTAGCACCAGTATCATCTCTGAACATAACCAAGCCTCCATCATATTTCTCAAGCTTAGAAAACTTACTCTTATGACTAGTCATGTGATGTGAACAACCATTGTTAAATACCCAAAAATTCTTTTCTTGTTTAGCATTCAAGGTAGAGATAACAATACCTTCATTTTTATCCTTGTCCTTCTCCAAAGGGCTTTCCTTTAACCCATTTTTCTAAATTATTAGAAATCAGTTCATATTTAATCACCAAAAAAAAGAATTCATTGTCATCTAGATCTTCATATTCTGAACCTTCATCTAAAATACTAGCATTCTCATTCACATAGTAAGCTCTATTAATATTCTTTCGTTTCTTTTCTTTCTCATATCTTTATTTATTCCTTTTAGCTCTTTCTAGAAACTTTGCAACATAATGACCTATTTGTCCACAACTAAATAATTTAAAGGGAAAATTACCTTCATACTTATTGGAACCTTTTCTCATTCTTCTAGAAATTTTAGCTTCTATTTCATCAAAGTTCTCTTCATCTAGATCTTTAGCTTTTGTAGCTTTAAAATTAGTTTCTAATTTGCCTCCATTTCTTAGACTCGAATTCCTCATTTCGTAAGATGTCAAAAATACTAACAATAGATCCTTAGTACAAGTCTTATATTCTATAGTCTTCTCAATAACACTCACCTTCTCATTGTAAGCATCAAGAATACTTTTGAGAATCTTATTTACAATCCTGGTTTCATCTATAGTAGCACCGAGAGATTACATTCCAACCACTACCTCATCCAATCTCTGTACATATGCTTTAACATTTTCATCTTCATACATATGTATAAGATGAAAATTTGTTTCCAAATTCTGCAATTTCACCCCTTTAAGTATTTCATCACCATCATGTGCTCTTTCTAAAGCATCCCAAACTTCCTTCGCTTTATTTAGATTCTGAACCTTAAGCAACTTGAAATGTACTAAACTATTCTTCAAGATGAACTTCAATTTATTGTTTGCTTCATGTAATTTGATTTCTTTAGGTGTACTTGGACCATTAGCACGAGGAGTGTAAGGATTCTTGTAAGCTTTCTCCACATCATATCTACAATACTCCATATATTCTTCCATCAAAACTTTCTAGATACCATAATTAGTTCCATCAAACCTTGGATAATCAAAGAACATCTTTCTAGCCATCCCAAGCCATCCTCAAGCAGTTAATATTTTCACCAAGGAACCAAGTTATGATGCCAATTGTTGAATAAGACAACTGAGAGGGGGGTTGAATAAATTGTCATAAATTTTCACCTTTAATCCAATCACCAAAACTAATACTTAAAAATACTTAAATGATTAATCATCAAATGCCAATGCAAAAACTCAAATTCAACACATAAACACAATAACACCAGAATTACATGGAAAACCCAATGAGGGAAAAATCATTGTGAAGATTAAATCACACTCTAGAGAATATTAAAATTGATTACAAAAAGGCTCACTGCCTGAGATAAGGCCCACTTCTTGAGATAAGGCTCACTACTTGAAATAAGGAGTCACTGTCTAATAGGGCTACAACCTAGAGGGCTCATTTCCACATAGATACAAAGAAGAAAAATAATACTTGTTATAGGGAGACTACAATCCCAATCCAACAAAGGATTTCACCATATTTACTTGATCAACTTGCATGAATGATAGAGTTTGCCTTCTACTCACTACATCCAAAAACTCAACATTAAGCTTCACACTAATCTACCACACACATAAACACACTTTCTAAATATCATCAATGTCACATCTACTATTCCACTTATCTTCCTTTCCTCTTGTACATTTTTCATTACTAGCTCATCTTGTATTTATACTATCTCGAACCTTGAAAAGGAGATCCAAAGTTGGCCATCCAAATTCAAATTCAAATTAGGTTAGCACCAACCATCCTAGGGTGGAAGTAGAATGAGGGCGACCCAAAAAAATCCTTCAACTTGACCCAAAATAGATCCAAAACGCTTCATTAACCTCGAAGATAGTGTTCAACACAAGGTAAACCAAACTAGTGTAAAACATATAGAAAAATTAAGCTCAAAACTTCTAGAAACCAAAAATATCTTCAATGTAACCAAAAAATCTTAACTCTAGAACCACAAGTCAAAAGACTTCATCAACAAAAAATCTAGACCAACAACATTTCTCCTGAACCTTAACCAAAACACAAAAAAATACAGTTCACAACTGGTAAACACAACTCAAAATTCTCAATGAACTAATAGCCAAAATATGGATATAGCATCCTTCAACAACCATAACCAACATATCTAAATTGCATGAACATAAGGGAAAATACCAGATCAACAAGTGAATACTTGTAAACTTTCTTTTATACAATTTTCTCAATGTCCTCAACCTATACAACCAACAACAACTAATATTTAACTAGTTGAACAGTTGACATCAATGACAACATCTTCAATCCTTTCTTCACTCTTGCAACACATGTCTACTATGTTAACGATTTAAGGCATAATATTTTAAGTGTTGGATAGATGTGTAGTAATGGATATAATCTTGTACTCAAGGATAAAAGATGTGAAATTAGGAAAGACTTTGAAACAGTAATTGTTGTAGGAAAGAAATCTGAAGGAAATATATATCAACTTAAGGGTGTTTATGGGTGATGATTTATGACTTAGATTAATGATAGTTGGCTATGAAATTGGAGACTATGTCATATGAATTTGGATAATTTGGCAATGATTAGTACAATACAAGCCATGAGAGATTTACCAAGGATTACAAAGCTTGTTAATTCTATTTGCAAGGATTACTACTAGACTATTGGATTTAATTCATACTGATCTTTTTGGTCCTACAAGAGTGATAAGTCTATAAGGTGAATGGTACTTTATGATTTTGATTGATGATTACTCTAGGTATACATGGGTTTCATTTTTTAGAGAGAAATCTAATGCATTAGATAGATTCAAGACATTCAAAGATATGGTTGAGAATGAAGTAAATTTGAGGATAAAATGCGTAAGGTCTGACAGAGGTGGTGAATTCACCTCCCATGTGTTTAATATGTATTGTGAATTTCATGGAATAAAAAGATAGTTATCTTCTCTGAGAACTCCTCAAAAGAATAGAGTTGTTGAAATGAAGAGCGAAAAAATATAAGAAGCAACTAGATCAATGATTACTGAGGTTGGTCTACCAAAATTTTATTGGGGAGAATCTATTCACACTAGATTTTATGTATTCAATCAAGCTCAAGAAAGAGAAAATAGTACAAAGACCTCCTATGAGCTATGGTATGGAGGAATTCCTACTATTAAGTATTTCAAGGTATTTGGAAGAAAATGCTATATTAGATGGGATGAAGAAAATTTAGGGAAATTTGATGCAACAAGTCATGAAGGTATTTTTCTTGGATATTCTATTAGAAGCAAATTTTACAAGTGTTTCAATAAAATACTAAGAAAGATTTTAGAAAGCACAATTGTCAAGGTTGATGAATAAATTAGGAATTCTATTGATGTTGATGGATATGTATTTGATGAACCTGATTGTGTAAGGATTGAAGAAGTTGTGGAAGAACGGGAGAATGATTAGCAAGAGAAGAAAAATGAAGAAGAAGAATCTTCGGTGGTGTCCCCTAAGACACCTAGATTTGTGAAGAAAAATCATTCAAAAAATAAGATCATTGGAGATAAGACAAAGTGAGTATTGACAAGAAGCAGAGCTACTTTTAGTGAGATAAATTTGTGTTTATTTTTTGAGATTGAATCAAAGACTATAAGTGAAGCATGCAAAGATGAGCAATACATGGAAGCTATGAAAGAAGAATTTATGTAGTTTGAGAAGAATCAAACTTGGGAATTGGTCCCTATACCGATAGATAGAAACATAATTGGATAAAAGTGTTGAATGAGAATGGAGAAATGGTCAAAAACAAAGCAAGGCTTGTGTGTAAGGGCTACTGACAAGTAGAAGGCATATATTTTTAGGAGACTTTTTGTCTGGTGGAAATAATGGAAGGTATTAGGATGTTCTTAGATTTTTCTACTCAAATATTTAAAGTTGTATCATGTGGATGTGTGATCAATCATATATGCACCCTATGCTAAATTTGTAGAAATTTAACTATCTATTGACACATGGAAACCTTCTTCAGATGTGGGTGATCTGAATGAAGAAGGAATATCTAGAGTGAGCTAGTTCTTTGAATGATAACTTCTATTCTAAATGATTTGAGGTAAAGAGTTAGAGGATAACTGGAATACAAATCTAACTTAAAGTGATATTTTTTAGAAAACTAATGATGAATTTGATTATCTACTCACAAACAGCTCTCAGAAAACAACAGTAACCTCACAACCTCTCATGAACACTCAATACATAATTGATTTTCATGAAGATTCATATTTAAACACAACATGCAACCTATATCACATGAATTTTCTGCATCAAGATCTGAAATAATAAGATATAAATGGATTTTGTAAATAAAATCGCAATGCAAACATCACACTAAAATTTTAAAGGAGACAAAAATTGAGAAATAGGAATGCTCCTTTACTAAACTGAAGGAGTATCCAAACTCTGAGTACAATTTTTTTCTTACAAAACTTTCTTCTTCAACGTGAGAGGAAGAAACAATGATTTGAACTAAAAAAAACCCTAATTTTTTCTCCTAAAATAAACTCTCCAAAACCCTAATCTGAGCTCAGGAAGAAAGCTTAGAAAAAAGCATCCAAATCTGCTCCATAATGTGTAACAAAATTGGAAAACTCACACTTTTTACATGTCTATCCGAAAAAGCACCTAAAAATAGGTTTGTTCTACTTTAAGAGTAGAAAGAAAAGCTTTTCCCCATCCCAAGCAACTCAATTTCACCCAAGGAAAAGTCAAACTCACACCTTTCTTAAAACTACTAAAAATAGAAAAGAGAATAAAATAATTTATAAAATATTGTTTTATCTCTGCTTTACAAGACATGTAGTTTTAATCTTCTCAATTTGATTTATTTTTGTAATAAATATTTAAAAATAAACTGTTACAAAAATATTACACACCTTATCTCTCCATTCCAAATTGTTTTTTCTTAAAAACAATCATAAAAATATAATCAATCTTTTATCATTGGATGTTAATTGATTTCTATAAAATCAATTGAAAATAGACCTAAGGCATTTAATTATTCTCCATTCTTATCTAAGGCATAGACATAATTAAAATACCACAAGGTATTTAGATTATGAAATAATCAAAACCTACACTAAAGGTTTAGACTTATAAAGTATTATAGAAACTCATAGCTCAACCTAGGGCATGAAGAAATTCAGCCACATAAGGTATTAAATTAAACTTAATTCCAAATGCGAACATAGGAAACCCCTAAGTTTGAATTAGGGCTCACATATATTATCAAATGACAAACATTGAAGGAATTTATCTTAACCCATGGTGATAAGGCCAAAATTGAATTAGGGAAAATGGGACAAAACCAAAGGCAAAACCTTGAATTCACATCATTTACACTTAGTGTTTTGAGGGAGAGCTCTACTAAGAAGGAGCATCACCACCATGAATAGGGTTTCAACTTGAAACTCTTCATTTTTCACTTAGATTGGTTGATTCTTCCTTTGTAAACAATGGTAAGTCGACTTCAGTCTACATTATGGCCTTTGTCTTTCTCTTTGAAAGCAAAAAGAATGGCCTTCAAGGTCGCGACTAAGCATATAGTTTTTTATTTTTCCACTTCATTTTTCCTGTGCTTTATTTGCTCCTTCTTGGCCTCCATCATGAGAGTTCAACCCTTGCTTTGGAAGCTCTATGAGAGCTTGTTCGTGGCTTATTGTCCCTCTACAAGTATGAAACAATGAGCTCTCTATTTCCCTCTTAAAAAGAAAGATCATGAAAGCTTAACCATGTAAAAAATTATTTCTATTTATAAAAAAAATTTAGGCCATTGCATAGGCTGTGAGCTTAAAAAGGCTTCCAATGAATCTTACCAAATAACTCTTGTATTTTGTACATTTCTTGTTTCACATTTTGAGATTTTGACAAAACTCAAAAGGGTTTTTTCACTTTTTTTAAAAAAATTGTGAATCAAAATCCTCCTCTAGGGCGAGGCCTCTCTATGCTCAATCTAGGTATTTTGATTGTAATCATATCTTGAAAATATTTTAAGAAACTCCAGACTGTGTATTTCATGCAGTTGTACTTGGTCATGAAACCCCATGTGGGTACTCTGTATTTTGGAAGAAATCCATACATTTTTATATTTTCTGTCAAAACCCTCAAATGGGTTAGCTGTAACAAGAATAAATTTATATTTTAAAGTTGAAACCCCATGTGGGTGTTTTTAAGAAAGGAAGAAAAAATTCTACTTCTAGGCTCGAACCTAATAAAATTCATTTCCTTCGTTGATGAGAACTCTTAGATTCCGAAATGAAAAAATGCATTACTTCATTGGCAATGGCCAATTCTTACCATAAACACCATTTTTAAGAGCTTAAAAGCTCAAAATTGTGCATCTTAACTGTATTATGCATTTTATTTGAAAAACCAAGATGGGTACTCTTATTTAAAATGCAAACAACATCTTTAGTTTAAATCTCCATGTATTTTTGTGAAAGTCTTTTATGAAGTAAGCTTGTTAAACATCCACAATATGCGGATTTACATTCACCTCCATGTTGTCTAAAACACATAGAAAATCCTTGTTTTTCTATATCAAATTAATATTATTTGACATATGATGTAAATAATGAAACTCCCCATTAAGAGAAAAACTTCTCAATTGATTAAAATCAGTGTCATTTTGTAGTTTTGGATAAGTTCTCAAATGGTAAACACCCCTGAAAGGAAAATAACACTCAATTGTTCTACTACTATTTCAAAACTAAATGAAACAACATTATTCTCCTTTACAATACTCCTCTTGTAGCAATACTCAAACAACATGAAACAAATAGACAATCCCTAGTGATAGCATTTGATGACTTTTGTTTCACTCACAACTATGGGTAACTCTTCCAGACATCCATGTTCAATCAGTTCAAAATGCAACACCTCATTTTGTAACACATTTGCAACTGGTCATTATGATATTCTTGTATGATTACTTTTATGCTTATTTCCACTCACTCCATATACTTGAATGCTTTAGAAACATGCATTCTCAACCCAATCTTTCCTAAAATGAAGTCTCTCTATATGCTTTCATCATTTATTAAAGATTTGTTGATAAGGCATTATGTATGCCTATTCACTATCACCATTATGACATGAAACACTTGTTGTACCAAAACAAAACATCATGAAACAACATGAAACAATGTGAACAAAACCCATGGCAGAAAAGATGCCATTAATATGATAGTGTTCAAAAGATGCATTTCAGTTTAATTGAATCCATTAAGTTCATTATCCACTTGTATTTTTCACTTCTTTGCTCATATTTGACTATTATGAGTGAACAATGGACATGATTGCTTTGATAATTGAAACCTGTTTTACTCCTTCATGAATGGATTAGATGAGTATGATATTGTATTCTCTCACTCAACCCACATTTATGCTTAAGGGGCAACATGTCGAGCTCTACCCTTGTGGGATCCCGTTTTACTCCACATGCTTCTATGTCTTCATGAAATGATAAACTACATGACTTTTCCTATACTTGCACATGGAAATAAACAATGTTAGATAGAAAAATATATTATTATGATGTGTCCTTCTTTGCTTATGCTCAACTCCTATTCTATCCACTATTTCAATGTATTATCAACAACATTTACATTATTTTTGGTGATTCATATAGGGATGTTCATAATCAAAGCTATAACAACCCTTCACTTCTCTTATAGGTTGATCAAAGCTCGAGGACAAAGGATGGTGCACCACTTCTGCATTGACCAAAAGCACATGCAATGATGATTATGTTCATGCTTATGTGTCTTCCTTTCTTACATATTCAATAGTGTAGCTTGCTTCTCATGATTCATTGTCATAGTTACTTCCATGGCTTGTGTGGATTCTTCAAATTTTGTTTTCCTTTCTATTTTGAAAATAAGTGCATCAAAATGAAAAAATTATACAATCATTTGTATTCTTGCAAACAAATGAAATATTGTAATGTGAATAAGAATCATGAAATAAATGAAAGCAACTGTTATGCTTAATCATTAGTATATTCTATTTTTTACCTCATTTGTACTACAAGCTCTGAGAAAAACCTCTTGAAATTATTTTTATTGAAACAATGCATAACTAACACCTAATAAATATAGTGCAAACAACACTTAAAGCACATGTAGGAAATAATTGAATTTCCACTTTGAGATAAAAGTACCTAATCAGCTCTACCAATTGAGCTGTAGTGAAAAATGGTAGTAGGATGTTAAGTCTCCATTTTTGCATGGTTAACTAGAAGAAGAGGTCTACATGGAATAAACAAAAGGATTTTAGTTGTCAGATCAATCCAATATGGTTTGAAGATTGAAGAAAGCTTTCTAAGGATTGAAGAAAGCTCCTATAGGTTGGTATGCAAGCTTAGATAGTTATTTGACTCAGCAAGGTTTCAAAAAAGGTACAACAAATAGTAATCTATATTTTAAACTTAAAAATGAAAAAATCTTGATTGTGGTTGTATATGTTGATGATATTATCTTTGGAGGAAATGAAACTACGTGTAGATGTTTATGGAAGAAATGAAAAAATAATTTGAGATGTCCATGTGTAGTGAGATGAATTTCTTTCTTGGGCTATAAATTAATCAAACAAAGAAATGGATTTTTATTTCATAGTCAAATTATGTGAGAGAGATGTTGAATAAATTTGGGATGGATGGTTCCAAACTGGTATGCATTCATATGGTGATTGGTTACAAATTAGGTAAATATGATGATTCACCTAAGACTGATAAGAGAAAATATAGATCTATGATTGGTGGACTATTGTATTTGACTACTACTAGAACGCATATTATGCATGCAATCTATCTTATGGCTAGATTTCAAGAAGATCCCAAGGAAACACATGTTGCTATGAAAAGAATATTCAAATATTTGAATGGAACTTTAGATTATGGCTTATGGTATCCTAGGGATACTAAATTTACACGAAGTGCTTATACAAATGTAGATTGGGTTGGATGTGTATATGACAGAAAACGTACAAGTGGTGGTGCATTTTTTCTTGGTTGTAGATTGGTGGCATGGTTAAGTAAAAATAAAGATTCAATTTCCTTATCTACTGTTGAAGCTGAGTATATTGTTGTTGCATCTTGTAGTCCACAAGTTTTATGGATGAGAAAAACATTGAAAGATATCAAATTAATTTATGATGATCCTATTTCTATCTTCTATGATAATACAAGTGCGATTAAAATTTTAAAGAATCTAGTGATGCACTCAAGGAAAAAGTATATATCTATCATGTATTACTTCTTCAGAGAGAAGGTTGTGGAGACTGAAGTTAATCTTGATTATGTTGCTAAATATACTTTTGAGTATCTTCGATAGAAGTTAGGGATGATTTCCCCTCCTTTTTTGAACTTGATGCATATGGAGATACATTAGTCTTGTGGGTCTATGGATCTATCTTTCTTCTAGATTGATGTTTTGGTGGCTACGTCTCAGGGGGAGTAGATAGTGTCATGTGTTGTCATTAAAAGAGTATTCTATTTTTAATGTCAAAGGGGAAATAAATATTAAATATCCTTTTCCTTTGGAATTGATGTCAAAGGGGGAGATGAAGAAGATGTGAGATGAGGAAGATATGAAAAAAGAGAGTATCTACTAAGGAGGAGAAACAAAAGAAAAATCATGAAAAGTGTGTTCAGAGCTAGTGTGTTGTCTTTGATGATTTTCATATCATGTGTTGCCATTAATGAAAAAGGGGGATACTTTTGCAGGAATGAAGGTGTTGTAATTGATGTCAATTGGTTATCAACTGGTTGTTGTTTTCATTGATATCATAGATGCATGTAGTTGATTGTATATGTTGAATATTTTGATAAAATTGTAATGAAGAAAGGTTATAGGTGTTCAATGGTTGCTTTGGGTTTTTCTCCTATTTTTGTGTGGTTTAGATATGTTGATCATAGTTGTTGGAAGTTTCTATATCCAAATTTTTTGCTTTTGATTCATTGTATAGTGTGAGTTATGTTCACTAGTTGTGAACTATGGTTTTTTTATGTATTTGGCTAAGGTCTAGGAGAAATGTTGTTGGCCTAGATTTCTTTTTGGTTGAGTCTTATGACTTGTGGTTCTAGATTTAAGTTTTTATGATCATGTTGAAGATAACTTTTGTGTCTAGAAATATTGGATATTGTTAAGGGATGCATGTGCTTAATTGTTCTATGTATTTTACACTAGTTTGGCCGGCCTTGTGTTGAGCACTAGTTTCAAAGTTCATGAAGAATGTTGGGACTTATTTGGGACCTCATCATGAATGTGTTTGGGTTTCCCTCATTCTAATTCCACCCTAGGATGTTTGGCACTAAACTAATTTGAATTTAATAATGGATGCTTGACTCTAGATATGTTTTGAAGTTGAAGATGGTATAAGTATAAGATGAGTTATTAGTGAAAGATGTACAAAGAGATATGTGCAAAGAAATAGAGCTAGATAGATGTGAAATAGTGTGTATGTAACATTAGTGTGGTAGATCAACGTGAATTCTAAATTTTGAGTTTCTAGATAGAGTGAGTTGAAGGTGTACTTTATCATTCATGCATGTCTACAAGTGGTTGAGTGAATTATGGTGGAAATATCTATTGCATTGAGATCATCTTTCTCTTTGTAACATATCTCTTTTATCTTCTTTGTATCTATGTGGTAGTGAGCCCTCCGGGTGGTTAACCCTTTTTGGATAGTGACTCTTGATCCAAATAGTTAGTCCTATTTTGGCAGTGAGCCTTTTTTTGGTAGTGAAACTTTGTAATCAATTTTGACATTCTTTATATTGTGAGCTAATCCTCACAGTGGGTTTTCCCTCATTGGTTTCCCACGTAAATTTAGTGTTACTATGTTTATGTGATGCTTTTTGGCTTGCACCTAATGTTTAATCATTTAGGGGTCAATGCAGGATCATGGGGGTCCTAACTAGGCCTCTAAGTGGCGACGTAAATTAAAAAAATTAGAGTTAGGAAAATTTACATAAAAATATGAATAGATTATTAACATAATTTGAAAAATATGTAAGCAAAAAAGTTGTAGCAAATTGAATGCAGTTTCTAGGCTACTAGTCCTTTTTTGGAAAAAAGTATTTTTTTTTGGAAAAAAATTGAAATTTCAATATAGTGGTACTAAATTTCCAAGAAAAAGATAAGAAGCAGGTGTATGTTTAGCCAAAGTTGGCTTCTCTAAGGCACAAACATTTTTTAGGCGTATCCTTCTAATGATTATAGATTTCTAATGCTAATTTGGGTGGGTACAGAGAGTTGTACTAAGCCAGCTTTTGTGTTAATCATGTGTAAGTAGGAAGGATATTTAGCGATTGAAAATCTCAAGATAATCTAAGCATTTCGGCATTAAAGACTATTGTTTCCAAGAAAATTTCTATGAAAAGGGAATTATGGGATGATTTTAGAAAAATTATTGGCTTTAAATTTTTTTGACAAAGCAAGAGTTTAGAGTGAGTACAGAGTAGGGTATTGTTCTAAGTTTTGATTGCAGGTTTCTATGGAGCTAAAGGAGTTTTGAGTCAGGAATTATAGGGTGCTAGTAGTTTCGAAGTTGTGGACAGAGCCGTTTTCATCATGCATTGATAAGGAAGAGTTGCAAATTGTCTTCAAGGTGAACTGCAAGTTTGTTTTGAATTGCATCAAAATTATCATTGGTAAAGATGTCTTGAACACAAAGTCATGAAGACTCATATTTCTTGCCAATATTTTTTCTATTTTCTTATCAAATACATTGGACGTAGTGTAGAAATTTAATGTTTTATGAACTATTGTCAGTAAGTTTTTAGTTCGGGTCTACCTGGAGAATGAAACACTACTTCAAAATGTCCAACAATACGACTTTATGAAAGGTGATGGATTGGTTGACAGGCTATTCCCCAAGCATCTCATTCACCACAAAAAATAGTATGCAAAAATATTTTAGGGTATGCTCTTTTCGAATCTGCATGATTCTTCTTCATTTCTTTATCAAGCACTCAATAAACATCATTTTGATTTTACCATGGAGGAGATAGACGAGATTAAGAGAAAATACCATTCTATCTCATTTTTGAAGGGTCATAATTTACATGGTCTACAAGTTCTTGCCATTCCACAAGCCACCAAGGGGGTGCAACGATATCATCATTTTACTGATATAAATGTCATAGTTCCTTCATAGGACGATGCACTAAAACATAAGAAAGTGCAAGATGAAAGCTCAACAAATGGTCCTCGTAGAGGTGGTTTTAAGTTAATGTATTTTTAATAAGCTTTGTATGGGTATAAGATATAGTTAGTGTTATTATATTTTATATGGGCATAATCTATATCCAGTATTGATATTTTAAAATATGGGTTTATAATTACTAGCATTGTATAAGGGGTATGTTAAAAGAGTAAAGGGGTTTGAAATTTAGAAAATTATAGGTAGTGATAGAAATAAAGGGGAATGTTGAGTTCCTATTATTGGGATGATTTTGTAGGATTTTTTTGTATATAATTGGGCCACCACCAGAGATTTTCTTCCTAGTTCTTTCTTGCCGGTATGCTCATTTGAATCAATTTTGTAATATTTTTTATATTTTATTTATATATAGTAAATTACAGTGGCTTTCCACTTTTTCCTTAAAAACAAAGAAGCAGGTGTATGTCTGACCACCATAAGGACAAGAAAAAAATAATATTTTTTTCTGAATTTTTCAATATAATTAGAGAACACATGCCCGGATGTGCCAAATTTTTTTTTGTAATTTTTTCCATGTAAATAATTAGCTATGATTTTTTTATTAGAACTTTTTAAAATTATTAAATTGTTTATGTCTGACCACCATAACTTGGTTAAAAATTTATGAAATTCAATTTTTTTATCCTATTGTATGTGAAGCATAAAATGTGTTGCATCTTGTAGATTGAAAAAATGTTAAGTAGTTTGAAAGTTATAGAAGTTTTTCAATCAACCTATCAATTAGGACTTTCGAGTAATGTAGGTATAAAATTAATAATAAGTATTTATTAAATTCAAATTAAGGAAAAAATTATATTGGTGGAAAGCTGACAATTTTTTCTATAAACCCTTTTCATTTGATGAAATTTAGATAAAAAAAGTTGTCAGCCACAAGGGCGAACATCGAAAAACTGAGCAAATTTTTCAAAACACATTTTTTGGGTTGAATTTCTAGTTCAGGCAATCTTGAACTAAATCTCAAGCCAATATTTGTTTTGGTTTGGTAATGCCAAACCAAAATAAATATCCATTTATAATGGATATCTGTTTAAAGTGGATATCCATTTTTTTTTTATAATACATAGTTTTATATAATATGTATTATATATAATATATAATATATAATATTATTATATTATTATATTATTATATTATAAATTACTATATTATATATTCATTGATGTGCGGCCAATTAACTAGAGAGAGAGGGAGTGGGAGGGACTTGAGAGAGAGGGAGAGAGAAAGACCTAAGAGGGAGTGAGATACTTGAGAGGGATGGGGAGAGAGAGCTGAGAGGGAGAGGGAGAGAGAGAGAGCGAGAGAGAGAGAGAGAGAGAGAGAGAGAGAAATATATGGTTCAAAGGGAGAGATAGAGGGGGAGAGAGAGAGAGAGAGAGAGAGAGAGAGAGAGAGAGGGGAGAGTGAGATGAGAGGAGAGAAGAGATTATTGAGAGGGAGAGGAGAGGAGGAGAGAGTCCAAGAGAGAGAGACTTGAGAGAGAGTGGGGCTTGAGAGTGAGAGGGAGAGAGAGTGAGAGTTGAGAGGGAGAGTAGGAGGAAAATAGGGGGAGAGAGAGAGACTTAAGAGGGAGAGAGTTAGATAGAGAGACTTGAGAGAGAGAGAGAGAGACTTAAGATGGAGAGAGTGAGAGATAGAGAGAGATTCTTGAGAGAGAGAGACCTGAGAGGGAGGGAGAGAGAGAATTGAGAGGGAGAGAGGAAGCTTTGAGAGACTTGAGAGAGAGGGGGGAGGGACCTGAGAGTGAGAGGGAGACATAGATAGAGAGTTGATATGGAGGGAGAGATAGAGAGAGAGAGGGAGAGAGAGAGGGAGAGAGGGAGAGAGAGAGAGTTGAGAGGAAGTGTGTTTTATCATGTTGGGACCCTCTCGAATAAGAAGTGATACAACCATCAAAAGAAACAATTACAACTCAATTCAAAATTCATGCCATTAAAACCTTCAAGCTTAATAACATGTTGTGAACCCCTAAACCTGCAAGTGCACAAAGACGACAAACATTGTTAGTGTTAGATCAAAATGCATGCAAATATGAAGGATTCCCCATGAAATCCACCTATTTAAACTAGTATTAGGAAATGAAGAACAAAACTTAAATAATATGAAAATAAATACTAATTTAGTCAATAGAATGATGATCTTATGGGAAAATTTTTGCCAATGATGTGTTGCAATTGGCCCTTTCCCAATTCCTATGTTGCAATGTAGATTGATGAAGAAATGGTCAAATATCCAAAGAGATTTGAGCATAACCTTGGTGCAAATATGAAAATGTGGTGGATGCTTGGATGAAATGAGCAAAATTAGTTCTCAATTGGAGAGAGTAACTTTGCATGTGAATTGTGGATGAAGATTGAGAGGAGAGGTCTCCAATTTATAGACTTCTATTTGGAAGAAGTGAGCAAGATTAAGAAATGTGGGACAAAAGATAATCCAATGGAATTGTGCCACTTGTCCATATGTGATTGGATGAGGAATGAGTACATTTTGGCCAATGTGCATGATAAATGCATGGTAAATGTATAAATTTGAATTTGAAATGTTGAGTTGACATGTTGAAGGGGGAAGAGAAATGAATTTAATGTCACTTGGCTCAAGGCCAAGGACATGTAAGAGGCATTGAATGCCTTGTTTGAAGGACCAAGTCCACTTGGCCTTTTTGAATTCAAATGAGGGAATATTCCCTTTTAATGCTTTGTGAGGGAAAATAGAAGAATTAATAAATCAAAGTATTTGATTTATTGTGCAACTTGCATTCTCTAGAGAATTTTAGTGACAAGGATTAAGTTAATCATGGATTTGATAAATTTAATGAAGAATTAGGTGATGTGACAATTTAGACTTAGATTTATGAATTGATTTAAGTCAAGAATTGAGAATAAATGATTTATTAAATAAATTATTTGATTTATTTAATCAAGAAGGAATATGTTAGATTAAATCAAATAAGGTTTTAATTTATATAATTTAATATGAGGACTTTAAAGATTTTAATTAAATAAAATGATTTATTTAATTAAACAGGGATGCAATGGTTAATTAACTTAATTGATTAATTTAATCATTGAAAGAGGAAGACTTAATCCAACAAATAGTGATTTATTGAATTAAAAGATAGAAAGTGATGAAATGATGAGAATGTGTTTTAAGAGGAAACGTTGTTAGTAATCGGGATCAGGTGTGCCAAAACAAACTTGTACATTTTCCATGTCTACACATGTCATTATATCATTCATGTAAAAGGTATAAAATCATCAAGAATAAGAATAATTATCTTTCAATCATGATAAAGAAACAAGAAGATTATGTACACAAAAGGGTTTGATGCAACCTTCAAACAAAATCCTTAGAAGACGTCAAGATACATGATCATTAGATTGTTCATGTCAAATCTATACAATAATTATGATCAACAAATAAGACATCAGCCACCCATGATGCATGAATAAACACTATATATGCACACTATATATGAACAAACACTAAATTAATAGATTAGTTAATATTTACTACTAAATTTTTGTCTCATCTTTATATTATTATACTCATAAATTCAACACTAAAAATATCCATCCAACCAAATTCTTTATAAAATATCCATCCAAGGTCAATTATTTTATGAAAAATAAGATCATTTTCTTAATAAAGGTTTGCAGCTCTCAGTTGCATTCTTCATTTCTTTATGTTTTCCTCTTTAGATTGGAACTGTATCCTTTCCTCTATCCATTGTTGATGCTCGTCGAAGTCCACTTCCATGGACCTAACCACATCAACAACAGTTTGCATTTTGGATGCAAAACGCCTCAATAATGGGTGAAAACATTCTTCATTTTTGAATAGCGTTAACTTGATCCTGAATGGTTCTAACATTCACATCGATTTTTTCTCAAAAGCAAGCACCATCAGATGGTGGAGATGGGGGATTATGAGGTGGAGTGGGTGGAGCTGGAGGGTGTGGATCCATGATTTAGATATAAGTGAACTTGCATTAAATTTGTAATTTTAAAATGTAAGATACATGTTTAAAAATCCCCTTAAACCATTCAATATAAATGACTTATTTGAATACAAATGAAAAAATGTGTAAAGATCATTTATGTCTAAGGAATGTAAATGAAAAACAAATAATTATTAAAGTGATGTGAAATCTCATTTAAAAACACCTTAAATTTTTACCTTGCTGCAATGTGGAAGTGTTAAGCTCCAAATTGATTCAACAAAGGTGGAAGTGTTAAGCTCCAAATTGATTCAACAAAGTGGATGTGTTAAGGTCCAAATTACCAATATTTAGTGAGTCTATATACATAGTTAGTAATGGTTAAATATTTTTTTCCCTAAAACCATAGGGAAATGAGCAAAGTTAAAGGACAATAATCGATGGGTTGTGTAGGAGTCTATGATACAATATGATAGCCTCTTGCATAACCCATCAATTATCACCCATTAACTTCACCCATTTCACTATGGTTGTAGGGACAAGTTTTGTCTGGTCAATACTAACAATGGATCTAGATTAACCAAGTATTGGAAATTTAGAGCACTTCCAACAAGGACCCTTTCTATTTTGAGAGATGAGGAGAGTCAAAACAATTAAAAAATTAAAAATAAATTTAGCAAAGAAATACTAACTTAAGAATAAGAAGCAAAGAAAAAATTTCAGAAACATGAGAACAAGTGATAAAGAAGAAGGAAAAATAGACAAGAATGTAAAATAGTTTAAAAAAATGTAGAAAGGGGGTAATGAAGGTTTAATTTTATGTTTTTTTTCTAGTAATGAAAGTTCACTTTTTTGTGTGATGTATTTTTTGTTTTTCACTAACTAGGGTTTCAATTTTTTTTGTAAGTTTAGATAGAAATTAAAAAAATCAATAGAACTTTAAAGAATGAAAAAAAAAAAAAAAAATCACTAATTCGTAAAAATAAAGAAAAAAAAGTAAAAAAGACATACTTGCAACTCACTAGAAGTTGTTGGAGGTTGTGAAAATGAGGCAGGGTTCATGAAAATGAGGTAGGGATCAGGTTATAAAGTCCTCAACAAAAAAAATATCCGTTGTAAATGGATATCCATTTTGTAACACTATATTATATTCCTATGAGGCTTCAATTTCAATAAAATTAATAACGGATATCCATTTATTATACTATAAATTTATTGTATAAAAATATACAATATTATTTTTCACATATACTATATATTAAATATTATATAATATATATTAAATATATTATAGTATATACTATAATATATATTATATATAATATAAACTATATTATCTATATTCTAGATATATTGTATATATATTAATATATTATATAATGTATTTAATACATAGTCTCCCTTTGAAGTCTCCATCTCCCTCTCAAATCTTTAAAATATATTTTTTATCATCATATAATAAAGAGAGGGAGAGAGAGAAAGACCTGAAAGGAAGAGAGGGATAGAGAGGGAGAGGGAGAGTGGGAGAAAAAGAGAGAGAGAGGGGAGGAGAGTTGGAGAGAGAGGAAGTGAGAGAGTGGGAGAGAGGGAGAGAGAGAGTGAGAGAGAGGGAGAGTGGGAGAGAGAGAGTGGAAGAGAGGGAAAGACCCGAGTGGGAGAGAGGGAGAGAGGGAAAGACTTGAGAGGAAAATATGGAGATAGGGAGAGAGAGAGAGAGAGGGTTTAGGGTTTAGGGAGAGAGGGAGAGAGTGAGGGAGAGGGAGAGAGAGAGAGGGAGAGAGGAAGAGAGGGAAGATCTAAGAGGGAGGAAGAGAGAGAGAGGGGGGAGGGGGAGAGGGAGAGGGAGTGGGATAGAGGGAGAGACTTGAGAGAGAGAGAAATAGAGGGAGTGGGTTTAGGGTTTAGGGTTTAGGGAGAGAGGAAGAGAAAGGGAGAGAGAGAGTGGGAGAGAGGGAGAGAGGGAAAGACCTGAGAGGGAGAGTTTCATTGAGGGAGAGTGGGAGAGAGTGAGAGTGGGAAAGAGGGAGAGAGGGGGAGAGGGAACGAACTAAGAGGAAGAGAGGGAGAGAGGGAGAGTGGTAGAGAGGGGGAGATAGATAGAGAGAGTGTGTTTAGGGTTTAGGGAGATAGGGATAGAGGGAGGGAGAAATAGAGTGAAAGAGAGGGAAAGATGGAAATACCTGAGAGGGAGAGTAGGAGAGAGAGAGAGATAGAGAGAGAGAGAGAGAGAGAGGGAGAGACTTGAGAGGGAGAGCAAGAGAGAGGGAGAGTGGGAGAGAGAGAGATGGAGTGGGAGAGAGGGAGAGAGGTAAAGACCTGAGAGGAAGAGAGAGAGAGATGGTTTAGGGCTTAGGGAGAGAGGAGAGTGGAATAATATATATTATATATTTATTATATTATATATTAATATAACATTAATATATATTATATATCTATTATATTATATATTAATATAACATTAATATATTTATATATATAATATATATAATATATATTAATATTTAATAAAGATATATATATCGTATATCATATATCATAAGAAATAATCATTTTTAAAATTCAAATAATAGATATCCATTATGAATGGATATTCATGTTTGTGTTTTATAGGTTACACAACTGGATGAGTAGTAATATACATTAATATAAATATAGTATTAATATATATTATATATTTAAATATAATATATAATATATATCATATATTAATATATAATATATAATATATATTAATATATAATAATTTAACATATTATATTAATATATAATAACAATATATATTATGCCATTGTAATTTATAAGACTAGAGGTAACAGATATCCATTTCCATATTGAGTATTGTTAGGGTAGACTTGTGGGAATGTCAAATGGAAGACATAATGGATATCCATTTTGAAATGGATATATGTTTCAAAACGGATATACATTTTGTAAGTTATATAAAAAATAAAAATGGGACCATTTTGAGTATTTCAACGGTCCCTACATTCTTTTTGTCATGAAATTTTCATCCTTTCAGGCTACATCAAATTAAATTAATCTTTTCAAAGATTCTCTCTAACACTTGTTTTAGCATTCCAATCATTTGTGTGTGTTTTTCTGTTTGTACAATGGGGAGTAGCAGTCAGTGTAAGAGAAAAGGTAAAATAAAACTTACAACTGATCAAATTGAAGCATATAAAGTAAAATATAGAAAAATTCATAGGAAAAGAAGGCAAGGTATGCAAAATATTCAAATTGAAGCTTCTTCCAAACCATTAAATGTTAACTCAAGTGAAGAGTAAATATAAATTGAAACTATTGAACATCATACTGAAATTGAAAATGAAAACACTGAAATTGAAAATGTGGAAATTAAAAATGAAAATGTTGTTGAAAATGTTATTGAAAATGTAATCGTGGTTGAAAATTAAATTGTTATTGACAATGAAAATGTTGTTGAAAATGAAATTGTTACTAAAAATGTTGAAAATATTGAAAATAGAGAGAATGAAAATGTTAATAAAATTGTACTTGAAAATGAAAATGTTGAAAAAGAACCTTATGTAACACCTAATTAAAAAAGATCCCCTAAATGCTTGGTTGAAATAGATCATAACATAATTGATAATCTTGAAGGAAAAAGGTCACAATGAACAGTTTGTTTGTGGGCTACGAAAATGTTCAATAAATTTATTTTCTGATAAGACATTAACCAAACAATGCTAGATTTTTGTGCAATTAATTAAGATTTACAAAATGAGACCATTATTAAAAAAAATGAAGATTTGAATCACAAAAAAATCAGAAAAAATAGTCTTATTGTAAAAAATATTTTTAATGCTCTAACCTTTATTGGAAAGACTAGTATGGAAAAATATAAAAGGGCTTCTTCAAGAGTGATCAAAACCTCAATAGTAAGCCATCATTTGAAAAATTCTTGTTTAATGAGAAAAAATTGTATTGATTTTAACTTTAATCATAAGACATTGAATAAAACACTCTCAAGAAGAGGAAGACTCGATAGTGCTCTTCAAAATGATACATGGGATTTTAGGGGGAGGATTCCATGTGTTGATAAAAATCTAACCGATAATGTAAAGATGAAAATTGAACAATATTGGAATTCTCACTCTAGAGTATCATGAAATGTAAAGGATGTTTTAAAGTTACTAATTGGTAATAAAGATCGTACGTTGCATCCTAAACATTTTTTGGAATGTATCCAAATAATTTTGTACAAACAATTTTGTCAAGAAAATCCACATTTTCAAATCTCACAAAGGGTTTTTGAGTCTTGCAAGCCATTTTATTGTGTTCCTATTAAGGTTTGTAATACATGTTGTAAATACCATGTTGATTTTCAATGTATCATGAATTGTTATGCCATATTCATTCTACCATGAATACTGGAAAAACGTTGTAGGAGTGTCATATAGTGCAACTTCCCAAGTCATCCAGGGAGTTGTTAGATTCATTTTTATGTATTAGAGGTGATGGTTTCTTATTTTATAGAAATTATTGTTTAAATTAAATATCTTTGCAATGTGGTGGTTTATCAAAGTTTGTAACATGCTTTCATGAGGGAAACAATCATGATTTTGGTAACAAAATTGTTGAGAAAAATGAGTTTGAGATAGTCAAATACACATTGAAGAATGGAGGTGAGGGTTATAGATGCAAGTTGGTTTCAAGAGAGGTATGTATTTATGATTTTATTTCATATTTTAAGAAAAATATTTTCTATAAGTATACAAGGCATAGCCATAGGTTGCAGTGGTTGGATCGACAATTCAGGATGTGTAAGGACTCTTTCCCCATGGCAACTATTGTACCTGTAGTTGATTTTTCTAAAAATTACACATTGCAACCACAAAATGAAGTTCAATCATAATATTATAATTCTATTCAAATTTCTATGTTTTTCCACATAACATATTGGCATGCCCTTGATAGTACAGAAGAGGAGAGGAAGATAACTAGGGAGTACCATTTTTACATGAGTGATGATAGATCTCATTCATCTGATTTTGTACAACATTATTTTGAAAACATTTTTGATTTCTTGTAGGAAAAAGGAATTGCAATTGGTCAACATCTAATTTGGTTGGATAATTGCACAAGGAAATTCAAGAATGCTTGCATTTTTTATTGGTTGATCAGGATGCATATAGAGAGGGCTGTACCACATATTTGGAGTTTTTTCGAAGTTGGGCATGGAAATACGAGCATACTGGCACAAGTGTATGTGTGAAGAGATATTTGGTTAAGGAAAAAATGAAGATCATAGGTGGTGCAACATTCATTGATGCATATTCTATTGTGGATTGGTGTAATTAAGCATTATCATGAGGGAAACTTGATTCACAAGCGTGTAGACTTTTTTGGTTTGTTGAGGAGGGTGCAGTGGGAGACAAAATGGAATGTTAATAAATTAGAGATTCTTCAAAGATGCATTCATTTCAAAGTTCAAATGCAAGTGCATGGACCATATGGACATGATAGATGGCTTGTTTTTGTCAAAATTTTATTCAATGTTATTGGGATTAGTGCGAGTCAAGTGAGTGGGTAGATACATGGATTCCACAGTACCTAACCCCTTTATCTATAACACAATCCTTATTAGAAGATGTAATTAAAATTTCACTTGACTATGATCATCTTTTGGATCTTGTACAATCAAGACATGTCTATGCAGTTGTAGAACCATAGGGGAATGAAGAGGGATTAGAATATTGCTTGGAACGATGTGTACAAGGAAAGAAAAAGAACACAACCAATGAAAAATGATGATGGATTCATGTATACTACACGTTCAGTTTTTTTTTCTCGAATTTGGTTGCATTACTATTTCATCATTTATGTTTTTTAGACACAATATAGATTTGTTAATCTAAGTATATTTAGATGTTCATAAAAAAACTTATGATCACACAAGTTCAGTTGTTGTTTTCAGAACTTGGTTGTTAACATATATGATTAAAAAGAATGAAATACCTACATTTGAAGACTATGAGAAACACAAAACCATTCTCATGTATTCAAACCTTGTTATAGCAACAAATGTTAAGTTATTGAGAAATCATGCTAGACCAGAAAAAACTATGGACAATTATTAGTGTTGATCATGAATCATTACTGGAAACTATCAAGGTAAGAGATGACCCTTTAGGAACACTTGAGTAGCAGATAATTTTTTGTATGGGACATGTATGATATTGTTCATCACATTTTGATATTGTTTATCCACTAAGGTTCATTATTTAGGTTGTTTAGAATAATATATATTTTCTATTCTAAGCATCTTTTCTAGTTTGCATTACCAATTCATCATCATTCAGGTTGTTTGGGTACAAAAGAGGACCATTCCTAGCATAAATGTATCCATTTGGGCGTGTTGGAACAATCCATTTGGTTGTATGAGTTGTAAAATGAAAGTTGCACCACTTCACAACTTTACACTGCTTGCATTTGATAACTTTTTTCTCAACTAAAAACTCATCACTATGAGAAAACGCCTTTGAGATAGCAAAAACTAAGAGAGGTTATTGTAGAGAGTCCCATAATAATCCCATAGTCTTAGATGGAGATTCTATAAGCATCACGATTTTTGAGAAATAACCCTTCAAATATTTCCACCTTTTAGCACTTTGGACTGTTAAGGGAAATCATCGGTCCAATGTAGTTCAAAGTGATTCAACATGTTTGTGTGTAAGAGAGTACCATTCCTAGCATAAATGTACCCATTCAGATGTGTTGGAACAATTCATTTGGTCGTATGAGTTGTAGAATGGAAGTTGTACCACTTTATGACTTTACACTACTTGCATTTGACAAATTTTTCCTCAATTGAAAACTCATCACCATGAGAAAATGCCTCCGAGATAGGAAAAAAGAGAGGTTATTTTAGAGGGTCTCAACATGATACCCTAGCCTTAGACAAAGAGTCTATTAACATCATGGTTTCTGAGAAATAGCCATTCAAATATTGTTTCCTTTTGGTGTTAGTGTAATTAATATTTACTTACACTTGCATAACTTTACTTAGGTTGAACTATTTTTAGGTCAACATTAGGGTTGCATACTTTTCTTTTATAAAGCAAATCATCTCATTGTAACATTGAATTCCTGAATATATCATTTTGGACATTCGCATGCAAAGCTTGACTTTTTCTATTTTTCTCTTTTGTGGAAGGTGTTTAGGTTTGCATGTATGATCTAGGGTTTCTAACATGGTATCAGAGCTATTCGAGGCTCTAACATGGTATCAGAGCCTTGACATGCAACCCCTTCTCAAATTCTAGAGAAATTCATTGCAGAGTTCGTTCGGGGTTCCTCGAGGATTTCATGCCTTGAGTTCATCTATGTAGCATTTTGGATTAGATTGGGCTTCACCATTGGATTCAAAGCGCTAGAAAAAGTAAAGTTTGGCTTTCATTTTGCAAATTTTGGCCATGATTTTCCAGATCTGTGAGGGTTTCAAGTTGGGTGATTTTTTGCAAGCTCTGGAGGTTGCCATTTTTTTGGAGCATCTTGGAGCAAAATGGACACCGCCATCGCATTCGCAGCACCCCAAAACCCTAAGATTGCCTTTCATTTCATCAATTTTGGTGAAGTTGATCCGGAAGGCAAAATTTTTTTACCAGAGAGGCCGTAAAGCCTCCCCAGCACACACTTCGAGGCACGATTTTTGAAAAAAATGCAAAAATTATCATTACACTGCATTTTTTGGTATGCGGGCTGGTGCTCTCCATGCAAATCTGCCCACCACCGGGTGGCCACCACGCAGTCACCCGTCTGCCACCGGCTCCGGTGGCTCCTCCTATTACTTAGTCGGCCACTTCAGTCCCCACGGGCTCCAAATGGATAGGCCGCGGTCATATGGGGGACCGGGCACTATGCGCCCAGCCCCCGGCCAACCCCTCAGCCTCAGATCTGATCATATGGGGTGACTAGGGGCTCCACCCCAGCCCCTTGTCTGCCAGCCCCTGGTCGCATGTAGGACTAGGGGCCAAATATTTTTAGCCCCCTGGGCTGCCTACAGGCTTTATTGGCCATTCTGGAGCACCTCTGACAAAATCGGGCGTAACTTTTGCGTACGGTGTTCGTTTTTCACAAACAAGATACCATTGGAAAGCTAATTCTGGTGCCGATCTATTCAATATTTTAGTTTTTTTACATTTTGCTCCATATTTATTTTCTAGGTCCTTGAACTTAGATGTTGTTGTTTTCACTCCGAAGGGCATATCTTTTGACTTGGTGATCAAATTTTCGCCATTCTTGCATCATTGGAAAGCTGGTTCACTCCTCTACACAGATCTAAGGTCTATGTTCATTTTCTATTTATGCATGTTAGGCATTATCTACTTTTTTAGTCATTGGGGATTGTAATAAACGAACTGATATAAAGTTCCTTCGGGGGGGTTTCTCGCATAATAATCTTCATCATATTTTGATGGCATCTCACATGGGTTGTAATTTGGTCTCTTATTTTCTTTTGGCCATATTTTGTCTTAGCTTGACACATATCAGATTCTTTTTGGTTCACACTTTAGATTGAGAGCCTATGGTTAGTGATCCGCATCGGATCATCTCAGTTTGAGGGCCACTAAATTTGTGGTTATTGTTCCTGAGTCTGTATGATACTTTTTCCCATGGAAGAGTTTCAGTCTTATTTTGACATCGGCATCGAGATTCACGGTTTCTAGATTCTGTCATCATTTCATCTATTGTTTCTCTATGGATTCCAGGGTTGTTCCAGTTTGGTGTTTTCGAGTGTTCCATGGCATCGGGTCTGCTGTCACATTATGATGATTTCGATATGGTTTCTTGTAGACAGAAGTATCTTTCCTTGTTTGCTAGATTGCAGTTCCAGTGTTACTCCACAGTGTTCTTCCAGTGCTTCTTTGCAACAATCATCTCATTGTAGGGGGTTGTCCCACTGGGTTTTCCTTCTCTACCTCATTATTGCATTTGTACATGGGTACCTGATCAGGCCTTGTTGTTGGGACCCATTCATGCTTTCTTGCATTCATCTTAGTTTTAGGTGCATGCTTATCTAGTCTCCCTAAGTTGCACTTATGGGGGGGTGTTAGTGTAATTAATATTTACTTACACTTGCATAACTTTACTTAGGTTGAGCTATTTTTAGGTCAACATTAGGGTTGCATACTTTTCTTTTATAGAGAAAATCATCTCATTGTAACATTGAATTCCTGAATATATCATTTTGCACATTCGCATGCAAAGCTCTTCTTTTTTATGTTTTCTCTTCTGTGGAAGGTGTTTAGGTTTGCATGTCTGATCTAGGATTTCTAACATTTGGCACTTTGGACTCTTAAGGGAAATCGTCGATCCAATGTACCTTAGATTGATTCAACATGTTTGAGGTGAAAAAGAGGACCATGCATATTGTAAATGTACCCATTCAGATGTGTTGGAACAATCCATTTGGTTGTATGTGTAGCAGAATGAAAGTTGCATCACTTTGCACTTTACACTACTTGTATCTAACAACTTTTTCCTCAACAAAAAACTCATCACCATGGGAAAATGCCTCTAAGATAGAAAAATTGAGCAAAGTTATTATAGAG
This sequence comes from Sequoiadendron giganteum, assembly GCA_007115665.2. NCBI lineage: Eukaryota > Viridiplantae > Streptophyta > Pinopsida > Cupressales > Cupressaceae > Sequoiadendron > Sequoiadendron giganteum. Next base: position 388,618,154 of record CM021110.1, read on the forward strand.
GGTCCCAACATGATCCCATAGCCTTAGAAAAGGAGTCTGTAAGCATCATGGTTTTTGGATAATATCCCTTCAAAGATTGTTGTCTTTTAGCACTTTGGACTCTTAAGGGAAATCATTGATTCAATGTAGCTCAGAGTGATTCAGTGTGTTTGAGTGCAAAAAAGGACCATGCCTAGTGTAAATGTACCCATATGAATGTGTTGTAATAGTCCATTTGGTTGTACGAGTTCTAGAATGAAAGTTGACCTTTGCAAATTTACACTATTTGCATTTGACAACTTTTCCTCAACTAAAAACTTGTCACTATGGGAAAATACCTTCAAGATAGAAAAAAATAAGAGACATTATTGAATAAGGTCCCAACATGATCACGTAGCCTCAGACATAAAGTCTATAAGCATCATGATTTCTAGGTAATAACCCGTCAAACATTGTTGTCTTTTTGCACTTTGGACTCTTTAGGTAAATCGCCGGTCCAATGTAGCTCAAAGTGATTCAACATGTTTGGGAGAAAAAGAGGACCATTCCTAATGTAAACATACTCATATAGTATGTCTAGTTTTCTTATTGATGCATTATGGTTAGAAAATTTTATTGTTGTGAATTACGATTGTGAATGGCGATCCTAGACCTGCACAAATACAAAGAACAAACACATAGCTAGCTCAAAATGCAAGTTAGAAGCAACATTCCCCATGAGATTCATTTGAAACAAGAAAACAAAAAATATTGTAAAGAACACAATGAAATAAGTTAATAAATCCTATGAACAAACTCTCAATCTCATGGGGGAATTGGTGTCATTTTGATGTGGAAAATGGCCCTTTCCCAATTCCTTGCAAGCTTGATGATCAAGGATGGAGATTTGATGCTCCTTGGTGGATTTTCTCCATAACTTAACTATGAAAATATGAATATGGATGCAAATGGATAAGTGTGAATGGAAATTGTTAAGAACTTGAAGATAATGGTATTGCATGAAGTTGTGGATCCAAAATTCAAATAAGAGCCTCCTATAAATAGAAGAGAATGATGGAGGAAGAGGAAAAAGGGATGAATGTGGGACAAAAGACCAACCAATAGGCAGAGGTCACTTGTCAACATGTGATTGGAGGAGGAATGAGCATATTTTGATGAATGTGAAAATAAATATGGTTAGGTGGAATTTGAAATTTATGAAATGACAATTTGGAGGGAGAGAGGAATGGAGTAAATGCCACTTGGCTCAAGGAAAAGGACATGTAAGAGGCCTTTAATGCCTTGTTGGATGTACTCATCCCTTTTGGAGGGATTTTTTAATTTCATTAATATTCCCTTATTGATGCCAAGTTGAGAGAAAATAGAATAATTTATAAATCAATTAAATTGATTTACTTGTGCAAGTTACAAATTCTAGAGGATTTGATGGATTAGGATTATGATTAATCGAGATTTGATTAATTTAGATGAAAATTAGTTGATTTGACAATTTGACTTATATTTTTGGATTAATTTAAATCAAAGTTGAGAGGAATATGTATTTAGATTTAATTAAATAAAGTTTGATTCATTTGATTAAAGAGGTTGGTGTTAGATTAAATCAAATAAAGATTAATTTATTTAATTTAAAGGAGACGACCCTAGAAATTAATTAAATAAACTGAATTATTTAATTTAAAGGACTATAGGATTAACTAAACGAAATGATTTATTTAATTAATAGAAGTCGGTGACTTAATCAGAGAAATTTAATCGAATAAATATTATTCAATTTAATGACTAGTCAAGGAGATGATTTAAGATGAACTGGTGTTGGTAAGACTAGGATCAAGTGTATAGGATCAATCTGTATATTTTGTGTCTACATTTTTCTCTTCTTTGAAGAATTGTACCTATTGCATTAGTTCAAAGAATAAACTGCCAAGATCAAAATTTAAAAAAAAAAATGATTTTTGAGATGCCCCACTACTGCCCCAACAAGAAGGATTACGCTGGTATACTGTCCCCTTGAGAGATCAGACGAAAATTTGGATTTTTGGGTGATCTCACGAAAAAAAGAGGACAAGATGCCTGACAGGTGTAGAAAGGGTCCAAGATTCCAAAAAAGTATCAAAATGCAAAAAAAAAATGCAAAACAACCCTTGGTTGGGAAAAATAGGAGTAGGGGTCCAAAACCCTAGTTGGATAGGTAAACAGGGTCAAAAAATTGTGAATTTCAAGCTTAAATAGGCCCCAAGGGGGAAATTTCAATTCATTTTCACACCTAACCCTTAAGTGATTCTTGCATTTTGAGCTCTAAGCATTATTGAAGATGGCACAATAGGTGCTTCCATGACACGTTTCAGATCAAGTATGTGCATACCAGCGACTAGTAGGTGTAGGACCACTGATATGTGACCCTTACCTAGCTTGTTTTTTAATCTTTGTGTGTAATAAATATGGTCAAAGGTCAAAAAAATTCAAGTGGTGGTATATAGCACCGCTGAAAGCACATAATCAGCGTCGTGCAACCTTAAAGAGCACCACATTTGCAAACTACATTGCCATGACTTAGTTTAGAAATTAGGGTTTAGAGTTCAAAGTCAACCACATTTTCAAATTGCATCACTACAGTGCAATTTATAATTTAGGTTTAGGAGAGAGTCAAACTACGACACGTCGGTGCAGTTTGGAGCTTAGGGGGTCTTAAAGACATAGTTTGGAACTTCCAAATAACATCGCAATTGCAAACAACACTGCATATGTTGTTTCAATCATGCTAACTTAGAACAGGGTCCTTTTTTTTACAAAACCTAATGTTGTGGCTTTTATTGTGTAGGGGGACCTATAGATTCTTCATTCATGGGAGCATAGGTCCCCGGTTCTTAGTAGATTGGTTAATATGCATGAGTTGCTCTAGGAACACCTTGGGATGATTGGTATATGGTATGTCACCTACGCTCCTCCTGTCTAGACACACTTGGGCATGATGGATGCCCTGGTAGAGTGATGACATAGTGAGACAACATCATTTCACTTACCTATAGGTGAGGCTATAGTGGCCTTTGAGGATGTTTTGTGCATTCTACGATTGCCCATCCATGGAGAGCGAGTGATCTATGATGTGGATGTTGGGAGTGACACCTGATTTAAGGTGATGGAGGTTGATGAGATTATTTTTTTTGAGGTTCATATTAAGCTTGATCAGTATAGGGCCATGATGCCCACTTTTATATTGATTGTAGTTGCTACCATCTTAGGACTTGTGGCACCATATCGGTGTGGCCAATATTTTAGTCTAGGATGGGGTCTCGCCTAACAATGGATTCTTCGATGGTGAGAGTGCTTTGTATGGGGGTCAGTGATGCTGACCTCTCTTTAACATGAATTCCATGAATTTTCATACTTGGATAGAAAATCTATCAAGGGTAGGGTCACACTTTTGCATGTCTTGGTGTGGGAGCACATGCAGTGTTTCACCCATAGGTTATAGTGATTTCCCTAGAGCCAAATGATCCTATAGTCTAGTGATATGGAGGGGCGTTGACTACTTTCACTCACACAGGGGTAGGCGACATCCGTCACAAGAGGAGGGTTATAGATGAGATGATAGTGTTTACATGGAGGCCCTAGCTTGGCATGTGTGCATGGTATGATGATGTACAATAACTCTTCTTTGTGAGGTAGGATAGGTTTATGTAGGGGAGAGAGAATACCATGATAGAGAGGTATCTTCCTCATAGATTGGCTCGATAGTTTTGGGACACAAAAAAAATTCTCGATGACTCGTACATGGTGATCTTTGCATGTACTATAAGGGAGACAACATGGGGCAAGCTGATCCCGATCGATGAGGCAGTGACATCATTCAGACAATTGGTGGCTAGGTTGTGGCCTTATGATTAGGGACATGGAGATGAAGGGGTCACTCAAGCATATATTGCATGGTTTATAAACCCTCTATTATTGATAGATCCAAGAGTAGTACCCCTACGACGGAGACCTAGAGGTAGATCAATAGGGAAAGGGTAGGGGTGGGGAGGTAGAGGAGATGAAGATGGGGATGGGGGTTGAGGAGGAGGTGGACCACCTTGAGGATAGAGGGATCAGGTACCCAGGGATTAGCAGAGATATGGGGACAGGAAGCCTCATTATGGGGATAGATAGAGAGATGATGCCCTCAGAGATCACCAACATCAGCCTCCACCACCACAACCAAACTAGAGAGATTCTCTTCTATAGTAGTTGTAGGCCTAGGTATAGGGTTTACAAGCATAGGTACATGCATTGACTATCGAGAGAGACCAGACTAGGTCCGAGCAAGATCAAGAGATAGGCTAGAGATGAAAACTAGAGAGTATGGCCTCCAATTCTCAGGGCATAATAGCCTCAGTGTGGATGTACCACGAGGTTGTCCACAAGGAAAAGTATTACAAGATTCACTATCAACAGGTTGTACTAGTAGGGGCTTGAGTACCAAAGTACTCATAGCAGACATGCATGAGAGAAATAGAGGATCATGCCAAAAGACAAGCGGGTGAGGGGAGTAGCTAGTAGGGCTAGCTTCACATTTTTTATCAGAGAAATTCTTTTTTGATCCATGGGATCCATTTTTTATAGCCTCGATCGTATATTTGATTGATACACACATTTGATCTTGATCTTTGTACAATGAAAGTTACATTTTTGATGATATATATATGATATGGTTCGATTCATTTATGAGATGTGTCTTATTTTACTTATGGATGATGAATGGATGTATTTAATTTCCTATATGCGATGCTATGAATCATGATATGTAGATGTTTATTGATGCTCATGGTTATGGATGCATTTCTTTTTGTATATTTTCTTATGTATTTGATGAAAATGTGATGATGTATATTATTATATGATGATGCAAATGTATTCTTATGAGATGCTTAATAAACCTATATGATATTTAAATGCTTTTGATACGAAATGATTATGATGATGTATGATATGAAATGACCTATGACATGCAATGGTTTTATGACATGTAATGATTCATGATTATGCATTGTTGTTTATGAATGTAATGGTATAAATGGAATGATATGAATGTAATTATTTAAGATGATGTGATATGTAATGAAAATGATTATGAGATGATGATGATGATGTGAGATGATAATGTATATGATTTATGAAATGAATATGATTATGATATGTAACAAGATTATTATGATGTGATATGCTTATGACATGAATACATAACGATTTATGATGTGTGATGAAGATGCAAATAATATGATATGTGATTATGCAATGGATGATTTAATAATGCCTATAATGAATGCAAAATTATGATGTTTATGAGATGTTTTAGAATAATAAATCCATATTAATGACGAAATGTAGTGCATTTATGTTTCATATATGATATGATATGATATGCATTATGCTGATGATTTGTGGATGTAGGGTGGATGCATTTAGCGATATTTTTGATTAACTGTCATGGTACTATGTTAGTATGGAGAGAAGATAGAAGAAAATAAAAAGAGGATTCAACACCTACATTATGAATGATGATGATGATGATAATTTTCTTATCAGCAATTGGGATTTTAAAAGGGCCATTTACCTTATGTTTGATAATACACATAGGTTCGATGCATCAGGGTATAAAGAAATAGGATGACATTGTACCTAATGTGATGGACTTTGACTTGACGATAAAATAGTAGTATTACTGTTCACACCTGGCATACAAAAACTTATATAAAATGTAGTTCATATATTCCAAACATCTTGGACCAAAACATAGAAAGGAAAGCCTTCCTATGTGGTCAAAAATACACCTAGAACATCCTCCCTACACCTACACAAAGTACACATGACAAGGTTATATTACAAGAATATCCAACAAGCAAAACAGATAAAAAGATAATGATCATTGCCCCATTTATTTCTCTCTAAATCCTTTTATTTGGACACCATTGAGAGGTCATTTAAATGCATGCAAAATAAAATAAGTCAAAAAGACAAAGATAAAGTAAACAAACAAGCTAATGTTCTTCATATCACTAGACAGGACTAAACTATGGTGATGCCAGATGTTGATGTCCATTGTAGTAAGGATGCATCCTAGGACATGTTATCAGATGATTTGGGATTAACTAGATGATAGGATATTGATACTCCAAGTTGACTAACTTTCTTACGTCTTGATCTAGACTTGAGACTTTGATGATTGGGCTTTCACTTTTAAACTTGTTAGACTTGATCCTGATTATTTTGCCAAAGGGTGATAATGACGATTGATTTATTATGAATGAGATTATTTTAGGTGATAATGAGATGTGATAGATGGGTGTTTTCAAATATTTGGATGTTTTTGGTTTTTTTGAATGTTTTGAGGTTGTTTTGGGATTTTTGAGATGTTTTACAAATGTTTTGATTTTTGGATTTTCCAATGTTTTTAGGTTTTTCTGAGATTTTGACCAAGAGACTAACCTACAAACCTATCTTAGGGTTCTCGGGATTTGATCAATAGGTTATCCTTTCCTACATGATATACACATATACCACGTAGTTTGGTTAATACAAACTTGATTTATTGATGAGATATGAACAAATGTATTGCCAGTTATTGTGACAGACTCCTAAAGGACTAACCTAGGGTGTCTCAGGAGATGATCAAAGATAAACCTTGCCTACGTTCATGCTCAGAGATGACACAGTTTGACAACATGACTCTATTTTTTATTTTTGGATTTTTGACATGTTTTAGGTTTTTTGATTTTATGATGTTTTCAGATTTTTGAAGGATTTTATGATTTTAAGGAAGTCTTCAAGGATATACACAAATCCGATCTGACACAAAAGTGCCCCCAACATGAGGTGATAAAATAATCTGATATAGGCAAGACAAACTAACCTTATGAATGTGCCAAGTATTACTAGGGAAGAACATGATACGAACACAAGATCAAGCTATGATGCAAATATAGATGAATGGATGGAAGGATGTGATGAAATGCAATTGATGAATGGTATGTGAAGAATAAGCTGTGAAGATTCTGGTGGGTGAAGAATGCTTTATTTACACAAGGTGTTTGTTTTCTAGGTTTTCACCAAGGTACTTTCCCAAAGCACCATTGAAGTGGTTTTCACTAGAGGATGATTTTTCTCTTTACTATTTTCAATATTTTTTCTGATTTTTTTGATTGTTGGTTTTATCTTTAAAATATATGGCATAAAGATTTTTGAGATGAAAGTTGTTCATGGGCTCCTATAGAGGTTCCCCTTTAGGAATTGATAGTTGATAGGACCCTGACTTGTAGCTTGTTGTGATGATGAATGGTCGTAGCCAGTTGGGTTCAAAATTTCCCTTGCTATCTGAATTTGGCACATTTTTTTGATTTTCCTTTAGTATCAGCTCACTAACTTGGAACTAACTCTTGATCTTCTTGTTATAGCTTCACTTGAAACGGTTCTGGTAGATTTGCAAATGGTTTAAGGAATCCATACAATGCTCATCTAGTAGTTCTAGCCCATTTAATTGCAAGACTCGATATTCTTCATCTGCTATGAGATTTTTCAATGATATTCTTAGGGATGGAAGCTCAATCTCAATGGGGAGGATGGCTTCTAATCCGTAAACCAAGGAGAAGGGAGTGGCACTTGTTGGTGTGCATATTCTTGTTTGGTAGGCCCATAAGATGGGATTGAATTACAAATTCTAGTCATGACCAATATCATTGACTATTTTCTTGAGGCTTTTTAGGATGGTCTTATTGGTAGCTTCCACTTGGCCATTGCCTTGGGGATAATATGTAGTGGAAAAGTGATGATGGATTTTGAATTTTTGGCATAGGTCACTAACATCCTAATTTTTTAAAGGTGTACCATTATTTGAGATAATGGACTAAGGGACACCATATCAAAAAATAAGGTAATTTAGGATGAACTTGGATATCTGCTTTTTTGTGATATAGGTCATGGGAATGGCCTCCACCCACTTTGTGAAATACTCCATGGTGGTGATGATAAACTTATGCCCACTAGATAAGGTGGGGGTGATTTTTCCAATGAGATCAAGCCTCCACTGTGAAAAGTGCCAAGGTGTGATAATTTGGTTAAGCTCCCAAGCTAGTGCATGGATGAGCTCTCCATGCTGCTAACACTACGAAACCATTTGACATAGTCATGTGCTTCTCTTTCCATTGTAGGCCAATAGTACCTCATCCTGAGTAGTTTCTTGGCTAAGGTTATACTGCTTGAATGTGAACCACAAATGCCATTATGTTCCTCAGTTAAAGCAGTCAAGGCTTCCATAGTGTTTAGGCAACGTAAAAGGGTCCCTTCAATGCTCCTATGTTACAGGGTATCTCCTAGGATAAAAAAACAAGATGACTTTTTGACAAAGGCTCTTTTGAGGTTTGGGGTTATTTTAGTGAGGAGAAATCCTATTCTTAGGTAAGTGTATATATCATGGTACCAGGGATTACCAGGACCATCAATTTCACACACAAATTTAGATTCTAGTACTTTGAATGCTAGTACGAGAAGCTACTCTATGAGGAATTCTTGTTTTGGGATGTTGTGCGGGATTTCTAGGAGTGATCCAACCATAGACATTGCATTTGCTGCTCTGTTATTTTCTCTTGGTAGCTATTCAAATGTGATATCAATGAATAAATCCTTGAGACTTTCCACCAACTTATTTTATGGAGTCAACTTGTCGTCCTTTCTTTTATATTCATTGTTTACCTAGTTGATTATGAGTTGTGAGTCCCTGTAGACCTTAAATGCCACGATCCTCAACCCTATGACAAGAGCCTCATATTCTGTAATGTTGTTTATGCATGAGAATGATAACTTGTATGACTTAGGTATGCAATCCCCTTGTGGATTGATGAAAAAGATTCCTACTCCTGACCCATGTTGTTTGTAGGATCCATCAAAGTACATTTTATAGTGATCTGCTACACTAAGGTTGAAGATTGATTCATCAGGAAATCTGAAATAAGTGGGTTCTCTACATATATAGGTTCTTTTTCTAGTTGATCTATGATTGCTTATACTTTAATAGCCTTGTGTTCTACATACTCAATGTCATGCTTCGCCAGGATCATAACCCACTTAATTGTTCATCCTATGAGAGTTTCTTTGGAAAGCAGATACTTTAGTGACTCTATTTTTACAATGAATTTGATTTAATGTGCTAGCATGTAATATCTATATTTTTGTGTTGTAAACATGACTATCAGGCAGGATTTCTCAATGGGTGTGTAGTTCATCTCATGTCCCACCATGGTCCTGCTGATGTACTAAATAAATCTCTTCTTCATTTTTCATTGTGTTGTGCTAAGAGAGCGCCAAGCTCTGTTGTTGTTGTTGATATGTATAAGATCAAGGGTTTGCCTACTAGAATTGGTGGCATAAGAACTAGTGGTGTGAGAAAGTACTCCTTGATCTTGTTGAATGATTGGTCACATTTCTCATCCCATTTGTATGCTACCCCCTTGTGGATTAGATGAGAATATGGGATTTACCTATCTTCTAGTTGGACCATGAATCGACATATGGATTGGAGTCTTCCTTGTAGGCCTCTTAGCTACTTCAATTTCTGAGGTGTCTCCATTTCAAGGATTGGTTTGAATTTGGCAAGGTCTATCTCAATTCCTCTCATTCATATGATCTACCCTAAGAGCTTTCCTAATTGTACCTTGAAGACACACTTCTTTGGATTGAGTCAAACCTTATACTTTTCTAGCCTATCAAAGATGGAACTCAGAGCTGATATGTGATCTTCTCACTTCTTTGTTTTATCCAGTATATCGTCTACATAATCTTCCATAGTTTTAAGGATAATCTTCAACCCAAATGGCATTATATTCCAACAATATGTTCCTCATGGAAAAGTGAAAGTTGTCTTGTGTTGGTCTTCCTTGGCTATGATGATATGATTGTATCCTGAGAATCCATCCATTAGTGATAGCATCTCATGTCCTACCATCATATCCATGATCATGTCAATGTTTGGAAGTGGAAATTCATCATTTGGACACTCTTTGTTTAGATCTTGAAAGTTCACGTAGATGCGGTTGACCCAGTGGGCTTTGAAACATGCACAAGGTTTGAGACCCACTCTGACTAATCGATCGACCATATGAACTCTACATATAGGAGCTTATATAATTCTATTTTGACCAAAAATGCTATCTGGGGGTGCATTTTCTTTAGCTTTTGTCTTACTAGCTTTGCTTCAGGATATATAACTAGGTGATGAACTACAACCTCTAGATCAAACTCGAGCATGTTGGCATAGGCCCATGCGAATTTTATCTTTCTCTCCTTTAGGAGTGTAACTAGGAGTTCCTATTATTCTATGAGAAGTGACTCGACATAGAATGTTATATGTTGTAGTTCTTCTATTCCAAGATTAACTAGATTACATTGTTTTTCCAGAACCGCTAACTTCTCTTGATGAATAGCACTAAGAGGAATATTGAATCCTTCATCCTCTAGTGCCTTAGAGAGGTTTTCACTGTTGGATGCATCCTTTAATTTTATTGTTTTCAAGTTAGAGAATGCCATAGTGTGGTTTTCAATCAAAGACCTATAGATTATTCCAAATTTTCACTTTTGCGACTGAAGGATTTAATCATTTCCCCGTAATAGGATTTTGTATCTAGTATGATGTCAAACCTAGCTTTGTGATATCCATATGGTACTATATATTGCAATCCCATGAATTCATAGAGTGCCTCATCATTTTCGAATGTGTCCAAAATTGGTGGTCCTCATTAGTTGTAATTGACGAGTTGGGGATAGACTAGGTTTATTTCATAGGTTTGATGGTCTAACTCAAAAGATAGGGTATTGATCATGAATAGGGAGGAATCTTTGTAAAGAATAGGCAAATCAGTTATGGGATCCTCATAACTACTACACACATCAGTTATGTCAAAGGTAAAATTGTCTAAGGGTAGACCTATAGATACTGGTAATTGAAGGGTAGTTTTGGATAGTGGAGAGGGAATTTTGATTGCTTTAATGGGGGGACTTCTACCACATATGGTTATACTCAGAGGGGTACATACAAGGCCAAGATTTTTCATGTTCTTCTCAAAAATTATAGGTTCCAATCGACCATTATTTTTTCAAAGAATTTCATTCTTGTTATAGCCCATGCCCAAAATTAATTAAAGTCCTTTATTAGCATCATCCATAGGAAGGGCCGGTACAGGTCTTTCATCTTGATAGAGGAGACTGGATATATCTCTTTCATCCACCACTTCTCACCCTAGATTCCCCCAACTTCTAAATCAAGAGGGATCTTCTTTGAAGTTTTGAGTTGCTGTATTGGCGAGGTGCAGTTGTCCATGGGATCTAGGGGATTGAGGCAACTCCCCTAGCATAAAGGCTCCCTTCTTCATTTTGTAACCTCCACACCCATTATCTTGGATAATGACCTTAATTTCAGATATATCAAGAATGGCGGGTGTCTTTGTGCCTAAAGTGGAGGAAATGTTAGTTGGGTCTATATACAAAGTTGAAGGTCCTTTATCATTCTTTAGGACTTGGGGGATTTTATAGTACTTTGCTTCCAAGTTTTTGCAATAAGAAAAGGGCTCATGATCACCATAGATCATGAAATTTTGATTTTGGTATGATAACTTGATGCGCTAATAGAAGGTTGATGCAACTGCTTGTATCCCATGGATCCATGGACACCTGAAGAGGATGCTATAAGGAAAATCAAGGTCAAGGACCTGGCAAGTGGTTTCCATAATGTATGGCCCTACTTGAATAGGGAGTTGGATAGTTCCCTGAGACACTCTTTCTTGATTATCATAAGCTCTAATTGTGATACCCTTGTCTTTTTCAATGGAGTCCTTGGGGAATCCTAGATTAATTATGAGCTTGAGAGAACATATGATTAGACTTGTAACCCCATCCACTAAGCCCATTTTGTTTTTTATTGTATGAACTAGGACCTCAAGGTGGAGTGTTCGATTGTGAGATGGTTGGGTGGGGAAGTCCTGATTAAAAAATGTGATGAAATTTGGGGTGCTAATGTTTCTAACCATAGCTTGGAATTTTTCAATATCAAGATTGGAAAAGATGGTAAATGAAGCCAATGCTTCCTCAAGGATTTCTCTATGGGTAGATGAGATCTTCAGTAACTCCATGATGGAGATCTGAGTGGGAGTTATTTTTAGCTAGTCCAAGACATTGTAGCTAATAGGAGCCGATTTCAAATTCGAGGTGGATGCCCTAGGTGGCTATGATGGTCCAAAAATGGTGACTTTTCTGCCATGTGTGGTGACTCCACAATCAGGTTTAGCTTTGTTGATGTTAACAATAGTGACCCATTCATCTAGGGATGTGACAAAATGATTGTACACATGGTTCACATTTCCATACTTTTGATTTCCTTTGTTATGATCCGACATCGGATTCATGTATATCTTAAGGTCTTGATTTCCAACTAGTTGCCCCACATTTATGATCTTGTCATCAATGAGGTCTTGGATTATATTTTTAGCTTCATGCAATTGGTTGTGGTATACCCCTTGATTTTATGAAAATCAAAAAGGTAGTTTTAATTGTACTATGGTGGTTTCACTTGGGTTTCTTGATAATTCTCATAAGTGGGGATTTTGATGAGATTCTCATTTACGAATTTATTCATGATGGATTTAAGTGATTCCCCAAGGGCTATAAAATTTCTCTTGGGGGGATATTTTTTTCATGGAGGTGGTCCCCCTTCATTATCTAGATTATTGATTTGATAATTAGGTGGTTGTTGTGATATCACATTGATCTGCATGTTGTTACAATTGTTATTTTGTGGTTGCTGATATGTTTGGGTGTTCTACTTCAGAGCACTGATTATGACCTTGTCATCAACCATTCCATGATTAGTGATGTTCCTATTTTTCACCCATGTGCGAGGTTTTTCGTTATAGCTAGTGGAAGGTTGGTTGTCTTGATGTTCTAGATATGTAGGTGTACCCCTTGTGCAAAAAGGGCTCGTTCAATGTTGAGCGCCTTGGGGATCAATTGGTCATTAGTGGTGATGCATTGCATTTTTAGATGAAATACCAAAGTTTTCTCAATATTGGAGATGATGGTGCAAATTTTTTGCTCCTTCAGCATGGCCCACTTGCTCCTATTGGTATTGGATCTCCATCATTGTAGGAAGGCAGTGAATGATTTCCCTTTACCTTGTTTGAGCATAGATAGTTCCTCTAGACTAACATCCATGCCAATGTTGAATGCATAACTCTTTATGAATGCGTTTATGATCTCTTGGAATATTTTAATGCTAAACCACTCCATGGTAGGGCCAGCCAAGCTCTGAGGAAATAGCCACATCAAATATCTATCGTCATATGTGACTTCCATACAATGTACTTGGAATTCCTTGATATGATCCTCAGGGTTTCCCAGCCCATGATATTTTTCAAATTTAGGGATTTCAAATCAATTTGGGAATGGTACCATTTCCAGGCTCCTTTTGAAAGGATAAGGGAATAGATTTCTTTGTTTCTTTGTTGTTTTCCTTGATTGGAGATTCAGCACTTGCTATGAGAGAAATTTGATTTGTGTCATCATGTCATCTTGTAGATTATGAGGTGGAGTGAAAGTGTTATGAGGTGGTTGAGGTGTTGGAGTGACAAGTGGAGTGTTAGGTACATTGGTGGGATTTTGTTGCAAGCTTTGTTGTGTGAAAAGGGTTTTCTAATATGCCTACATTTTCTATTATGCCAACAACGCTTGTTATTGGTCTTTTTGTTATGCCAACAAAGCTTGTTATTGGTCTTGCTATTGCTATGCCAACAAAGCGTGTTGTTGCGGTAGTAATTGGGCTGCTTCCTATTGTGCTTGATACTGTTGTAGGGCTTGTTGATATTCTTTTTGTTGAGTTTCTTGTAGTTGTGCTTGTTCTTTCTAAGCTTGATATTGGGTTTGAGCTTGAACCTATGCTTGTTGGTCTACCTGTGTGGCTTGTACAACATGTGTTGCGTACGTGACTTGGGAATATTTTTGTTGTTAGATTAAAACTTGAGCTTGGGCAACCTGCTATGCTTGTTGTGCTACTAATTGTGCTTGCACTTGTTGGGGATCTATCTATGCATCTTGTTGATTTTGAATTTTCTGATGTGCCTTTTGATAGGAAAATTGTTGAACTACTCGCAACATGATGCTAAGTGAGTTTTTTATGTTGGGTTTTGACGTTGGTGGTGGTGGATTAGGAACAATGTTGGTTGTTGTGATGAGAGGGACTGTTGTATTGATATTGGGTTTTGTGTGGTGGATGGTGTGATTGATATACTTACCCCTTGGGAGACCATATTTTGAGATACTTGGGGGATAGTAGATGGTGTGTTAATTACTGGGGTTGCTTGAATGGTTTCCACGTGTTGTTGTGATATTGATGCAAATATGGGAGGATTCAGTATGATTTTTTAATTTTTGATTTGAGAGTCTCTTGAATTTTGCTAATTGAGGGCGGGTAAAGGGGGAAGGCCTAACCCAAGGGGTGGTGTGGATGTTAATGGTGAAGGTGGGAATGGTGGAAAAATGGGTGGTGTATTCCCCTGGAGAAATGATGATGATGATGAGGGATAAAAGATTCCCCCTGATTCAAATAATCCACCTTCTCCTTGCGAGGTAATGGGGAGAGAGGTTTGTGTGTTGAGAGGATATGCCAGTGTTGTGTAAAAAGAGGATGGATGGGCAGGATCATGAAATGAAAGCAAAATGTATGGGTTTAATGGATTCAATGCGACATATTGACCCAATATGGTGTTTGCATCCAAATATTGGTTGTTCACAAGGGGGTTTGTTTGAAGTGCATGAAGAAATGAGCTTCCATTGTTGACAATTGGTTGAGTTGGAGCAATGGATGATGTGAATTTTGGGATGCTTTGAGTGATGCCTTGAAATGGAGGTGTGATGGGATTTGGGAAACATTCCTAGGAGTCCTTTCCATAATAGTGCTTATGTCAAAATCAAAAGAGAGTTTAGCCCCTTCTTTTGCCAATTCCAACATGTATTGGGAGTGATTGAGCCTCATCATAGTATTAACAATTCTATGAGTTTTGAGATTTTGAACCATTTCAAGTTTTTCATCTTGTGTCATCCCTAAGCCATTATCGGTGATGTCTTCCACTTTACCTTCCTCTTGAGGCTTTTGTGATGGTAGAGGAAGATTGGTTATGGGATTTCTCAATCTAATGGGATTTATTTTGAGAGTGGTTTGGATCAAATCACTTGAAGTTGATGTTTCTTTGTTGGTTTCCATGTTCTTCTTGTGTTGCGATCTAGTTTGCACCATAAAATAGGGATCAATTTTTAAGAATGTGTGAGAGGAACCTCTAATTATTTAGATTGATCTAAATTTACGTACAAAAGAGAAAATCTAGGATGATTAAGGATGAAAGTGTGATGAGGACACAAATGTAATATGGACGATGTCAATGATTTGAAATCTTGAGAAATTTTGAAGGAGATACTAGAATTTGGGACTTTTTAGATTTTGATTTGATTTGATTTGGTTTGGTTTGGTTTGATCTCGACCTTGGCTTGATTGGATTTTGGTTTGGATAGTGAACTCATAAACTCTAAGAGGTTGGATGTTTTCCTAGAGTAGACTTGTACACAAGATGATAATTTGACTAAGTGTGTAAAGAAGGATTCATCTATAAACCCCTAGTCAAACAAGATGATTTTGGTTTGATTTTATTTTTGGATTTTGGATAATGAACTTATAAACCTCAAGATTTTGGATGTTATCAAGGGGTAGACTTGTCCACAAGGATTGATAATTTGACCAAGTATGTGGAGAAGGATTCATCTACACACATCTAATGAAACAAGATGATTTGGATTTTTCAAAATCATAGCATAAATTTTTTTTTTAAAGATTTCCAAGAGTTGTTCGTGTAGCTATTTTGATTAATGTTTGAGGGAGGGATGAGAATGTTGATTTTGATCCTAGATTAGACCTAGATAGAACTCCTTTCTAGAAGACCTCAGTATTGAAGAACATGCTTGGTACTTCTTATGTGAGAAATGGATTTTTTTGAAAGAGACTTGTATTTTGTTGGCAATAAAATTCATACAAATTAGGATTGTTCTTTGACGCGTGTTTGTAAAATTTGAAGGTTAATCTTTCTCTAAATTCATAAAGCATAGAAAAATATTTCTTGTGAGATTTTTGATTAAGACCTTTGGACTTTTGTTTTAGGATTTTGATCTTTTGGGAAATCATTTGGGAGAGCACATGTGTGGGATTCAATTGTTTCTTATCTTTGCTTAATGAATTTATTTTTACCACAAATAATTCTTGATTAAGTTTTCCAAACTGGATGTCGAATATCCTAACTTCTTCACATCCCACAAAGTCCATTATGTGGGAATCAAGGAAATCAAGGAAAAAGCTTCCTTATGTTGATTTTAGTGAGAATAAATTATGATATAGATCCAACTACTTAGAAGCCTCTAAGGATGAAATCCCTAGGGAAAACAAGAGCACTTGTACTTGTCAAAGGTATTCATTCCCCCTAAAGGGTTTGATATTTGATGATCATGTCGAATAGTTTTTTCAAGCGTTTTAGATCCAAGCAAAGTATTTTGATTCCAAAGTGATGCACCATACTAGGATAAAATGAGACAATATTTTTTGAGTTCCCACTTGGATAAATCCAACTATTCTTACCCTTAGCAGATGATTAGATGCTTGAACACATTAGCTCCCCTTCATGACACACACTTCCCAAGTCAACGAAGAATTAGTACCCATGAAACTCCCATGGAGTACTTATCATCTCTACCAAGAGCCATAAAAATGTGGGACGTTTTCAAAATGATCGTTCTTGCACCAATAAATAGATTTAAGGAGTTGGGCCTTCTAAACAAAATGTTTTAATGTAGGAATTTTGTTCATGGGGGATCATCCATACAACAAGAGACCATTTCTACCCTTCTTTTCAGAACAATCCTAATGATACTTGAACTTTCCTCAAGTACCCACACTTATATATCAGTTGGAAGTTGCTTGGCTTTAGCGTGTTACCGGTTGGGTCATTCCCTTGGGGTGAGTACTTTTTCCCACCAAGGAAGGCCCTCTAAGGATTTTCAAAAAGAAAGTAAGCACATCTGAAGTTCGATCAATCTTTGTTGAGAAATAAATAAAGAACACTTGTGATATACTCCACTCACACTAGCAAGATTTTGTTCAATTTTACAAACCCAAATTGAAATGTGGAGGTAATCACTTACACAACTTAATATCTCAAAAAATGATTTTTATTCTCAACATCATTGTGAGGTGTGAGAGAAGTGCATACATATTTTTAATTATATTAACTTGTAAAAGAGATTACAAAACAAAGAATACAGATGTTCATTTTAAACTATAAAGCAATGATATGAATTATTTTTAAGCACCAACTTTTAAGTGTGAGATTTGTTTGTTCATTTTTTTTTGATAAAGTAAGCACCATTTATAAGGTGATGTACCCTACATAATGAGCCTCAAGGGCCAAAAATGATTAGGTCCATAAAACTAGTAGTAAGACAAAAAGGAATAGAAACAACAAAAAAACAACACATCGAACATAGATCGACAACAAAAACACAAAACATTGACCCAAGCAACAACAAACTGACATTGTCCGAATTTTTGGATAGGAGGTCCACAACATCATCCCCAACCCAATCTTGATTTTCTTGGGCATTATTGCCCTCCAACTCATCTTTGATCACTGTGGACAAAGTGTTGGTCACAAAATGAACCAGCTTCACCGTGAAGTGGGTTAGGCCTCTGAATATTTTGTCTAGCATTTTCATCTTCTCCTTCAATGCACAGAGCTCCACACCATCATCCATAGTCTTTGGGTCCTCGCCAGACTCAACTTCTAGAGGGTGAGAATATTGAGAGGTTGAGTTCTCTTTTAGAATATTGTTGTTGTTTGAGATAGTATGGGCCCCTCCACATTATCTTCCTCTTCCTCCTCGGTGTCCTCATCCTTATAATCCTTGTTGTCTGTCTACTCCTCCTCCGAGTCCACAACAAACTGCCTTTTTTGTTGTTTTTCACCAATCTCCTAGACCTTTGGATAGTAGTCTCCCTTCAAGTCATGACCATGGCCTCCATAACCATATCACCTTTAGAGTATTTCCCCACAAAAGTCTTCCCTTTTCCCTCTTTAATTATCGGCTCAAATAATTTTTTTTATCATCTTTGCCTCTTTTCTTTGGGGTGGATCTATAAGAAAACTTGGTTGGGCTGGCCTTAAGCTCACACAAGCTGGCCACAATGCTTTTTTTCACATTACCCGAACCGCCCTTAAGTTTTTTAGCAACATGTTTGGGTTTGGGATTTTCAGTAGTACCTAGGTTGGGTTTTCTAGAAGGGATTTTTGATTTAGCAGGGGGAGATATTAGCAATAGCAAGGGGCTCAATATCTTCAACACAAAAATTAGAAATGGCTCCAAGAGGACATAAGGCCAAATGAAAATTGTAGAGCCTCATGATAAGCCCCTAATGGAGAGGTGGAGGAAAAATTTCATTTGGGTTAAGACTAGCCATTTCTTTACATTTTTCGACCGAATTCTCCAGGTCCATAAGCGGAAAAAATGGAAAACTAAGTAGGATTTTGTGCCTAAGATGATTTAGCAGGGGAAATGGATAGAAAAATTAGGTTTTAAACCTACCTTCAAGTGTGAAATACTTCATAAGAGCTAAACAAACCTAGTCTTAGGGCTATGGAAGGACCTCCCGTTCAAAGCTCAACTAGATGCAGACTGACTCCTCATTCCCCATGAAGAAAGCTTTCATAATTTCATTGTTAGGAGTCTGAGTATGCTTCAAGTGTTTCTTCCTAATGCATTGCATCCTAGTAGCTTGTACTATCACCTCTTCATTGACTTTAAAAGATATGCCACCAATCATAACCCTTTGATCCTTCTAGGAATTTCTGAATTGGCCAGACAGGTTAGGGTCGTGGCCCACAAGATTCTCCATGAGTGGAGCAAGGCCACCGTCAATTCATATATGCTAAACCAAGGGATTCTTACACAATCTTCCATAATTATCAGGCTCGGTCTGAACACAATCACCACCCATGCTATTTACCTACATAGGAAACCATAGATCTTGCAAAAATAAAAAGTTAGAAACAACGACAGAGAAATAGGCTTTCCTCACGTGGTAGATATTAATGAAAAGAATGCACTATTGAATAATCAGGCTAATGTACAGATCACACATGTGAAGGGAAATATCACCTATCACATACTTAGTGATGTCATTAATGTGAATCTTAAGGTGATAGCAGCTAGCTAAGCAGGATATGATGGGCGAGCAGGGTTTTTTGGCCATGTTGCAATTGCAGAGAAAACTAGGAAGGGTGGTCACTTAGCCAAAATTAGAAATTTCAATGTAAGCATGTTTGCAAGGTGGTGCTAAACTAGTAGGATCGAAAGCACTAGAAGGGATATTTCCCTCATTATGAAACCTCACATCTAAATTTAAAACCACAGTCTTAAAGAGGTCATGATGAATTAGCACAATCACAAAGAGAAGATATCACAAAGTATGGCCCCTCAAAATCATAATTGTCACGTACATGTCAAATCTCTTCATAGAGCTACCTCCATTAACCACATTACTAAATTTAAAATTTGAATTCTTCCACTTGTAGGCCACCTCAGCATTAGACCCCATCCACAAAGCCCAAAGAACAACCAAGTGGACCCCCCAAACGACACTCGTCAACCAAAGATTTGAAATCATCATAATAAATGGTTTTTTTATTCTTTCAAGATGAGATCTTGAATATTTGGTGGTAAAATCCCCATATTTCTCCAACATTTAGAGTAACCCCAATAGGTACCACAATTATCCAATGCATCCGCCCCTTGGTTACCCACCCTAAAGATGTGCGTCACTTTTTTAAATCTTAGCTTAGATAAAAGGAACCTTATATCCAATAGAATATCCTTCGTACTCCACCAAACATGTTGCCAAGATTCACATCATCAGTGATGGACTTAGAGTCCCCTTCAATGTGGAGGTTCCCAATCCCCAGAGAAATAGAAACTTGAAGGCCCATAAGCACTGAACGAGCCTCCGCGACAATTGAAGATTGGAAACTAATTCCTCCTATAAACCTAGCAACCAGTTCCCCCCTGGGGTCTCTAATCACTTCTCCAATACTAGCCTTTCCCAAGTTTCCCTTAGTAGCCCTATCAAAATTGATTTTGAAGTAGCCTCTTTCCGGAGTCTCCCATTTAGTATTTTGTCTAGCCAAGGATTTGGAGTTGTCGAACAAGCTAGCTTCTAACTTCTGGTGCCAAGCCTTGGCCATCCTTATTTCATAATAAACAGGTCCCTTCTCCAGAGCTTTCCCATTGAAGAGGGAGATGTTTTCCTCAATAAGATGAACACTAATAGCAAAAAATTCCCTAGGACTCCTCTCAGTATTTCTAAACACCCTATTATTTATTTCCTTCCACAAACACCAGCTGATAATAGGAGGGACCTAGTTCCAAATTTCTCCAGGTAAGGGGTGGATATAGGGACAACACTAGCCCAAAATGAAGGATATAATATCCTTGTACATGGCCGAAGAAACACCCAAAATTTCAAAAGCCATACCCCAAACTTCAACAACAAACGAACAATGTAACAATAAGTGGTTAATAGTTTCCTCAGTGCATTTACATAATAAGCATCTATTGGGGATATAAAATCCTTGTTTCCTCAAATTATCTTGAGTAAGAATCCTATTATGATAGGAAGTCCACCAAAAGAAATTACTTTTAGGGATCATATGGCGGTTCTATATCTTCTTCTAAGGATCAACCACAACACCCTGGTTTGTCAGCAGAATATATGTTGACCTAACAGACAAATTCCCCTATTTGTCAATGATCCAAAAAAACTCATCTCCCCTATCATAGGATAGAAGCACAGTAAGAGAGAGTAAGTTCTGGAGAGACCTAGCTAGGCAAGGCAGGTCTTGTGAAAGAGGACAACAAAGAGTGAAATCCTTCAAAACCCTAGTACCTAGAGGTCCGAAAACATAATCCTTGATATGGAAACCAAAGAACCTCTGGGCCAACCTCTTGAGGTTCCTGAAATCATAACATTCCAAGGGGATATCAATTAACCATGGGTCTTCCTAGAATCTGATACGATTACTATTGCCCATTTTCCATTTAATCCCACTCCTTAAAAGGCTCCATGAGTTGTAAATGCTCCTCTAGGCTAAGGAGCCCTAGGGGTGAACCTCTGAGAGGCAACTGATCAAGGGATTGTTCTAAAGATATTTGGAATTCATTATTTTACACCAATCCTTAGTATTCCTTATCTGATCCCAGCCCACCTTGGCCATGAAGGCCTTGTTAGTGTTGATAATATGCCTAATCTAGAGGCCACTACAATGTTTGGGCTGGAAAACCTTATCCCATTTGACCAAAGAAAATTTATATTTATCCTCAGTCCTAGACTAGAGGATATTCCTTTGGATTTTTTAAAATTTATCAGCAATGTACCTAGGTATCTTAAAAATGGAGAGGAAGTAAATTGGTATTCCTTGGAGAGAACCAGTGAGGATTTGGAGCTTACTAGCGTGGCTTATTATGGAGATTTTTCACCAACAAGTTTACTTTGAATAATTTCAAGAACCGAATTCTAAAAGTCAGGGGTGACCTCCTTAACCATGAGAGAGAGCCCAAGATAAATCTAAGGGAGAGTCCCACTCAAATAGCCCAGAACTGTAGTCACCCTAGCTTGCAAGTTAAGATTACTTTTAAAGAAATAAATCATGCTTTTATTATAGTTGATGCTTTGACCAAAGCATACCACATAATTGTTAAGACAAGTTTTCCATTTCCTAGCTTCCACTATAGAGGCTTTCCCAAAGAGAAAGGTGCCATCCACAAATTATTGCACCAAAATCAGGTCTAGGGAAGAAGCCGCTTTGAATCCCCTAATAGAGCCCTTTGACACCAGACCAACAAAGTTCCTGCTCAACACATCAGCTATCATAATAAAGAGGTAGGGAGAGAGGGGGTCACCTTTTCTCATCCCTCTACCAATAGAGAAAAATCCAAAGGGGGTCCCATTGACCATAACAAAATACTTGATAGTAGTAACACATTCGATTATGAGTTTAACCACCGATTTATTGAAACCAAACTTTGCCAAAACTTTAGGGATGAAGTCCCATATAACTTTATCGTAGGCTTTAGAAATTTCTAATTTGAGAGCCATCCCCACATAGTCAAATCTATCCATAGAATGGAGAAGCTCATGAGTGGTTAGAGTAACATCAAGAATATGGCACCCAGGGACAAATCCTTTTTGGGTTGGGCTAATGAGTTTATCAAGAAGGGGCTTGATTCGGTTCACTAAGATATTGGATAGGATTTTGTAAAAGGTATTGCACATACTAATAGGCCAAAAATCAGTCATGGATTGAGGATAACCAATCTTAGGAATTAGAGAAATAAAGGTGAGGTTCAGTTGTTTAAGAATTTTACCAGTTTTGAAAAAATCATGAGCAGCTAGAACAAGGTTCTCACCCACAATCTCCCATAAAATATGAAAGAAATTAGGGGGAAAACCATTTGGTCCTAGGGCTTAGAAATCCCCCATACTAAAGGTAGGTAGATGAACCTCTTCTAGAGTAAAAAAACTGAGAATCCCCAGATTATATTCCTGGGTGATGATGGTCGAAAGTTGGTTAAGCAACAAATTATCCATAGCTAGGTTGGGCACCTCAACCGGGTCCGAGTAGGTCTCCTTAAAGTAATTGGAAACTAGAAGGCTGATCTAGGTAGGAGAAAATATCACCTCACCAGTAGTATCAGTCGGTTTAGAAATTTCATTTCTTTTCCCATGCTTGATGGCAGACACATGAAAGAAACAAGTGTTCCTTTCACCCTCTTTCAACCATTGGACTTTGGATTTATGCTTCCAAAATATTTCCTCTTTTTTGAGGATTCGCTCCCAATCCTTCCTAGTTTCCATTTCCTAGTTGTGAGTTTGCTGACTATCATCCCCCCCCTCCATTTTCTTTTGTAAGGTTCTCAATTCCCCCTCAATTTTTTTTAAATTTTGAAACACATCGCCAAACACACTCTTGTTGCAGCCTTTTACCATGTTCTAATATGTTTGAGTTTGAAGAACATCCTAAACATGGGGAAGCCATGAACAGGGATGTTACAACTAATGAGAGCCAATTATGTCCTATTTTTTGCCATATTTTAGCTTATTTCATATACCTTCACACCCACTTCCACATTCCATTTTCATTCCATATCAGACTATTTCCCCATCTTATGTTGCATATGATTGAATATGTATAAGTTGTATTTAATAGAGTTTTGTATAAAATATGGAAATTAATGATTGGTTGACTTTACTAATAAGCATTGTGGTTTTCAGACTTCAAGAATACAACTTGCAACATGCTGATTAGAAGAACTTCCTATCGTCTTTTATGCATAATGTCTTTTTATCATTTTTTGGTTAGGAACTTCTGTGTATTACCTTTTGACCAACAATTTATTTTTGTCATCTTTTTCAAAGACAACATCATCGTCCAAGGTGGTGTTAGTTACCCTTTAGTGCTAAATTAGAATAAGCACAAGATATCATGATTATTTCCAAATAGAGATGCAACTATTGGCTATGAAGAGGAAACCATAAACCTTCACTATTTATTATAACAAGATGATTCGTGGTCCACAAAAGATGGAGTAGATGCAATCAGTCAAGGCTCCAAATGTGTTATTCTTATGGAATAAAGGAGGAAACTCATGCTAGATATTTGTTGCTAAATAGTTGGAGGAAAATTTGCAAAGATTTACATCCTCTATTTTTGCCTAAAGTTATAACGAGTTTGTTTTGCGTTGTAAATTTTGAGCAAAGGAAGACAAATCTCAAGAATCTAAAACATGGGTTTTTTGCAGAACGGGCCCAATTAATTTTCTTCGCGTTAGAATCCTCAGAGAATGAAGGAGCAGAAAGATACATGTGGTTTTTAATGACAATGTTTTCTAATTTATTGTTGCAACCAAGATTACATGTACACCATTCTTTTGTTGGCCATATGCCAAAATAATTTATTTTGTTTACATTATTTTAGATCTTAGTTGTTGTAGCCATAGGCTATAAATACGTATGTAATATCAGCCCAAAGGAGATTAATATAGATAGATTTTAATAGAATTTGATCAACACTCTTATAGCAGATTTTTGTATTATCTTTGTGAAATAAAATATTGTTCTACTGATTTGTCCAATGTAGAGAGGCATTTTATTTCCACTCACCGTGTGAAACAGAGAAGGGGCCCACTCTTGGAATGCTCGATGAGGTTTTTTCATGTTTGAAATAGTTATAATTTATATTTTATGCAATTTAATTGTTTGTTGCATTTAATTTATGTGTGGTTTAATTTCTTGTGTTTTATTTACAAGCTGGTTAAAACTGATCTTCATTGGATAATCATTTCAGATGCTGATATTCTGTCAATGTTGGTGTGTTTATCTGTAGCATAAAATGTGAGTTCTATTCTGATTTATAAAAGAGGTTGTTGTTGTCTATAATAATTCTTGTCACTATTGCTCCCATCACATATTATTAATAGTTTCTGTCATGTTTTTGATAGAAAGACAAAATAGGAATGTTGAACTAGATTTTTGCTAGGAAATTTATGCATGTTCTAGCTGCATTTCATCCCCACTTGATTTATTGATTTCCTCCCTTAAGTATACTACTGCAACACTTCTCGCAAGCTATGATCCCCGGGTTGACACTCTTAGACCAAGCTGAAATATTTCTTATTATTTACCCCAGTTTTGGCCTGTCACTAACATTCAACAATTTTATTTTTGAAGTCAGGGTGGGAGTTCTACATTATCTCAAAATGAAATGGGATAGGACCCATAACAGGTTGGACATTAGAGGTCAACAATAGAGGATTGTGATCAGACACCATTTTGGGCAGGGTTTTTAGATTGACATTTAATATGTTAGTCTAGTGGGAGGAGTAGAAAAACCGGTCCAACCGGACCTGAATCATATTTTCACCAAAGTTTTTTTTAGACCAAGTAAATTTATGACCCATAAGATCAATTTAGATCAACCTCGAAGAATTCAAATGTTTTTCCAGGTTAGACATGTTGTTAGAGTAATCCATTAGACCACCGCTTTTCTCTAAAGGGTAGAGAGGAGAGTTCAAATCCCCTGCCACCAATCAATGGGTTCCCTTATTGTAATTAATTTTAACAACAAGATCCTATCACAAGGTACTCCTAGTGTTTCTCTAGTTAGGAGCATACACATTGATTATAGACCAAGAAACATCCAGGTAGGTAATGGAGGCCTCCACATAATTTTTTCAATGGAAAAGTTATGAGCCCAAAAATCTAAAGGGGTTCCAAAGCACCACCAAATAGCTTGAAGCTCCATCAACATCACTATAGAAGTAGGATGCACTTGACCAAATAAATTAGCAATCTTATTAAAAATTTGTATTTTTCATTTTGGTTTCTTGTAGTAGGCACACATCAATCTTATGTTCCAAGACAGTTCTTCAAAGTAAGTTGTTTGTGGGAGTTGTTAAGCCCATGAACATTCCATGACATAAATTTCATTTCTGACCTTTCTTAGAGGACACACCCAATGTCCTCTATTTACCCAAGGCAATATCATTCGTAGTTTCTCTTAGCCTGGTGTTTCTTTAGTTGGGTTTGCCTAGTTTAGAATCTCCTCCCACATCTGCCTTCTTTTTCCTCCCTTTTTTCTTTGGAGTTGTCTAGATCTTTTCTTCTGTAGTTTTCTCCAGCATCAAGCCCTCTATATTCACTATAGATTCAACAACAACTCCAATGCTCTCCTCTTCCCATATCTCACCTTCCTCGCCCATTTTTTCACTTGTCCCAACAAACCCCACATCTAGCAGTGGATCAATAGCAACACTTGAACCAAATCTAGGGGCCAACTGGACATCCTAGGGTCTAACAACAATCTCATTTAACGTTAGAGTCACTAGGCTCACTCTAGGATCAACTAGGCCAGTTAGTGGGTCATCATAAGAAGGTGAAGTAATTGGATAATTAACTAGAGGGACCTCCTTCGAAGGTGAAACCTTCTCCACAGGAAGCCAAGGATTCTCTAAGGTACTTTCCACCTTAGGCCCCCAACTAAAAGATGATTTGCAGCCAGAGATAAGGTGGCCAGATTTAGCACACTTATGACAGTAGACAAAAAATTTTTTGTAGCACATTGGTTGGTTCCATTTGCTAAACTTGGAGCACAACTTAACTGTATTAGGCAGAGTCTTATCAAGACAGATGTTAACAAAAAATCTGGCAAATACTAACCTAGATTTTGATTTGGTGATGGAATTTGTGGTGAAAAAATGACCCATAGAGTCCCCAATTCTTTTGAAGATGGCTTCGTCCCAATAATCTAGGGGTAAGATGAGTAGCTGAACCCAGGTTGGAGCTGACTTGTTTAGGTCCATGACAAGGTCAAACCTTGATTTCCAACGACACAAAGCCAAGTTGTGCTTTCCATACACCCAAAGTCCCATGGATAGGATCACCACCATATCCATCACAGCTATAAAAATGAAGAGGAAGAGACCACCAGCCATAGCACAGATTTCCACGGTCCCCTTGAGAAGCCATTTCCCACCAACCCACTTCTAAACCATATCCACAGTTGGATGGAAGGAAAAAAAATGACCCACAACCGTGTTCTCCATGGAGGAGAGAATCCTGTCATAGACAGAATCAGGAATGGAAAAATATGTCCCAGAAGTGGTGACTTCCTTAGAAGGAGTAACCAAAGAAGAGTTTTGTTTTCCATTGATTAGCACATCCTTCCAACCTAAATTTTCTGGAAGAATCTCCACTGCCGACATAATTTCACCAGATACAATCGGAATCTCAAGGGTCTTCGAAAGACCCACAAGAAAAAGTGTTGTCCTAA
Organism: Sequoiadendron giganteum; assembly: GCA_007115665.2. Classification (NCBI taxonomy): domain Eukaryota; kingdom Viridiplantae; phylum Streptophyta; class Pinopsida; order Cupressales; family Cupressaceae; genus Sequoiadendron; species Sequoiadendron giganteum. The sequence goes on from CM021110.1 coordinate 388,645,117, forward strand.
CAGGAGTGGCCCACAAGGGACACAAGTTTTCATCTGAAAGGGAGATGCTCAGGTCAGGAGGGGATTGTGGTGTACCCCCAGAATAGAGTCCACCATGCACATAGGAAGTTTCTTATGGTTCTTTTTAATCCCTTTGTTTTGTTCTTTTTAAGCCCAAACAAAATTTATTGAGTCCTAAGCATATGACAAATTCTTAGAAAATGGATTATAATTTCTCCCCAAAGTGTTTAAAAACACTTGATACAATGAGATAATGATGCCATAAAGAAACCTTGGTCTTTGTTTCCTTCCTTCAATTTTTATCAAGCCAACCTACAAAAACTAGTTAGTATTGCAGAAACAAATGTCAAACTTTAGTTAGAAGTCAAAAACAACCAAAATGAAAAAGAACATGTTGAAGTTAATCTAAAAAGTGCCTTTTACACAACTCCAGTAGTGAATTCTACAAATGTAGCACAGTTTGGGAAACTTAGCGACACTATATAGTGTCGTTGGGACTGATAGCGATGCTTTGCACAAAAATAGTGAGCATGATTGCACCGCTCTTTCAATCAACGGCGAAATTTAGAATTTGGGTGGTTGGAATCACAATTTGAAATTCAAATTTTCAGGGTGGGAAGACCTCAACGACATAGTTTGGAGTTTGAAAGCATCACTATATGGCACCGCTAGACTGATAGCAACATAGTTTGACAATCAACGGTGTAGTTTCCTTGTAGACAACAAAACTAAACAAAAAGTCATTATTTTTTTAGAAAAAAACATATTAATTTTCTCTAGATTTTCCATCCTTCTAGTGCCAAAATGTGAATGGTGTTCCTATACCTGCACAAACACAAAAAAAAAACATATAATTAGCTCAAAATGCAAGTTAGAAGCAACATTCCCCATGAGATTAATTTGAAACAAGAAAACAAAAAATATTATAAAGAACACAATGAAAGAAGTTAATAAATCCTATTCAAATGAACAAAATGTCAATCCCATGGGGGAATTGGTGTCATTTTGATGTTGAAAATGGCCCTTTTCCAATTCCTTGCAAGCTTGATGATCAAGGATGGAGATTTGATGCTCCTTGGTGGATTTTCTCCATAATCTAGCTATGAAGATATGAAAATGGATGCAAATGGATGTGTTAATGGAAATTGCTAAGAACTTGAAGATAATGATATTGCATGAAGTTGTGGATCCAAAATTCAAATAAGAGCCTCCTATAAATAGAAGAGAATGGTGGAGAAAGAGGCAAAATGAAAGAATGTGGGACAAAAGACCAACCAATAGAAAGAGGTCACTTGCCAACATGTGATTGGAGGATGAATGTGCAAATAAATATGGTTAGGTGGAATTTGAAATTTGTGAAATGACAAGTTGGAGGGAGAGAGGAATGGAGTAAACACCACTTGGCTCAAGGAAAAGGACATGTAAGAGGCCTTTAATGCCTTTTTGGATGCACTCATCCCTTTTGGGGGGATTCTTGAATTTGAAGAATATTCCCTTATTGATGCCAAGTTGAGAGAAAATAGAAGAATTTATAAATCAATTAAATTGATTTACTTGTGCAAGTTACAAAATCTAGAGGATTTGATGGATTAGGATTAGGATTAATTAGGATTTAATTAATTTAGATGAAAATTAGCTGATTTGACAATTTGGCTTAGATTTTTGGATTAATTTAAATCAAAGTTGAGAGGAATATGAATTTAGATTTAATTAAATAAAGTTTGATTTATTTAATTAAAGAGGGTGGTGTTAGATTAAATCAACTAAAGATTAATTTATTTAATTTAAAGGAGATGACCAAGTTAGAAATTAATTAAATAAAGTGAATTATTTAATTAAAAGTAGGACTATAGGATTAACTAAACAAAATGATTTATTTAATTGATAGAAGTGGATGACTTAATCAGATAAATTTGGTTTATTTAATTCAGAGATAAAATATGATGAATTCAATCAAATAAAGATTATTCAACTAAGTGACTAGCCGAGGAGATGATTTAGGATGAATCGGTGTTAGTAAGATCAGGATCAAGTGTATAGGATTAATATGTATATTTTCTGTGTCTACAACATTAATACAAATTGCATGTCAAAGGTCAAATAACATGAATGTCAAGGAGTTGTATTTTGTTTTATTAATGGTAGTATCACACTCATTTGGTCTATTTAATGGTTGCATCATGGTTGAGTGATGTCTTAATAGTTGATTGTGATTATTGTATAGATTTCACATGAACAATCTAACAAACATGTATCTTGTTCAATTGTAAGGAATTTCTTTGAAGGTTGTATCAAACCCCTATAGTTGAAAGATACTGATTCTTACTCAAGATTATTTTATACCTTTTACATGTTATTAAGCCAAAATAAACATTGAGTGAAATTGATTTTTATCAAGATAATTATATTACTTTCAAATGAACACTATAACATGTGACATGCATTTCATTAAGTTGTATCCATTTTTCATTAATTTTCACTTCTTTTGAAATAAAACTCAGCTGCCCACTTCATTACATGAGTTCAAAAAATAAAATAATGTCAAATGTAAATTCATTCAACAAACCTTGAAATCATGGGTATTCTCAAATTGAGTGTTTGATAAAAATGTATTGGTAGAAATGTATGAAAAATGTGGTACAATAGAAAAGGAAATGAATATTTTGAAAAAACTCCTCAAAGAAATATGGAATCATGGAATGTAATGTATGTGAACCTTAATATGAATGAACTCTAACATAGATGGATTACCAACTATAATTCATAAGTTTTATTAAAATTCAATTTCATTAATCTATAACATATATTATCAATCATAACTTTAAACCATTCTAAGATAATTATACATTCCATTTTTAAAATTCAAAGTAGAAAGACATACACACAAGGAAAAAATTAGATCAAATATCAATTCTTATATATCAAACTATAGAATAATTGTATTTGTACATATACAAATTTGGCATATGCCTACTCAGAACAAGTTTTACAACAAGTTTTACAAAATACGACATATATTCCATATCAAGATCTATAAAACCCTAAGTACATATCAATCTATATCATATATCCTAATCCTATGTTGGACCATCAAAACCGAGCCTCCTCAAAGAAATTAGTTGCTCTGAATTTTCTTGCACAATAACCTTTCAAACCATAAATTAGATTAATTAAGTGAATGGTTGACAAGATAGACTAGTAAATAGAAAATTATATACCATCATTTATAAATTACAAATTTAACATAAAAATCAGTATACATGTACTATATTATATCAATAATGCAATTATTGTTTACCTCATGTCTTGCTCTCTTTTCTCTAAGATGGTTTGCGTATGATTTTCCCTTAGGACAATTGGGAGTCCTCATATAAAGTAATGGTCTCACACTCGTTAGAGTGCTGAGTCGAGCGAAGGACTATAGAAGATAAAATCAAAATGATACAAATTAACATATAATTTTTGACAAATAATCATATTTGCCAAAATAATATCTACTCCTATCTAAGCGTAAATATCTACAAAATAAATTTAACACATACCTACTATGATGCTATGACACTAGATGGGCTCATAGTGGATGAATCAACTAAGATGGTTTCCTATATAAAAAATGACAAGAATGTAACACAATTTAAATGAACATGCACATACAATTATAATTTCAAGAATAAAAAAGTATATACTTGTTAAGAAAATTCATCCAATGGGTCAAACCCATTAAATAAGGCTATATAAGAACCAGGTTGTTGCATAAAAGAAAAATATTACATTAGACTATCAATATATATGGTACATGTATTTAAACATAATAGATTTCATAAATTAACATCTAAAATAACAATTTAAATAATACCATATACTGATTCTCTAGGGAGAATGAAATGGCAATATGCATAGCCTCCTGCTCTTGTGACATCTACTCCTCTATCAACAACTATTAAAGATTACAACACATAAAAATATATTAGTACAAATATCTCTCATAAAATATGAAAGAATTTACATAAAACACATTGTGAAATTACTTTAATTTTTACCGGTCCTCCAATATCATCCCTGGTTGTTGATGTCTCTCCTAAAAATGGTCCACTACATGCTCTATCAACTCTACATCTGACATATCATGAACCTCGTAGTCAGATGTGTCTACGGAAGCCTCGGTGGAGCATCAGAGAGGACCCAAACATAAATTGTTGCACATCATGCAACAATGAGGCACACAAATATGTCTCGAAGATGATGGTGTACCAGTGGGAGCTAATGATGGTGTACCATTGGGAGCTGATGTAGTAGGTGCACCACCATCATGTTGGGATGTATCAAGCACAACACCATCATGATGGGATGCACCATCAAATGGCTACGCAACATGATGGCTCTAGATGACCAAATGATCACTCAATGAATGTAAGGCATAAATTCTTAGAGTCCCTGCATCTAAAGAAATATCAAGGTAAGGTAGTGGATTCGAGGTAGAAATAGGCAAAGCAGTACAAACTAGGGTGACTTGGCGTGCTCTAGGTCTATCCTATGGCATCCCTCTACCAACACCCTAGAAAACTCACATGCCAAAGTAATTGAAATGTTTCCCTAGCACAAACTCAGGATATAATTTTTGGAGAAAATATTGAGGGACATCAAGATTTTTGCTGGGTGGTTTATCAAAAACCATCCACCAACGTCTCCAAAAATTATCTAATATGCCTCTATAGATGCACCATTTAATTGAAAATTTTGGTCTCGACAACTTAACAGGTTGTCCTATTCTATGATCGATGAATAACTGGGCTAATTAGGCTTTCTCAATATCAAGTGTCTTCACCTCATCATATGATAACCCATCGGCATAAAATTGTCTTTGTTCCTCTCACCACTATGCAAATCTATTATGCTGAGTTGCTAGAGTTTCAACATTTGAAATGATTGTTTCCAAAGTGTTTTTCATGTTTGATAGCTCATAAAGTGTCTCATAGATTGGACATACATCTCTCAATTGATCTAAATTTCTATGAATAGATTCATGTATTGTTGGCACGTTTTGGTTTGGAAACAATAATTGTAGTGAAGGAGGATTTGGAGGGTTTTCATCTTCTATGGGATTAGGGTTTACATTTTGTGCGGGGTCAGGGTTTCATCTTGTGCAAGGTTAGGGTTTTCATGTTGATCCATTTTGAATTTGTTAATTGATATTTTTTTCAAAATTAACAATGATTTTAATGCAATAAAAAACCTATCAAATTTATTCTACTTTTTGACTAAAATTAAAAAAACCAATGCAAAAAGAATACAAATTGAATAAAAACATAAAAATCTAAACATACTTTTGAAATTTGATTTTTGAGCAAAATGATCCCCTGCAAACAGCTATCTGAGTTGGAGAGTAAAATAACTCTCACACAATGAGCTAAATATGAGCTCTCATTTATTTATTTATTTATTTATATTGTGCACCATCTGATCTACCTCAAGTGGTTAAGCTTTTCACTCAGGAACCAAAGATCTGATACAAATTGTTGAATTACACAAGACAATTGAGAGGGGGGGTGAATCAGTTGTATCAAATTATTTACTTCTTAACTTAATCAATTCCACTTTAACCTAAGTTTTTTATTAATTATGAACATGAAATTTAGATAACAGAAACACAATACCCAAGACACCAGAATTACATGTAAAACCCTAATGAGGGAAAAACCAAAGTGAAGATTAACTCATAATATAGTAATAATGCAATACCAAATACATAGGCTCACTACCCAGATACAAAGGCTAACTACCCAGATCAAGGGATCACTACCTTAGGACTCATTTTCCAGAAAGAGAGGCTCACTGCCTACAAAAAATACAAAGAAATAGATAATGATCCACCACTAGGAGTTACAAACACTTCACAAATTGATTAGAAGATTATGAATACAATAAAGTAGTGTTGCCTTAATTCACTCTTCCACACTCCTCTTTTCGCATTTTTTCACACATTCTTCTCTTGCTCGAATAGAATGATGGATGGAATGAAAGTCGCTACAACTTAACTTTCTTTTATACCATCTTCAACCTTAGAAACATTCACCAAGGTCGGCTATTCAAATTCACATTATAAATTCAAACTAGGTCAGCTACTCAACATAACCACGATGGATAAGAATGTGAGGGGACCAAACACATATTTAATTAGGATCCAAACAAAATCTTGGATCATGCATACACTTCCCCAAGTTGATTTGAAAAAATAATGTATCATATAAAAACCAAGTCAGCCAAACCTAATGAAAACACCAATGAACTTTGAAGTACATGCATCACTAACAAGATAAACACACACAAATTTCTCAACACACTTGACCAGTCAATCTACCATGTCTAAGAACAACTCAAATGCATCCACAATAATTTCAACAAAATTCATTTGCAGAAAACACTTCACTAGTTCAATCGGGACAACCAACAAAATATAGAGACCCTAGAGTACATCTTCTAGAGTGCCAAACCACAAGAAAATTTTTCAAAATACATAAACCATCAAAAGGAATAGTTTTCCAGATCCATAAGATCTAAAACCAAATACCAGAGGACTACGAAGCCAAAAAATTTCTCCTACTCAAGAACCAGATAACTCTAACAAGCCAGTTCACACACTGGTGAACATAAATTTTTCTCTCCATCAAAATATAAGCTAAAAATCAGAATATACAACCAATTTAAGATTATAAACATCCCTCTAAATCTGCATAGGCATTGGTTCAACACAGGAGAAATGTAAACCACAATATCAGAGCAAGCTCATAACATACCTCAACACAACTTTCATTAAATTTCAAATTTTCTCAAAAGAACTTTGAAAAATCCAACTTACTTAGCTTGTACAATGTTGGCATCAATGAAAATATTAATGACAACACCACCAAACACATCCATTCTTGTAACAATTTATACCATCCCCAACCTTGAAAAAAACTCACAAGGTCAAATATGCATCTCAACCATGCAAATTGAAATTAGGTTAGCACCGAAAAATTCCCATGGTGGAAAGGAATGAAGCATATCTACAATTAGTGTAAACACCCAAGGTTAGCTGAACCTATGTTAACACCATTAAATAGTTAAGTACATGCTTCCTTTGGTCCAAAGATGAATCACAGACCATACAAAACACTTAAACACAAACTGAAATATTCCATCAACACCATAAAATTTAACAAATCCTTCACAACATCATGAACTAGAATTACATATTCATTTTGCACAACCAGTTAACCTTCGACATACTGCAACACTTGAATCCAACCTTATGGAGCACCAAAAAAAAAAAAAATTAGGCTAAAGATAGAAATGATCAATATAAGAACACCCTTAGATTCAAAGAAGTAGAAACCAAACTACGGAGAAATGTCGAGCAAAACCATTTCTCCTAGACAACACTGCTAACATAGTTCACACACTGGTGAACACAACTTTCTCTACACAATGATATAGCACCTAAAATTCTGGATATAAAACTTGGGAACACCTTCGATCAACATATCCAAACCAAATAGACAAATATTAAACCATGAAGAAATGTAGAGAAAAACAATAAACACCTCTTAACCACACTATTTTCACTTTTCTTAAAATTTTATCAAAAGCACTTGGAAACCAAGCACCACAAACACATTCTCATCACCTAGAAAACTTATACAACATCTCAACTACATAAGAGGTTGAACATCACCAAAACATTATTATTAAAGAAACACTTTAGGGTAACACCAGTGAAACTACTAATGACAACATAATGTAGCTAGACAAAGCATCATTACAAACTTCCCACAATTTCCTCATAGACCTATTGACATCAATGCAACAATATATAACTATTTAAATAAATGAAAACACACAAGATACTCATACTTCCAACACATATGTGCAATGAACTTGTTTCAACTCAATAATATTTAAAAGAACATTTTTCCATCCATGTGAGTTGTGTTTGATTTTTGGTGTAAAATATCTTTCTTTTTTGTTATTGTGTATATGTGAAGTAGAATAGTTTGTAGATACAAGGATATTTTTATTGATAAAGTAACCAAATGACATCCCGAAGGGAGTAAAAGTTACATAGTTTAAGGGGGAGTCTATAAGGTTTGCTTGTATAGAGAAAGTTTTGTTACCCTTTGCCCTTGATGTCAAAGGAGGAGAGAGAAATGTGCATTTAAGGTGGAATGTTTCTGCACATATTTTTTGGTTTTTCCATCAATGAAAAAGGGGGAGATTGTTGCAGCTTGATAATATTAGCTATCATTGATGTCAAAAGTGTGCTAAATATTATATGTGCCCTAGAGATAGTTGATGAGCTATGATATCAAATGATGCAAGGCAACATTGTAGTGCACAAATCATTTTGTCGTCTAAGTGTGATGTAGAGGTGAGTACACATGTCCCAATATTATTTTAGATTCCCTATGTAATGATGTCTTTCCAGTTTAGTGTACAACAATCAAAGAAAAGTTGTAGAAGTTGTGTCTAAGGAATTCACAATACATTATCTATGTTAGAGACACAATGTTTTGGTCTGCATCCTTCTGAAGAACAAGGTTTAGTCTTGCAATTCTAAAGATAATTTGATAGAGGTATGAAGGTATTATATTCAAGGTTTCATGTCATTATACCTTTTGCATTGAAAGTTAGAAGAAACAGAGTATTGATTTCTGCTATGGTAGTGCAATGTGCTTATGAAGGCTTGTTGGAATGATCCTCATTTATGTGGATGTAAAGTTTTTTCCAAGTGGTTTTTGAGGACATTATCTATGATTTCTAACATATTCCAATTAAATTTTCAAGTGTTTTGGTGCTCTGCAAAGTGCAGCTTTCAAGTGACAGAATGATACAGTTGGTTTCAAATTCCTAATCTTCTACAAAACATATGTTTGATTACTTTCACTAATAGAATATTGTGTAGATCAATGGTATGAGTTCGAGTAGACACTCAACATGTCTCATAGTTTTTAAGGTATGAAGCACATGAAGATATATTGTTTTCCATATCACATAGTTAAATTTCAAGTCAGTCTGTGAAGTTATGTTGTTGTTGAGGCCAACTAAGGTATGTTGGTGATGTGTGCCACTAATTCTTGAGATTGAGAAGAGTCTAAGAAGTTATTTTAGATATTGTATGAGTCATTCTGACTCATGTGGGTGAAATTTAAATAATGTTTAATCATTTTTGTATGCAGCCAATGAAGATGTAGGCCAACATGCTACAAGTTTCATAATTTCTTCTTTATGGCTGACTAAATTTGTATTTTTCAAGAATGTAGATGATATATATAGAAGATCAAAGATGTGAAGAGTATTATGGAAGGGTAAAAAGATGTATGAATACATGATCAAAGAATGACAAGATCTTCTATAGACCTAATGTGCAGAATTGATGACTATCAGTGGTTGAAGCCATAAATCAATCATACTTTAGTTGTTCCTTTTCCAATTAGGGAGTAGTAGATTCCTTGTGTTTTTAGACCTTGAAAAAATATAGGTAGTAGTAGCTTCCTTGGGTTGTATTCCAAAATCAAAGTTGTAAACTATTATTTACTTGTGAGGCTAGATTAGGACAATAACTCCTAGTAGCATTTTTCATCATGGTTTTTCCCCTATGGATTTTTCCATGTAAATCTGGTGTCATTTATGTTCTTGTGTGTGCAGTTATCTACTCTCTTGTTTTTATTACGTAGTTGAATTCTTAAATGGTATCATTAGTTATTAATTGGGATAGAATTTGAAGTATACTGATTCAACCCCCTCTAAGTATTTTGGTGTGTTCAACAAACACTTGGTCAAAAGAAGACACACTTTTTCCTTTAGGATTAGTACCAAACAAGTCTGAAAAACAATGGGTAGGTAAGACCTTAAGAACCATAGTATTGCTCTAACTAGTAGCACCACACCAAAAGCATTCAAATTTAGGACAAACAAATTGCATTCTGAAGTATGGATCTCTAGACAATTGTCCTTCCATGACACATCAGAGACTGCCTGACCCACCACAAGTCCCTTAAAATTAGGAAAAATACCCTCCAACACCTTGCCAATAACCAAGTCTTCTAAGGACACTGCATTGACAACCAAACCCCCATCAATCACCAATATCCTCACAACACTAGCACTAGAATTCAAATTTGAACAAGGAGTTCCCGCTTCACCCTCAACAGTCTCTTCTGTTAGAATGACACTAAACCCTTATGATCCATGAGAAAATTTGTTATAAAATCCTATTTTTAGAAAAGAAGGTCACATTAAATTTCTTAAATGCAAGTTTCATCATAATCACTTGCACATACAAATAGTAGACTTTCAAGTAGTGTCATCCTCAATAGTCACTTAGGATTTGGACTTCCATACTCACTCTACACATATAAATATATTAATAAATATCTCAATCAAATTACATTCTTTTCATATATTTGTATTAATTTTATAGCTTTTTTAGAATTAATAATTTTCTCATCATTCTTCTAATTTATCTAGCATCTGCATGAGTAGCCATAATTGTTTCCTTGAGAATCTCATATGGAATTTCAAAGTATATACACTATATATATTGATCCTCTTACATCACTCTCTCAAGTGCCTTTACTCAAAAAATAAAGATAGAGAAATCATTAAATATGATTTCTCACACCTCTTACAATGTCATAACCACTATTTTTAAATAGATACTCTTACACATCATTCAAAAGAAGATATTATTGTAAGTGTGTGATTAGGTGTAAAGCACAAACCACTTCTTAATAAGACATTATATCAAAGATTAATCAAATTGATTCAATTCAAAGCAATAATCAATTGAAAGCGTCATATTGTTCTCTATCCTCAAAGATTCATTAAATCAAAATGGCTCTCAGATCGTGAGTGCACTATGATTGTTAAAATGACAATTGAAAGAATGAGATGGATACTAAGACAATGATATGGAACTAAATATGATAATGCTAGATGAGAAATGAATTTAAACTAAGCATGGATTGACATGAAACAGATAATTGCAACCATGATATTGAAACTTGATTGTTGGATATTGTATTGCTTGAATGCTTGAATTCCTGCAGAGTAAGAGTGCATAAACTTGATTATCTAGATCCTTTTCTTGGTTCAATGAGGATGTATTTATAGATTTCCTGGCTATAGAAATGCATAAGGAAAACATCGAGAGGCTTGGATTCAATCTGGAGGATTGGATGGTGAGAGATGGAGGAGATTGAGAGAAAGATGGAGATTGTCTCTACCCATGAAAACACCAGGCAAGAGAAGAGGAAGGATTGATGGAGGAGGATTGAGAGATCAAATTCCAAATTTATCTCCAATTTGTCTCCAAAACTTCCCATGAAGTTTCAATCAATTAATTTTGACATATTTTAGACATGGTTTAGACATAGGATATCTAATTCATTTTTGAGAGAATATAGATGGAATATTCTTTGATCTTTAATTCAAATCTTTGTGATTTATTTAAATTAGCAAAAGAGGGATAAATTAATTTAATAAAACAAACTATAGGATGGTTGTTTATTAAATTAAATAGAAGAATAATGGTAATTAATTAATAAAGTGTTTTATCTTTATTTATTTAATTTAGAATCGATGTGATAGAATAAAATAGGGATTTGATAATTAAATCAAACAAAGTATTTAATTTTTTTTATTTAATTAAGATGAATTTAAATGTGAACTATATAAATAAATATTTCTATTTATTCAATAGTAGAGGACATTTGGATAATTAATCAAATAATTTGTATTTAATTAATCGGATGCTCCAGACCAATTTTAGGTGTATACATTTTGCCCCTCTTCGAAGTGATGTGTTTACGTGTTGCTTCGAAGAAAATTTTGCTGCTACTGCCAGGATCGATGATAATAAAAAATAATTCCGTATACCCCAGACATTGATTTTCAAATGATAGATGATAATATGCCCCCTTGGGAGATAAATAAATGATCTGATGAGTTTTAGAATTTTTCGAATTTTTATGATTTTCTGATGATTTGATGATGATTTGATGAAGAAATAATTTATCTCCCGACAAATGATAAAGAAATAATTTATCTCCCGACAAATGATAAAGAAATATAGCCCATAGATGAGTTTTAATTAATTTCCTGGATAAAATTAATCAAAAGATAATAAAACCCACCAAAAATACCTTTCCAAAAATTATATATAGTCCAAAAAGGTCATTTTCCAATTCATTTTCACTATTTAATTTGAAAAACCTTTGTGATAAAGACTTTTCTGCCAGCTGGAGCAAGATGCCTATCCCTTACCACACTCACCGTTTCGAGCATGTTCGACGTCACCGATGGCTAACCACGTATGGACCTCTGGTATGTACCCCTTGACCTCCTCGTAATTTGTGAATTTTTGTTTTTTTATGCATTTATTGCTTTTCACATGTTTTAGTCTATTTTAGTGCTTTCAAGCCGCGTTGTAGTGCTTACACTCCGGTGTAGCACTTCCAGTAGGTAGTTTAGTGCTTTGAGTTTTAGCGCTTGCATTAAAAACTCTAGCGCTTCCATAGGGTAATGTATGGCTTTCATTGATATAGCGCTTAGGAGTTGAATTTTAGTGCTTTGATGTCAGATTTTAGTGCTTTGATTCGGTGGATTAACACTTTCATGGCCTGTTCTAGTGCTTCTGGTAAAGTGGCGCTTCGATGGACTATTGTAGCGCTTAGATGTGGAAATGTAGCACTTTGGGACTTTTAGCACTTTAGATGCTTGTTTTAGTGCATCAGAGTGCTAAAATAGCGCTTTGGGTGCATGATTTAGCGCTTTTAACTGATAAAACAATGCTTTTGGACTTTAGCGCTTTGGAAGCCTGTTTTAGCACTTTGGAAGCCTGTTTTAGTGCTTCCATGTCAGAATTGAAGTTTTTGACTTAGTGAACTCTGATTTTGTCAATTCTGATCATGTCCATTCTTTGGAGTGGTATGATTGATAATCCAAATTCTTGATGTGTTGGATTGATGATTTAAATAAGACTAACTTCTCATGATAGGCGAGAAAGAAAAAAAATCCTATTTGTGACGATCCTCATGATAGGTAAGGAAATGATTCAATATCTGATAAATCTCATGATAGGCGAGATTAGATACTGTTTGATGAACCTCATGATAGGTGAGGTTTGTTGATATTTGCTCATGAATTTTGATCAAAAATTCATACCAAAAGCTGGAATAGACTTGATAGTAGGATGACTTTTTGATTTCTTGACATAGTTCACTGATTGTGGATTTTTGTTATGATGATAGGAGGATTTGGGTACTCTCCAGATGCGAGAGAGGTTTCCATGGATGATAGACTTGATACCTCATCTAACACCAGATGAGATTCAGGTGATAGGCCGATGTGGCCTTACTAGCTTGTTGGATATGCCCCAGATTAGGATTAATCGGGGTTTGTTGATAGCTTTGGCTGAGAGGTGGCACAGTGACCACGACACCTTTCACCTACCCACTAGTGAGATGATGGTCACACTAGAGGATGTCTAGCAGATTTTGCATATTCCGTTTATGGGGGAGATCATCGTATATGATGCCCATGGGACCGGTGGTAGAGATGCTCTGTGCAAAGTTTTTTCAGTCTTAGGACATTATGGGTCCGAGCATTCGGTGGAGGAGGATCATCGATTCTTACGTGACACTATCAACAGTTTTTGCTGGTTTCATTGGAGGTTTCCTTTGCCCTGATCTTAGGTCAAAGGGATTCCTCATTTGCTAGGGCAAGACTCTTGAGAGAATGATGGTACACGGTACCAGATATGCGTGGGGGATGTGTATGTTGGCACATCTCTATCATGATCTTCACTCTGTTGTGTACCTTGGAGCGCGAATTTTATCAGCAAGGATGACCCTATTATAGGTGTGGGCATGGGAGCATTTTGCTATTTCTCGGCCATTTCCGATGGCAGATAGACCACCAGGCAGACCTTACATGTTCAGATACAAAGGTAGGTTCACACAAGCCCAGATGGGCAAGTTAGAGCATTGGAGGTGAGTGTTTGATGACACCGAGATAGTTATCTGGCGTCCGTACCTCGACTATGAGTAGTGGGATGAGGATGATGCAGTGTTGGGGTTTCTCTGCAATTCCATGTATCTCATTGGCCGAACCCCATTTGTTCTAGAGAGATTTCTACTGCACTGAGTGCATAGGCAATATGGTATCATACAATGCATGCCACAGGGGGTAGCCCATTATGCTAGACAATGGATGGATATTCCTGATTGGGGGCCCTATTTATCATATGATGCTATAGTAGAGGGATACAGGGCATTGGATCCATCACCTTGGGATATGCGGAGGGATATTGAGGAGGCATCAGTTACTGAGGAGTATGTTGCATTTTTGGCCTTGATTCCTCATCCTCGCATCACTATCCCAGATGAGCCAGCACCATTGCCAGTAGAGGATTATGTGGCAGAGGGCTCGGCAAAAAGCAATGGTGATACTCCAGTAGGCAGTAGCATGGAGAGTAGCAGTGATGATAGTGATGGTGGTAGTGCAGGAGATAGAGGGGTGGGGCCAGCCATTAGCAATGCTCCATCATCTAGCAGGCCTCATAAGAGGCAAGCAGTGATAGCGCTAGTAGTAGATCAGCAGAGACAGATAGCAGGTCTCTAGGCACAAGTTCAAACCTTACAGGGGCAGTTGGTATAGGCTCGGGGTTTGCTCGTTCAGACCCAGACTCAGATGCAGGCTCATGCTCAAGCTTTAGTGCAAGTTTAGGGACAATTGGCTGCTCTGTAGACGCAGGTGGCCACATTGACAGTTGAGCGAGATAATGCTCAACAGATTACCGAGAGGGCACAGGAGATAGCAAAGACTCTCAAGAGAGTAGCTGATGGTACCTCGGTGGCAGAGTATATGAGAGAGGTTCTACAAGTTGGCCGAGAGGTAGAGTTTTACAAAGGTAGGTATCATGATGCAGTGCCTGCTGAGTGTCGAGTTAGCTATGCCTCATCAAGATCTGGGTGGACACACACACAGACAGTGAGCGAGACAGTGACATAGCCTCCACCTAGAGATCCCAGAGATCTTGATCCTTCCGGGGTGGTGGTGGTACTAGTCCTGTTGGGCCCACACATTCTGGCAATAGCAGATCATAGATGGTATTGTGATCCTCCATGATGTATATTACAATGTAGCTCATTGTTGATGATGTATTTATAGACCAGACTTCATTGTATACTTGACACTTTGATATATATATATGAGATGCAGTTGATGTAATATGATGATGGTTTATGATTTCTATGTGATGGATGTATTTATTATGTGATGTATGCAATATGCGATGATTTTATTTTGGTGTAATGATATAATGATAAATGCATGTGTAGAATATATGATATATGGATATATGATGTGATGTATGAATCTCTTAATGATGATCTATATGGATGCCCAAAATGTGATAATATGTATGGAAGAATGGATAAATGCTTTTTATGTTAATATGATGATAAAAAAGATGATCTTATGATGAATGATAATGTAATGATGTAATGAGAATAATGACGTGATTTTATTTATTAAATGTATGGATGGTAAATAATGTATGCATATTGTGTTGGATAGATGATAATGTAATGAATGTTTTAATGGTAAAAATGAAGATGATGTACCCTATGGCACAATGTAATTCATAATTGATTTGATGTATGATGAAACGTATGAATGATGTAATGATGAGATGATGATTCCTACATGTTTTTGATGATGAATTTTGAATCTATGTCAAGTATACTCAGTCTGATTTGTGGATTAGATAATCATTTATTGGAACCCTTTATGCAACAAGTACTCTGTAGATAATGAAAATGATGAATGCAATCCAATTTTTAACATGCAACTATATGCAAAAAAATTATCATTTAATAATATCTTTGTGCTTTTTGTCATCATAGAGCTTTATTGAATGTTGAAAGTAAATACAAGTGTCGATGGTATGTGTTAGACCAATGACGACCTGAGTACCTCTTTCATGATTTTTGATTTTTTGATATTGCAAGTGAACACAAGCATCTAGGTATGATTTAACCGAGATGAATTGAGCATTCGTTGTGTAAATAGGCAATGGTTAATAATTTCAATGTGTGAATTCTGAATGTCATCGGTGATACGTTTGCATAGCACATCCCTCGACAATTCATACATTTATATGATTAAATTACAGACAATAGATAATAAAACATCATTATTCTTCCTTATTCCTCTAGTTCAATACATCATTGAGGAACTCCAAAGAAATGATAATCAAAAGTACAATTTATCTATTGTTGACATTAAAGTGTTTCATTCATTATTCAGATTTTTAGATCATCCATCCTGATATTGTGATGTTTTTGGATTTTCGAGATTTTGGACCAAAGACCTAACCTAGTAACCTATCTTAGGGGTCTCGGGGTCTGATCATAGATTAGCCTTGCCTATGTTACACATGCAGAGATCACGTAGTTTGACTGACACAGACCTATGTTTTTTAGATTTTGCTCTTTCTAGACTTAACTTTTTGACATGTTTTTTTTTTAAATTTTCGATAATGATATGGATGATTGATGCCCTTCTGATGATGATTGATGTTGTGCGTTTTGATGGTTGTTTTCATTTTTTTGCTATAATGTTGTTCGTCCTTTGGTGAAATTGATGTTGTTGTTGCCCCTAGTGATATCTAGATGTTGCTCCCAAGCTTTGGAGTGATACTTGACTATTTGAAAATGATTTTGGTATGGATGAAAAGATGGCAATACTACTTGACATGTCATGGAACAGGACTGTCTGCCAGACTAATGATCCTGATATGTATCAAAATAGAAGGGAAATTTGATCTTAGAATCACATATGATGCCTATTTCCAGGTTCTCCTTAATATGCTTTGATTACACTCTTCGTGTTTTTATATTTTTCTCATTTTTCTTTCTTTTTGTAGTTTTCTATTTTTTTGTGTTTTGTGTTGCCAAGATGCCTTTTTGCCAAGTTTTCATCAAGGAAACAATTTTCAGAAGTTTGACCCGTGCACTAGGAGATTCAAGCATAGAATTTTTAGAGATGAATATTGTTGATAGGTTCATCAAAAAAATCCCCTTCTGACGTTGATAGCTGATATGCTCATGATCCATATACTGATGTGACGACAAAAGGACCAAGCTAGTTTGGCTCAAATTTCCCTTTCTTTTCTTGGTCCTGCTAATTCCTAGGGTTTTCTTTTAGTACCAAGTAACCAACCTGAAAGACCCTTGGTTTTACTCTATGGTTGTAACTTCTTGACATCCTCTATTAATAAGTCGTTAGATGATTAACAACTTGTTGATGATGCTCATCAAACAACTCCAGTTCCTGCAATCTAGAGACCCTATAGTCTTCATCTGAAATGATACCTCTGAGTGATACACGTAGGGATGGAATCTCAAATTCAATGGGCAATATAACTTCTAACCCATATACCAAGGCATATGGTGTAGCTCTCGTTGGTGTTTTGATGCTTGTTCTGTAGGCCCATAGTGCAGGATTGAGTTGAACATGCCAGTCACGTCCAACATCATTAACTTTCTTTTTGAGAATTTTGAGTATTGTTTTGTTTGAGGCCTCTGCTTGGCCATTCCCTTGAGGATAGTACAGTGTTGAAAACCGATGTTGGATATGAAATTTATCACATAGTTCTTGAACATCTTGATTCTTGAAAGTTCATCCATTATCAGTGATAATGGATTGAGGGATTCCATACCGGCATATTATGTAGTTCAAAATGAAAGAGGAAATTTGCTTCCCAGTGATGGTAGTAAGAGGTAGTACTTCAATCCATTTTATGAAATATTCTATAGCTATTATAATTAACTTGTGTCCATTAGATGAAGATGGATTTATTTTTCCTATTAAATCTAGGCCCCATTGGCAAAAAGGCCATGTTGATGTGAAGGGATAAAGTTCTTGTGCTGGTGCATGAATCAAATTGCTATGAATCTGACACTTTTGGAATTTATTAAACTGATAGGATTCTTTCTCCATGCATGGCCAATAATATCCCAAACAAAGGAGTTTATTCGCTAGAGTTATCCCACTCGAGTGAGTACCACAAATACCCTCGTGAACCTCTCGTAGGGCCATTTCAGATTCATTGTGTTCTAGACATTGGAGTAAAGTACCATCAAGCCCTCGACGATAAAGTATGTCATGCGGATTGGTAGATGAAGTTTCATTTTTGGTTCCTGATTAGATTAAAAGGAAGGACATCATTTTTCAGGTAGGCATAGATTGTTTCATAGACGGAGGTTTCAGTAGTTTCTATATTGTAGATAGTAGTGGATTCTAGATTATTGTGGGAAGGACATGACACTTGTTCCACCATTAACTCATAACAAACATGTTTCTCAGGAAATTGTAGTAATGAAGCAATTGTAGCCATAGCATCCTTAGCTTTGTTCTCAGCTCTTGGAATTTGATCAAACTTGATGTTGACAAAGGATTGTTATAGTTTATCTATTTGCTACTTGTAAGGCATCAAATTTTCATCTTTTGTTTGATATTCATCATTTACTTGATAAATAACTAGTTGAGAATCCCCATATACCTGTAAGTCCGTTATTTTCCATTGAATTGTTGTTTTGACTCCAATGATTAATGCTTCATATTCTACCACATTATTTGTACACTGGAACATTAATCGATATGATTTTGGAATGGTGTGTCCTTGTGGAGAAATGAACAAGATTCCTTCTCTTGATCCTCACTGTGTATATGATCCGTGAAAATACAAAACCCATTGTTGGGGCATTACCGTTAGAATGTCTGCATCCGGAAACTCCATTGTCATTGGTCGATCATCTGGTAGAGGAGCCTCGGCTAATTGTTCAATGATTGCATGCCCCTTGATTGCCTTTCTCTCTACATATTGAATATCAAATTCACTTAATATCATGACCCACTTTGCCAGTCTACCTATTAGGGCAGCTTTACTGAGTAGATACAATAAAGGATCGATCTTTGCTATTAACTTGATTGTATGAGTTAATATGTAGTGTCTCAGCTATTGAGTAGCGAATACCTCCATCAAGCAAGATTTCTCTATGAAAGTGTAATTGATTTCATATCCATTCAATGTCCAACTGATATAGTAGATAACATGCTCTTTTCCTTCATTATCCTCTTGCACTAAAAGTGCCCCTAATGAGATATCTGTCGTAGAAATGTACAATATGAGTGGCCTTCCTTCTATTGGTGGCATGAGAATGGGTGGTGACATTAGATACTGCTTGATTTGATTGAATGTTGTTTCACACCCCTCATCCCATTTGAAAACTATATTCTTATGCAATAGATGATTAAAAGGATGACTTTTATCTGCTAGCTGGGAGATGAATCTTCTGATCGATTGGAGCCTTCCCTGTAGTGATCTAAGTTGACTTATATTCCTAGGAGGTGGAATCTCCATAATTGATTTGAATTTTGATGGATCAACTTCTATGCCTTTTTATGAGACAATGTACCCTAGTAGTTTTGCTGATGTGACCCCGAAGACACACTTCTTGGGGTTTAACCTGACATTGAATTTCTCCATTTGTGTGAAGATTTTGTCTAGGATATGTAGATGTCCTTCCCTAGTAGTATATTTTTCCAAGATTTCATCCATGTAATCTTCAATGAAGGTGTGCATCATATCATGGAAGATTGTCGTTATTGCTCTTTGATAAGTAGCTCCTGCATTTTTTGACCAAATGGCATGGCATTCCAGCAGAAGGTTCCCCATGGGCATGTGAAAGCTGTCTTTTCGTGATCTTCAGGAGCTATTTTTATTTGATTGTATCGTGAGAAACCATCCATGATTGACAACATGGCATGCCCAGCCGTTAAGTCCATGATGGTGTCTATGTTTGGTAGTGGAAAATCATCTTTCAAGCATGCTTTATTTAGGTCCCTGAAATCTGTACATATTATGATACTATTGTCTAGTTTTGAAATAGGTACAAGGTTTGATATCCATTCAACATAGTCTATAGACCGTATGAATCCAGCATCCAATAATTTATTTAGCTCCGTTTTTACCATCAATGAGATGTGAGGATACATTTTTCTTAATTTTTGCTTGACAGGCTTGATTCATGTGGGAAAAGACAAGTGATGCATAAGAAGATTTGAGTCGAGGCCTAGCATATCGGAATAAGACCAAGCGATGTTGATGCTTCTTTCTTTGAATAAATGGATGAATTCCGGTCTTTCTTGTTCTATCATGGATTCTGCCAAATGTAGGATTTTTGCCTTGTCTTCAATGCCAATATTCACAGATTGTGTTGGTTCTACTAGGATTGATGATCTTTCATGATAGTGTTCCGAAAGAGTGTCAAATCTTCCATCCTTCAATACCTCAGAGAGGTTTTCACTATTACATGTGTTCTTTATTTTTACTTTTTCCAGATCTAATGCTACCATAGAATGGTTTTCACCATTAGATATATTTTCCCTGTTGTTATATTTGCAACTGGAAGATTTGACACCCTCCTGTCGAGTCGTGATGTTATGAGTATTATAGATAGAATTTGTACCAGGATTAGTATGACATAGGAAGTTTATGATGGCATCATCGTTTGTAAATATCAATATATTCAAAGGTTCGATAGGTTCCTAGTCAATGAGTTTAGGATGGATTAATGTCATTTGGTTATTAGATTCCTGCAAGGTGATGGATGTAAGGGTGTGGACAACCATTTCATCTTAATCATTTATTGGAATATCGAGGTCCGTGATGGTACTTTCTTCCAGATCGCCTAGTCCACTCGAAGTTTGCTCATCCCCACTTGAATCATCGATATCTAGTGAACCTTCCACGAGTGGTCTAGACCAAGAACCTTGGCCCTCCTCATGCATAGGTGCATATTTTTGAATTACATCGACTTGAATATCAATGAAAGATAGATTGGAATACAATGCCCACTCATATTCATTTGAGTCTATTTCAGAGCCATCCCTAAATTGAAGGATATTTTCTACAGTTGTATTTGTTAGCTCTTTCTTCTCTTCTGCAGAGTATCCTAGTCCTGGTGTCTCTTTTGTGTGGAGAGTGAGGGGTGTAATAGGCTCTGTGATTCCATTCTTTCTTAATCCAATAGGTCCTTGTCCTTCATAACCCATTTTTTCTAAAATAGCTTTTCCTTTTCCATATTTATCGGTGTTGATGGTGACATTTTTGATACTGATATCTAATGTAGAGGGTTCCTCATCTTTGTATAGCCAATCCAGGATTGCTTTATTTCTTGTTTCATCCTCTATTGTACCCTTTTTGACAAACCTTTCGTCTAGAGCTGTAACTGGTAATGATGTTTGAGACTTGATCATAGATGGTTGGCCATATGTTCTAGGAGATGGCATTAACTATGATAGGCTAAGCAATTTCTCCATAGAATATGTTCCCATTCCTTTGTCTTTCAATTGGACTTGCTCTTGGAACTTGTGTGATAAAGAAGTTTGTTGATCTGGTTTATCTATTGATTGAATTTCAACAGGACTTGTCTCTTTTTCTTTACCCTTCTTCTCTACCCATTTAGTAGTGATGCTTGGACATTTTTCCTCTTTGGATGATGATGCTTCCCTGTTGTGTGGTATGAAGGTATCTTGAGAGATCCTAAGGGTGTCACAATGTTAAGGATGATTGTAATCAACAAATATAGTCACCTCTCGTCCATTTACTAGGAACTTCAAACATTGATGATATGTCAAAGATACATCTTGCATTTCATGGATCCATGGTCGGCCTAAGAGAATGTTGTATGTTAATTCCTTCTCCAACACTTGACATGCGATATGTTTCATCATGGGCCCCACTTGTATGGGTAGCACAATCAAGCCTTTAGACGATCTCTCTTCTTCATCATATGTTTTGATAGTCATTTTTCTGCAAGAATCAATAGCATCATCTAAATATCCTAGTGCATGAATTAACTTGAGAGTGCAAATATTCAGACTAGCTCCCCCATCTATTAAGACTCTCTTGACATGGTGATTGTGGATTAAGATTTCAATATGGAGCACAGTATTATGGGGATGGTTTAGCGAGATATCATCCTATTCAGAGAATGATAAACAATGTGGGGTAGTCAAATGTCCCACCATAGCTTGAAATTGACAAACATCTAGATTATTTGGTACCGTAGTGGCAACTAAAGCTTGTTTGAGAACCTCCTTATTTGATGGTGATATTTTAAGGAGTTCTAGTATCGATCTCTGAGCAAGAATATTTTCTAGTTGATCGACGATGTTATAGTGAGATGGAGGTGGAGCTCCGTGTGTAGAACCAATTCCTTTTAACATGACCTTGGCTTGCCCCCTAGTCATTACATTTACTGGTTGATGCTCTTGACGGTCTCTAATTTTTAAGACATTGATTTGATTATCAGAGTTTGATATGTTTGGGAGCAAGTCAAATGGAGTAGTGTTGTTGATTTTGGGTCTGTCAATGTTGTGACGAACTATGTGATCACTCTCTATTCCAGATAGACAAAGGATTGTTGTGTCAAAGACATGGTTGATATTCTTCTTTTTGTTGTTTCAAGATGAAGATTCTCCTTTGTCATAGTTTGGCAAAGGGTCTTTGAAAGCCGAGTGATTGTTGTTGTTTTGTGGTGTTTCTACATATGCTTTATTGTTATCAATCAAATCTTGTATCGCATGTTTCAACTCCATACAATCATTAGTTTTGTGACCTTTCTTATTATGGAAGTTGCAATAATCAACATCATTCCACCATGGTGGTTTGACATTAGGATCCTAGAATTAGGCTTGTCATGCAATGATAAGGCCACTACAAACTAGGTCTTTCATTATTGATTCTATCGATTGGCCTAAAGGTGTGAACCTTCGCCAATTTGATGGTTTCTGATATGATTGCGTCTTGACGATCTTGTTGTTATGTATGATATTTGATTTGACAAGTTGATCATTATTTTGATTCTTTGATGTAGATGTTGTCAAGTTAAAAACTAGTTTGACATTTTGGGAATCATTTGTTATTTTGTTTGTGTTGTGATTCTTTTGCCAAAATTTTGGCTTATCACTGCTTGAGTATTGATTTGAGGAGTTACTTGTGTTGTTTATTTTATCATTGAAATGTTTGATAACTCCTCTTTTGACTAATGCTTCCTCAATTTTAAGACTGTTTTCAATGACTTTCTCGAACGTGGGAGGACACTGTAATTCCAGTCTATAACTCATTTCCTTTGTTAAGTTGTTAATAAACAACTCCATCTTTTCTTCCTCAGAAACTGATCTAGGATATTTGGCAAATAGGCGTCGCCATCATTGGAGAAAAGACAAGAACCTTTCCCCTTTATTTTGCTTTAGATTGTAAAGATTCTTGATTGTAACATCATGTTGGATGTTGAAGGAGTATTGAGAGATAAATCAGTTGATGAGTTCCTCAAAAGTTCTCATACTGGGTTTTAACTTCAAAAAACACTCTATGCATGATCCTCCCAAACTCCTTGGGAATAGTCTCATTAAGTAAGTTTCCTCTTGGGAAAACTCAAGACTCAATGTTTTGAATTCTTTGATGTGATCAATTGGATCCATTCTTCCATTATACTTATCATATTTTGGGATCTCACAGTGTCTAGGAAAAGGTATCAAGCCAATTGTTGCATTGAAAGGATAAGGACAAATGTTTTGTATCATATATCTTTTGGTAGTCCCTTTCATCATATCTTGTATTTGTTGTTGTAACAGTTGCATTTGAGATGTTAAAGTGGCAACTGGATCTATCATTTGTGTAGGTTGCAAAATTTGAGTCTCACTTGTGTCAGGTGCTTCCTTCAGATGGTTTACATCGAAGTCCTTGGGAAGTTTGGCACCTGATTCAACAAACATCAAAATATACTTCTCCATATCTTGTTCTAGAATCTTTTCCATAAATATATGGAACTTGGGGTCTTGTTGAGCTACTTGGATATCCTCTGGAGTTATTTCATTTTTATCGTTTCGGTTTAGATTGTTCCAAGGATTTTCCTCTGCCATTGCTTGTGATTTTAAAATTTCTTGCTCTAAGAGTCTCTATCTTTGGGACCTAGTGAAGATTGGCATACAAAATTTTACCCTTTCTTCCTAAATGTTGATCTTATTTGTTGGAAAATGTCAATTTGAACTTTTAAGAAAGTCGAATAAGATGACTGATCTTATTGATTTGGCTATGTTAAAAATTTGATTACTATACTTAGTTTTGTGATGAAGGATGATAGTATCTTGATGATGAAACTTCAGTGTAGTAATCGATTGTGTATTTGATTTTGACACAGTTTCTGATTTGCAAGATCTTGTTTCAATTGATAAGATTGGAAGTTTGTATAAACCTATCTGTTTTCTGTCTCTAGACAGTGATTTTGATGAAAAGAAACTTGGTTCTGATGAAGACTGTGGAAGAAATGACAGACTGATTGACTGATAAAAATTTTGAACTCTTTGTTTTGAAAGCACTAAAATAGAGGACAAAAGCGCTATTTCACGGAAGCACTAGAACAGAGTTCCGAAGCACTGAAACAGGTGGCAGAAGCACTATCTTGATAGAAGTGCTAAAACAATGCATGAAAGTGCAAAAAAATTTAGAGAAGCACTACTTTACAGAAGCGCTGAAATAGTGTATGGAAGCGTTGTAGATTTTGATGGAAGCGCTATTTGGACAGAAGCGCTGAAACTATAAGTGTGAAATAAGTAAATAAGCACAAAACACTTCTTAATACGACATTATATCAATAGACAAAGTAAATGAATCAATTTAAAGGAATTATCTATCAAAAGTGTCATATTGCTCTCTATCTCCAAAGATTTATTAAATCTAAATTGCTCTTAGATTGTTTAAGCAAATACGATTGTAAAAATGGCAATTCAAAGAATGAGATGATGATAATGCAATACTAAATAATTAAACTAGCATGATATTGATGTAAAATAGATAATTGCAGCTACAGCAGGCAGCCATGGTTGAAAACTTGATTGCTTGATGATTGATGTGTGAATGCTTGATGCTTGATGTTTGAATTCCTGCAAAGTAAGAGTGCATAAACTTGATTATCTAGATCCTTTTCTTGGTTCAATGAGGCTATATTTATAGATTTTCTGGCTGTAGAAATGCACAGGGAAAGCTTTGAGAGGCTTGGATTCAATCTGGAGAATTGAGTGGTGAGAGATGGAGGAGATTGAGAGAGAGATGGAGATTGTCTCTACCCATGAAAACACTAGGCAAGAGAAGAGGAAGAATTGATGGAGGAGGATTGAGAGATCAAATTCCAAATTTGTCTCCAATTTGTCTCCAAAACTTCCCGTGAAGTTTCAATCAATTAATTTTGACATATTTTAGACATGGTTTAGACATAGGATATCTAATTCATTTTTGAGAGAATATAGATGGAATATTCTTTGTGCTTTAATTCAAATATTTTTGATTTATTTAAATTAGCAAAAGAGGATAAATAATTCAATAAAATGAACTATAGGATAGTTTGTTTATTAAATTAAATAGAAGAATATGGTAATTAATCAATAAAGTGTTTTGTCTTTATTTAATTAATTTAAGATGGATGTGATAGATTGAAATAGGGATTTGATAATTAAATCAAACAAAGTATTTAATTTTGTTTATTTAATTAAGATAAGAATTGAATTGTAAATGTGAACTATATAAATAAATATTTCTATTTATTCAATAGTAGAGGAAATTAGGATAATTAATCAAATAATTTGTATTTAATTAATCAGATGCTCCAGACAATTTTAGGTGTATACATTTTTCCCCTCTTCGAAGTGATGTGTTTACGCGTTGCTTCTATTTTGCCAGGATGATGATAATAAAAAAATAATTCTGTATGCCCCAGACATGCCCCAAATTTGATTTTCAGATGATTGATGATAATATGCCCCCTCGGGAGATAAATAAATGATCTGATGAATTTTTAGAATTTTTTCAAAAATTTATGATTTTCTGATGATTTTATGATGTTTGATAATGAAATAATTTATCTCCCAACAAATAATGAAGAAATCTAGCCTGCAAATGAGTTTTAATTAATTTCCTGATAAAATTAATTAAAAGATAATTAAAAATCCACCAAAAATACCTTTCAAAAAATTATAAATACTCCAAAAGGTCATTTTCCAATTCATTTTCACTATTTGATTTAAAAAACCTTTGTGATAGAGACTTTTCTGCCAGCCAGCTGGAGCAAGATGCCTATCCCCTACCACACTCACCGATTTGAGCGTGTTTGACGTCATCGACGGACGACCGCATATGGACCTCCGGTATGTACCCCTTGACCCCCTCGTAATTCATGATTTTCTATTTTTTTATGCATTTTAGGCATTTAGGCATTTTTTATTTGTTCTAGCGCTTTTAAGCCGTGCTATAGGGCTTACACTCTGGTGTAGTGCTTCCAGCAGGTAGATTAGCACTTTGAGTTTTAGTGCTTGCGTTAAAAACTCTAGCGCTTCCATAGGATAATGTAGCGCTTTCAGTGATTTAGCGCTTAGGAGTTAAGAATTAGTGCTTTGATGTCAAATTTTAGCATTTTGAGACTTTTAGCGCTTTGATTCGGTGGATTAGCACTTTCATGATCTGTTCTAGCGCTTCTGGTAAAGTGGTGCTTTGACGAACTGTTATAGCGCTTAGATGTGGAAAAGTAGCGCTTCCAGACTTTTAGCACTTCGGATGCCTATTTTAGTACATCGGAGTGCTAAAATAGCGCTTTCAAGATTTAGCGCTTTGGGTACTTGATTTAGCGCTTTTAACTGATAAAGTAGCGCTTCTAGATTTTAGCGCTTTGGAAGCCTGTTTTAGTGCTTCCATGTAAGAATTAAAAATTTTGACTTAGTGAACCCTGATTTTGTTAATTCTGATCATATCCATTCTTTGGAGTGCTATGATTGATAATCCAAATGCTTGATGTGTTGAATTGATGATTTTAAATAAGACT